>CM045769.1:76791451-77313258 GCA_025200525.1 Camellia lanceoleosa
CTATTTAGAGCTACCTAAATCATGTTTAAGTCCATCTTTTCATTAGATTTGCATTGCCTCATGTTTGCTTGTATGCTTGCATAAGTGCCTTGCACCATGCCATGTTGCATCCTTAGCTTGCATGCCTAGGGTTGTATTGCATCTTGCATGCATGCCTTGTTCCTTTGATTTGGTGATAGGAATTGGGCCTTTGGTTTGTTTGTTTTGCATTGCATTTCATTTGAAATGGAAGTTGCACACTTGATTCTTTGGACCATCATGCATGGAAATGCGTGATTGGTGGTCCGAGAATCAAGGCACATCCTCCTTTGAGTCATTAACATGATAAGGAATGTGATTAGTGCATATATGGCTTGAATTGTATCATTGAGCCATGCGAGGCCACGCCTCTTCTCCTTTTGGTCAGGAGTTGCAAGGTTACAGCAGGAACTTGGTCATTGCCCGACCGGGCATTATTTAGTGCCGACTCGGCGATCAATCAATGGCCGGTGGATCTATTTTTGTGCCGGTGACCACACATACCACCGCGGTGTTAATTCTACTCGGCAAATTAAGTGGTGACCCTCAAAGTGCTCTGTGTGAAGAAGCGGTTATGAGACTTTGGCGGTCTTCTCGAGGAGCAAGAGCAGGAAAACAGAGGCGATCTATGCATCGGCAATGCGCTCCTCCGAGTGGAATCCGAGCCAAGATGCATTGAACCCTTGGCGGTTTACTTGGTCTTTCTTAGCTTAGTTAATTTGTTAATTAATTAGGCAATTTGTAATATTTAATTAGCTTGAGCGAGTTAATTAATTTGTATTATTCTTTTTGGGTCCTCCTCTGGCTGAGGGCGCTAACTTGTAATAAGTGTGGGTGTGTGGGTATGTATGTCTTCCAACCCTATTTCTTTCTACCCTTTTATTTACCGCTTATGATGGTAGATTAGGGCACGCTTAATTTTAGCATACCTTATGCTATGCATGCGCGCATCCATGTATTTGTCCAAACATGCAATTCCAAGCCTCGTACATCACGCTAACTCGCATTGTATTCTAATTCCAACTTGAATACGCAAGTATTGAACGAAAGTGCATTTCATATGCCATTTCTAGATTAGCCGAGCCTACTCTAGGTTGCATTTTAGTATGCGCCACATTAGGCACTTAACATGAGCTAGGTCATGGCGTTTGCTAACTAGTTTACCGTTTTGGCACTGAGTACAATGTAAGTGTTTTCATGCTTTAGCATCTCGCATGTACATGAATGTTAACATGACAAAGATGCTTGCCACGCTGCTAAATGCTTACGTGATATTATTGATTGAATTCCTGTGGGTGGAGGTTGGATTGTCTGAGTTGAAACGACTCGTTGAAATCCGTATTTTAGCCTACTTGCGAGTAGCAAAAGCCAACGCGTTTGTCAAGACAAACGGATATGCAATGTTTATTTCCAAATTAGGCGATCTAGCCTATACTTGTTTGCTGTGCGCATAACATAGTAATTCTAAGCTAATTAACCGGAATAAGAACACATAACATTTTCAAAAACGGATATCATGGTTATAGAGGCCGTCTTCGACCGGCGAAGGGGTGCTCATAGTCGACCTTCTCAATCATACCCAAGTTCTGAGCCGAGGCAACTTTGGTGATGATTTTACACGTGGCCTTTGGCACCAGTCGTGGTTTCCTAAATTCCCCATTTTAAAAATATTTAGGTAGCGATCAGATCCGCAAAGTAGTCCATGTTTGGCACTTTTTTCAAAAACTGCTTTTACAAAACGATTTGCCGAGTTGGACTCTTCGTTCAGATTAAGAACCGCGACAAACAAAAGGAGTCCGAATCAGAGAGCGAGGCCCACGGTATTTACACCGCCACACACCGTGGTCGTACCAACAGAGACAATCAGAGTCCGGTGAGGGCCCATCGCCTTAAGATATTTGAAAACAATCTCTGGTGCACCATAGGTCCCCAGACCCATCAAATCGGCCAATTTGTGGCATCTTGAACCGATCTGGTAGCCACAACAAGGCGTCAGATATCCGCCTCAATGTCGAGAATGGACTTTACCCCTTGGGATTTCTAAACATCTTTTCTAGCTTACTCGGCTTCAACGTCAGGGTCCACTTCAACTCGAAAGGAGAGTCCGTTACATTGATAGGCGGGGCGCCTGATAGTCGGTAGAATCGCGAGCCGGCCCGCTGGAATGTCCAGATCCTCTTGGATATTTTGGACATTGGTGTCTCCCCAGTATCGGAATCCTTGGTGGAGGAGGAGCTTGATGAGAGGCGATGCCACGCCTCACGAGCCTTATGATTAACTCGCTTGTTCACCATAACTGCGGCTTGTTGTTTGGCTAACTTCGACGCCGGGTTTTCTTTGCGATAGTTTTCATGTTTCTTGAGCCGCGACCATCTCCTCTAAGCTTGCCATACTGCTCTGCTCTGATTGAATTACCGGTATATATTACCTTTCTATGGTGAAAACTGAGGCCTCGGCATGACTGTCCACTAGTAGGGTTGACTCGCTCGCAATTCGCCGGATACATGCGCTTCTCGACCTTCGTCGATAACCGGGGTAGAGAATAAACATCGGTTGTCCATCGACCGCATCCTCGATCGATTAAGTCATGACCTCTAGTCCGTAGTGCTTGGGGAATATTCATGGGTCGGAAGCAATTGTGCTAAACTACCTAGCAAAACGATAAATAAAGTAATAAGCAAATAAATAACTTATTAAACGCAAAGATGACAACAGAAATAAATACACACAACACATACGGGCATCACAACACACTCTGCTGATAAGTCAATACACTTTTTCCTCAATATCGATTATTGTCCCTCGAATCACTTCCCAAAACTAAACTCGACACTGCAGATAACTGATTCTCAAACACTAAACTGGTGCCCGCAGGCCTGATGCCCAAACTTGCAAATTGATACACGCATTCCTCAGAGACGCGCTTCTAAAGCACATAGCAAATAAGGAGAGCCAAAACACCCCTATGTTGGGGTAGGGTTTCTCGCCCTATTTTCTCAAGAGCTAGGGTTTCACTATGCACGCGTGTTTCAAACAACCTAATAATCTGATAATCAACCCGTCCTAGTTTGGAATGATCACTATGGATTCAATATGCACTAGGCTCGAATGGTCGTAAAGGGTGCCTCAGAAACTGTGGTTTGTGCTCCCATATCGGCAGAGCCCATAACCGTCGGCTTTATGGCATGTGCTTTGACAAAGCAAGCTTCCCAAGAAACCGCTCGTGAATAGCAGATGGCAAACACGGGTTCTAGGCGCACCAATGCACATGCAATGCAAAGAAACACATAAGTGTAGTCAAACAAGATATCACGAAGTTCGAGTCAAGCTCTCTAAACTCCCAAACAGAAGTCGCCAGAAATCAGACGCCCCGAACATCTCGGGAGGATGAATCCTGCTTTTGTCTATCGGGCTCGCTATAGTTCGGACTCAAATTGTCACGTTCTAAATCTTGAACCAAAGAGTCCAAATCTAGCAAAATCGCTTTTAAAACAAGATTTTTTGTAAAAAGTGTCAAACATGGACTGCTTCCGATATAGAGTTCCACCTAAATATTTTATTTTGGGAAATTTAGAAACCCCGACTCGCTGGTTATCACCAAAGTTGCCTCTACGGAAACTTAGGCACGATTAGGGAAGGTCAAATATGAGCACTTCGCCCGATCAAAGATCTACTTACTAAACATGACATCTTGTTTTTGAAAACACATGCTCTTATTCGATTATTAGCCTAAAATTACTATGTTATGCACAAAGAAACAAGTATAGACTAGACCATCTAATTTGGAACAAAGCATTACATATCCGTTTATTTGGAAAATGATTTGAGATTTGCTACTCGCAAGTAGGCTAAAACACAGATTTCAACGAATTTTTCCAATTCAAGCAATCTAACCTTCACCCACAGGCATTCAAGCAGTTATATCACATAAGCAAGTAGCCTCATTGTAAGCATGCTGTCATGGCAACACTCACACGCATGCAAGGATGCTACAGTGAAAAAAAAAACTTACAGAGTACTCCAAGCCAAAACAAAAGTTGTATTAGAAGTCCATGCATGGTCCTAATTATACAGAAATGCCAAATGCAACACATGCAGGAATGCAACTGTAATAGGCTCAGCTATCCTAGAATGACATGTGAAATGCTACAGCTAATCATGCATTCATCTTGGAATTGAAATGCAAATACAGTTAGTATGATGTGCCGAGTCCGATGCATGCAATACAGATGGATGGATGCATGCGTGCAAAGCATAAGGTATGCTAATTTAAATATGCCTTAATACTAACTATTAAAAGCTAGTAAATAAAAGGGAAGAAAGACGGGGTTGGAAAACATACACACACTAACACACTTATTACACAATTGCCCTCACTTAGAGGGTTCAATAAATATTACACAACCAAATGAATACTACTAAATTAATTATTACGTAACTTCTAATTAATTAACAAATTAAATGCGATGAAGGTGGCCCTACCGCCTCGAATGCGTGGATGATGCATACCGATCCACCTTGCCCGAAAACCCGATACCATGCTTTTGTTCTCGCTTTTACACCGCCTTGCTCCTCCGAAAATTATGAAAGTTTCTAATCGCTTAACTTCCTCCCGAAAGTGTTTTGGAGTTCTACTGACCAGAACAAGAGGCCACCGACCATGGGAATGGGATTATCAGCCAAAGATTGTGTCATCAGCTGGGCACTGATGGCCGGTCGGCACTAAACATGGCCGGTTGGCCATTCATTCCTACAGAATCCTACAGTTGACAACAGCAGAGGGCAAAGCAGTGTATGGCATGGAATTTTCAAGCAAATGTGTGCATGTCCACTCTCCCTATCATGTTATAGAGTCAAGGGAGGGTGGCTCTTGACCCTCAAGCCATCAATTGTGCATTTCGATGCATGATGGCCTAAGAGGCCAAGTTTGCCATTCAATGTAAAAAATGAATGCATAAAAGAGATGAATGCCTCATACCCTATCATGTTGAGGTCAAGGGCATTGGCGACCGAGAAGTGAGACGTGTTTCGTCACTTTGAGTACAGACACGCCTCATCTCTCAAGCTTGGTTTGACACCCCAAACCAAACAAAATGCTATGCATGGGTGCAATGTTGCTCAAGTATGTAAGATGGCTCGAGTGTGCAAACATGCCAAATGTAATGCAAACTGAGCATGCAAACATGCAATGTGCCAAGCATGCAAAATGCAATGTGATGCAACCTATCATACAATGCAAACATTCAATGCAAACATGATATAATGTAAGCATGCAACTAATGTAATGCAACATGCAAACATGCAAAGTATGCAAACATGGACTTATAGTGAAATGTGAGGTCCTCAGCCCATCCCAAAACAAGGGCTTCAAGATGGTGCAAAAGCACCAATTATGCATGCAAGCATACACACAACAACGTTCATCATCTAAGCATGGAAGGGGACAACTCTAGGCATACTTGAAGGCGATATACATGGACGTTAAACACTCACGTTAAACTCTGAAAAGCATGCGAAGAATGATGCCAAAACATGCTAGGGAATGGGTGCGAAATAGAAGGCATTCAAGGCCACAAAAGAGAGCATTGCTCAACACCTATCCCAAGCAAACATGGTATGGACTATGCAACCAAAAACAGAGTTACAATGCACCAAAATAAGTCCCAAAACCTACTGTTATGGCAGCTCAAATGACTCAAACACATAGGCATGCACAAAAGCCCAAACATGGAGCATGAGACCACACCTCTTCAAGGCATAAAAGGGGAACAAATGAAAGTATGTAAGCACAAAACATGGACTGAAATGGCATGGGAAATGATTCCAAATCACTAAAACAACCCAACTCAAGCATGCTCATGACTCACACACTCAAGGCTCACAAGCCAAAATGCAAAGAGGCTATACCAAACATGGCAAATATGATCAAATCAATGCCTAACAGACCTCAAGCGTGATGAAATATGACCAAGAGCTTCACAAAGTTAGGCAAGAACATGCAAGCATGATGGTCTTAAAGGCAAGATGAATTTCTAGGCAAAAAGGAGAAATGCAAAGTAAGTATATTATGCATGCAAGGGGCCATTAATCTAACAAAAAACAAAGATATAATATGACCAAATAACACCCAAAAACCTCTGAAATGAAGCCAAAAACAACTAAGCATACATGCTACCCTTATGAGTCAAAAATGCAAACAAAAGAGAGATAAAGGGAGAGGGGTGTCCCTCCCCTATGCAAGACTTCAAGACCCCTTCTTCACCACTAAAATCTACCAACGAAAAATCCACTAGATTTCAGGTGAGAAGGTCAATACAAAAGTCCCCAAAGCTTAACAAAGAGAGCACAAAAGGGCCAAACAAGGCCTAAGAGGGGGAGGTCAACCCCAACACCAAAATGGCCTTAATGAAAGATCTTAAGAATGTAAATACAATACTTTTTTCAATTATACACAAAGCTTAAATCGGTGCAAGATAGGTCAAAGACTAGTACAAGATTGGGGAAAATAAAGCAAAAGTGTTACCCTTGAAGAACACTTCAAGAACAAAGAAGTCAAACCACCTTCTTCTTATCAAAACCAAATTAAAACTTGAAGAACAAACCCTCAACACCTCCAAAGTCAAGTATGGTGTAATACTATGTGTTCTAGTGCAAAACTAAGAACAAACTACACTTTTAGGCCCTCAAACACACACAAATCAAGAGAGAGACGGAGATATAGAGAGAGAGAGAGGTGATATATATCAAAGATATATGTAATTAGGTCTGGTTTTGCTGAACCTCCTCAAAGGAGAGGGAGGGTCTCCTTATATAGACAAGGCAATGGTGCTAAGCTTCTTAGAGAAGCTAATCTAAAGGGATCAAGGCTTCTTAAAGAAGCTAAGGCAAAGGGGCCAAGGCTTCCTGAGGAAGCTGAGACAGGGTTCAAGCTTCTTGAGGAAGCTAAGACAAAGGTCCAAGCTTCCTCAAGAAGCTAGACCAAAAGGGTGCAAAAGGTGCAAGTTCCTCCATACAGACAAGTCCGTGCACTCCAGCTGGCACAGCTGGCATGCACTATGCCTGAAAGAGGCAAAAAGGTGGTACCGGCCAGAAAAGGAGACCATCAACCAAATAGATGGTCGATTGACCACACCAAACGCCGACCGGCCATCACCAATGGCCGGTAGCATTAAACTAGGGCCGGTGGCCTCAAGTCGTGGCCGGTGGGGTGGGGGGGTGGGCAACAAGCCATTCCTCGCCTCAAAAGCAAAACACAAGTGTTTGATGCAAAACCAAACACAAAAATACGCGAGTTGAGAGATCCTGAGGTAGGGCGCATAGCCGAGGCCTCCGGGAACTCAAAACGAACACGAACACGAACATGGATGATCACCGAGTGTTCAAACAGTGACGTCCAAGTCTTGAGGACGGTCAAAAATGGGGTGTCTACACTTGTTTACTAAGTTAAGTGAAGTGATTCTTACATAGCTTTCTAAATCCGTGGTTCTTGTATTTATACTTGTTTTTTGGGTCTCAGGGCCTGAGCCTACTTTTATCCCATTCCCCTTTTATTTATTCGGAGCTACTAATCTCTGGATATTCAGCATCCAAGCCACACAGTACAGAGCCGAATAATACCTGATTTCTGAGGTGCACACCTTCCGACTCGTCTATTTATTCGGCTCCCACAAACACAATTTCTTCCTGTTCTAGTGGTCTAAACACAACCCGTTTGGTCACACAATCAATGGTGGCACAATATTTAGTTAACCAATCCGTGCCCAGAATTATATCAAAGTGCCTAAAGTTCAAGGGTAACAGATAAACATACAGGATGGCATTCCCAACACGCATATCACAAAAACGGTATACAGATTCACATAATACAGATTCCCCGAATGGAGCAGATACACATAGCAGATATGGCAATAATTCTAGAGGTCTACTCAATCTAGATGCAAATGCACATGTCACAAAAGAGTGTGTTGATCAGGAGTCAATTAACACAAAATCATCCTGGTTACATATAGAAATAGTACTCGCATAACCGTGATTGGCATTCCGTATCGCCTGCAACAAGCACAAAACTCTCCCTTGCCTCACAAAGATTCCGGTGGTAGTAGATCTCATAGTATTTCTGGTTTTGGGATCGATGCAAAGGAACTAGCGCCTATCTTCCCACTGCTCGACATAATCTCGGCCATATGCCCTTTCTTTCCCACATTTAAAGCAGTTCTCGACACCTGTAGAGAAACCCCATGCCTTTTACTACAAATGTTGCACATGGGAGATGTATCTCAGGAAGAATTCGAAGTACTGGAAGAGCCTGTGTTTTGCTTTTTCAGAAATTTCTTCTTTGAAAAGAAGCCTTGGCTTTTGTTGCCTTTCCAGTCAGTTATTGACTTAGTCTGTCTAGCTATGTTAGCTTCTGATATGATGGCCCGGTCTAGCACCCCAATGTAGGTTTCTAGCTTCAAAACATTCACCCTTTCTAAAATGTCACTTCGAAGCCCACCCTCAAAATGCCTTGCCTTCTCGTAATCCGTATCAATCACATGTGGGGCAAACCTAGCCAATTCGGTGAATTTGGCCTCATACTCAGCTACAATCATATTGTCTTGCCTAAGTTCCATGAATTCTGAAACTTTCCTATCCTGCATATTATATGAAGTACTGATCATAGAAAATCTCCAAAACTTTTGCCCAGTCAGCATCTTTATAATTTTTACGCATTAACATCCATCATCTTCTTGCCTCGTCTTCTAGCATAAAGGCAGCTAGAAGCACCTTCTATGTCTCCGAACAAGGGAACACTTCAAACAGCTTTTCAATGCCTAGGACCCATGCTTCGGCTTTCAACGGGTCTAGTCCCCCATGGAACTGAGGTGGTTTCATTTTCTTGAACTCTTTGGTGAGAGCTATGATTCGATCATCATTCTGATTATCTGGCACGGGTGGTGCCGAAGGTTATGGTGGAGGATGTAGTTGCTACCACTGTTGTTGCCACTATTGTTGTTGCCTCAGTGTCTCTGCCATTTCCATAATCAGTCTTTCCATTCTATCCATTCTGGCAGTAGAGGATTCCTCTAACTCTTCACCTCTTGTTCTTACCATCTGATAACAGGAAAATTCTGACAAACTCAACAGGAACCAGAGCAGAGGCCCATTTGTCCAATCTCCCTCTACCTCAAAGGACCCTCAAGAATAGGCAAAACCACATGGGCCAGAAGCCTTGGATGACACAATTACTTCTCCAGCAGAATAAGCTTCAAGGACGACGACCAAGACGCCGTCTACAACGTCATAGATGACATCAAATACTCAACAGTACCTACCGAATTAATGAAGAATTTAGTAGGATGCCAGAGAGATTTCCATGTATTCGTTAAGTTCCAACCAGACCTCACTATTAGAGGAGGAATTCCTTGTATTTTATTAACTAATGGGGGATATAGGCGTAGTTACCGTAGTCGTGCACCTTTTAAGACCTAGTATCTTCGCAGACGGTACGTTCAGAATATTCCCACTAGCATTGGGTGGGAAAATAAACCACGCCTGCAAACTGTCATTACCGTCTAACCTCCGATCATAAACATTTACTCTGACCAACCCACTAGCAATGGGTGCGCAAAGGGGGGAATATTTTATCAATATTTTATCAACCTTAATACTTTTTTGTTTGTATCTTAACCTCGATTGAGAAAATAAATTAGGCAACGCAAGTTCAATACAACTGAAATCACTTGCTGAAACACCTTCAACAACTCCAGTTTTTATATCGTCCACCTCCATTAACCTGAATATTAGAAATAAAAATACATCAAATTACGATTCTAAACAGTTTTAAAGTACATTTGACTCATTAAAGTAATTTTGCATTCCTTTCCACTAATGAGTACCACTAAATATATGGCACCCTTTTGAATACTTCCAACATTTCTAACAAAGATATCTTTGTAGTCCCATCCAAACATCAACTCGAAGAACCGGTCTACAACTTCTATCCCGTGATTTAACGTACTTTTGTCCTTGCCACCAACGAGCTTGAATCTCATTTTCTTTAGCATTCGAAACCGGTCGGACTGGTCAAGATCAACAATCCAGGTCTCATGATTACCCTCGCCAACTCCAATAAATATCTTGTCAGGTGTAGGGACGGAATCTGACGGACTATTATCACTGATGACAAAAAACAACACATGGTGTACCATAGCTTCGTCCTTAGCATCTTGTCCCAATTGAACATTACCAATGAATTTGATACCCTTAACCACGATCTTGTCTGATTGACGGTCAAATCTCTTATTACCCAACTCAATACCATTAAATAATCTCGCCACACCTTTATTATCAAACTTAACGTCCCTTAATTGTTCATCGTATAGTTGTAATTTCCTTACTCCCCTCTTAGTCTTCTTAATAAATCGGGAAATATTCTGAACGTACCGTCTGCGAACATACTGGGTCTTAAAAGGTGCATGACTATGGTAACTACGCCTATATCCACTGGTCGCCAGTGTCCTTGACCTCCGATACGCAAGGGGGGTCCGGTAATGGCTGCTTCCTATTCCTTCCATTTTTTATAAATAACTCCAAATCTTTTATACGAATGCTTCTACAGATCTCATACTCGCTAACCCTTCTGCTTAGACAACTTAGCTTTTGATATTTTTGCCCTCGCTTCTTCATACAAAACAAACTTCACCAGAGCTCTCACGGCTCTCTTCCCACAAACCGAAGTTGCCACGCCAAAAAGCGATCTACACACATTTGAGTGAACCGCCTGTAATTTTCGGGATACTCTTCTAAGGAGTACAACATTGTATACCAAATAAATCGACAAAAATGGCGAAAAGTAAAGGAGGGACGTAAACAAGGTACCGAAAATCACCTCAAGATAATAACTCTCCAATCGCAAAAGCATATCTCTATATCTCTCCACCGACAAATATCCGAGGTCGACCCGATATATAGACAAATATAAATACGGAGATTCGAATTTTAAATTTGAATTTCGCCATTCGCTCATTCACACGAATCATGCACTTTTGCTTTATATCCAAGCAAAACCACCACGATCGTGACACGTGGGTGGACAGGAGATGACAAAAAACAACACGTGGTGTACCACAGCTTCGTCCTTAGCATCTTGTCCCAAGCAAATCACAAATTTATAGCACATAATCGTTCACATCACAACATATAAGCGTATTCTGGATGCTTTCAAATTCATACTTATCACATGAATGCATCCTAGATCTTTTCTAGACGCTTATTGCTCATTTGGACAAGTGTGTGAGTTATTAACTCGTGCTCTGCTACCACTCTGTCACGACCTGAACCCGCCCCTATGGGTTAAGGACATGACTAGCCAGTAATCAACAGATTACCTATGGCTTCAAACCAAACCAGACATAACTCTTCAGAGTAAAGGGGCCAAACGGAAGCAAATTTAAAACTTTGTCCATAGAGCTATACTTACATGGCACATCATAACAAACCAAACTGTAGACGCACCCTCGGGCCTCATGCTACAGTTCGGACTCGATTTGTGTTGGTTATTAATCTGATCTCGCAAAGTGCAATGCGAGATTGATAAATCACCAAAGAGTCCAAATCCGGCAAATCGTTTTGAGAAAACAGATTTTAGAAAGAAGTGCCAAACATGGACTGCTTTGCCAGATACAGAGTTGCCATCTAAATTTTTTATTTCAGGGGAATTTAGGAAACCCTGACTCGTTGCCTAAGGCCACGTGTCCGTCATCACCAAAGTTGCCTCGGCTCGGGAACTTGGGTACAATTGGGCAAGGTCAGCTATGAGCACCCCCTCTCGCCCGATCCGAATATTGGCCTCTACTAACCATGATATCTAGTTTTTTAAAACGCATACATTCTTATTCCGATTAATTAGCTTAGAATTACTATGTGATGCGCACAACACAAAAGTATAGACTAGGTCGCCTAATTTGGAACAAAGCATTACATATCCGTTTGTTTGAAAAATGGTTTGAAATTTGCTACTCGTAAGTAGGCTAAAACACGGATTTCAATGAGTTGTTCCAACTCAAACAATTCAACCTTCACCCACGGCATTCAGTGCTTTATATCATATAAGCATATAGCCACATGGTAAGCATGTTGTCATGTTAGCATTCACATACATACAAGATGCCATAGCATGGAAACACTTACGGTAATTCGAGCCAAAACAAGAAACTAGTTAACAATCATGCATGATCCTAGTTCATGCTAAAGTGGCTAATGCATCACATACGGAATGTCACTAGAATAGGCTCGGCTAATCTATGGATGGCATGTGAAATGCACAGATAACGTATTCAAGTTAGATTTAAAATATCATGCGATTAGTATGATGCGCCGAGCCCGGTGCATGCAATACAAATGAATGGATGCACGCATGCATAGCATAAGGTATCCTAAATTAAATATGCCCTAATACTAACCATCAAAAGCAGGTAAGTAAAAGGGAGAAAGAAGTGGGGGTTGGAAGACATGCACACACGCACCCACACTTATTACAAATTCGCCCTTGCTCGGAGGGGCCAAAAGAATAATACAAATTAATTAACTAATCAAGCTAATTAAATAATTACAGACCAATTAACTAGTTAAGCAAATTAACTAAGCTAATAAAGCGGTAAAATAGCCTCGGGAAGAGGGCCCAATGCACGCATGCTCAACTCCGCTCGGAAATCCAACGCCATGCACAAAGCGCCTGCTAATTATTTTTTCTCCTCAAGACCGCACAAGTCCCAAGGCACGCTCGAACTCGTGGAAGGTCACCGCCAAGGGGAACACCACCGCCATGGAGAAGTGGTCATTGACCATCTATTCACTCTCGGCCATCCATAATTGGTCGATCGGCACTTGATGCAATGGTCGCCATCTTTGTCTGCAGAATCTGTTTTTGACATGAGAGGGCAAACATGGCATGGCAATGCATTTCAAAGCAATGTGTGCACCAACACACCCTTATCATGTTTATGACTCAAAGGGGATGGTACTTTATTCTCGGACCACCAATCGCGCATTTCAATGCGTGATGGCCCAAGAAACCAAGTTGTGCATTTCAATGTCAAATGAAATGCATACAAACAAACAAGAGGCCCAACCTCTATCATGGTGATTCAAGAGGCAAGGCATGCATGCCAAATGCAACCTAAGCATGTTAGCTAAGTATGCAACATGAGCATGGAGGCAAGTATGCAAACATGCAATACGTACTAGGCACACAACCTAAGCAAACAAGCATGCGAGGCATGTAGCAACTATGCGAGCTGACAAACATGCAAGATGCAATTTAAACATGCAAGTATGCAAGGCATATGACAACATGTAAGCAACTTAACCAAAGAGAATGCATGCCAAATGCAAAGTGATTCAAGCATGCAACAACATGTAATATGCCAAGTATGCGACGACACACAAGACGAACCTGCAATAACATGCGAACAATGGTCTTAAACTAATTTGGGCAGCTCTCTACTAAGCCCAAAAACAGTGGCCAAATGCCAAGGAAATGAGGGCCAAAACACATACAAACATACATGCACACATGGTCCGACACTTAGGCATATAGAAGCAACTTTTAAGCACACTTAAAAGGGACAAACACGGGCACATGGCAAGCATACCAAGCTCTGAAAATCATGTTAAGGATGGTGCCAAACCAACTAAACAAGACAAACAAGGCATGCAAACAAAGTCCAAGGCTCAAGGCTCACCAAAGAGGTATTGAACTACACTTAGCAAAACCAAACATGGCATGATTTGAACAACCAAAATCAGAGTTTCAGCATGTTAAAACAAAGCCAAAAACACATTGACATGGCATCCTAGAGGCCTAAACATGATGGCATATGCAATAACACGTTCATGGAGCATGAAACACAAACTCTTTAAGGCCTTAAAGGGACATCAAATGCAAGCATGTGAGCATGCCACAAGGACTGAAATGACATGGTAAGTGGTTCCAAACCACTACAACAAAGCAAGTAAAGCATGCTAGAGGGGTCAACACTCGAGGCTCACAAGGGGGATTACATGGTAGCTATACAAAGCAAAGCATGGATGACCCGAGCAACCAAAAACAGACCTTAGGCATACTAAAACATGCATAAAAGCTTCACAATGCTAGGCCAAAACAAGTAAGCATAGTGGTCTAAATGCTAGGCACATGTTAAGGCAATTTCATGGCATTACAAGACAAGTATGCAAAGCAAGCATGGTGTGTCTAAACCAACTAAAAACAGTGCTAAATCATGGCAAAATAAGCGTAAATAACACTTAAGACATGGCCAACATGCACTTAAACAAGATGCTCACACATGAGGCTAAAATGGCCAACGTTGAAGGCAAAAAGGAGAGGGGATGGCCCTATCCTTCTTAGGACCTTAAAGAATCATCCCCACCACTGAAATCCCTCTGGATTTCAATGGTGAGGAGGCCAACACAAGGTGGTCCCAGAGCTCACCAAAATAGCACAAAATGGGGGCCAAACAAGGCCTAAGAGGGGTCAAACAACCCCAAACACCAAAGCAACCTTAAACAACTATTTTAAGCACTTAAAATCAGAACTTTTATGTGTTATAAGTTAAGCTTAAAAACAGATGCAAGGATGGCCAAAAGCCTATGCAAAAATGGGGAATAAAGGGGTAAAGTTCTTACCCTTGAAGACCTCCTTCACAAGGACCACTCCAGCAGCCTCTCCAAGCTTAGATCAACTCAAGAAATCCAAGAACAACCCTCTAATGCTTTAGCAACTAAGGGAAGGTGTAATGGTAGGTCTTTGTGCACAAAAGTAAGACTAAACACACCTAAACACACACAAATACAAAGGGAGAGGGAGATATAGAGATAGATAGATACAAGACTCAAACCCTAATCTCAGGACCCTCTGGAATTTCTTTGTAACCCTTGAGGAGAGAGGAGAAGGCCTCCCTTTATAGAGCTTTACTCTTGCAAAGCTTACAAAACAAGTTAAGAGTGAAATCCTCCATACACGATATGGGGGTAAGGTGGAGTGCCACTAGCACGGTGGCACAAAATATCTGTCAAAAGAAGATGCACAGTGATCGGCCTGCCAAAAATGACAAATTGGCCAAATAAATGGTCGACCGACCACAAAGAGTGTCGACCAGCCAAACATTTGGCCGATGGCAACAAAACAATGGTCGGTGGCCTCAAGTCATGGCCGGTGAGGTGTGGGGATGGCCAACAAGCCATTCCCTGCCCCTCAAAAGAAAAACACAAGTGTTTGGTGCCAAACCAAACACAAAACAGTCGAGTTAAGAGGTCTTGAGGCAAGGCGCGTGGCCGAGACCTCCGAGAACTCAGTACGAACACAAACATGGATGATCACCAAGTGTTCAAACGGTGACGTCCAAGCCTTGAGGACGGTCAAAAATGGGGTGTCTACAGTTGCCCCTCTTTGACAGAACTCGAAAGTCATAACAATGACGGGAGTGAGTGTCAAAGCCCAGAGACGACCCATTTTTGACAAGGCCGAAGACTTAGACAAAGCATACAAGCTACATGCAAAGATATGCGCCCGAAGGCAGGGGCAAAATGCAACTGACAATGCAAGAAGCCGAACATAACTTATGATCATGCAAGGAAAGCTGTAATAAAGCATATACATACAATAAATGCAACAGTTTAAGCAATCTAACATAAATCCAACTACACTACAATGCAGAAAGGATGTAAGAGAATTATGTAATTCTCGCTACGTTTCACGCGGAGAAAACAATACCTGTCCGGTTCATCTAGTTGCACCAGCTTCAAATGAACCGTACATACAATATCGTGCCTGTAAATGAGAGAAACTTAACAGGTATGATATCATTTGCAACATGCATAACAATGCAAGTTAAGGCTGCATGACAACGCAAGCGAAAGAGTGCATGACAATGCAACTCGTGTGTCAACGCATAACAATGCGGAATGGATACAAAATGATAATGCAATATATACAAAATTATGTATAAACAATGCAAATGCTATGCAATGCATTTAAAACATGATCAAACCATAAGCGGTACAAAACCACACACATATCATAAAGATGATGGAGATGCAAAGTCCGTCTACCATAGAAAAGGTGTCGACACCCTCAAACCACAATACCAGCAATGGAATAGGCGCGTACACATGCAGAACTATGAGTTGTGTAGACGGAACACAAGATACAAGTAATTAGGTGGAATGATATAAGTGGGGAAAAGACCCGCTGAGGAAAGACCATGATCCTAAATGCTGGATGCAACAAATTACACTACAATGTAATGAATGAAATGGATAAGGCGCGCTGCCAAAACATATCTTGCCTAGGAAAGGCATGGACACAAACAAGCCACGTTTAACACAGAAACGGTGTCGTCACCCACAACACTAGGTGCATACACATAATATCATAACTGTGCTTCAACGCGAAAAGTATGGGCACATACTAGTCCAAGCTCAACATGGAAAGGAGCAATCCATAAATGGATGTGATGCAGAGAATGCATGCAATACAAACTATGTACAATACAACGAATGCATGACAATGCAAGTAAGGAAAGATGCATGACAATGCAAGCTAAGTACAATGCAACATTTACAAGCTAAAATGCAATGGATGCAGTGGATAAGGCCTGCGGCCAAACCGTGCCTTGCCTAGGAAAGGCATGGACACATACATACCATGTTTAACACGAAAACGGTGCCATCACCCACAACACTTGGTGCGTACACATAATATCATAACCGTGCTTCAACGCAAAAAGTACGGGCACATACCAGTCCAAGCTCAACATGAAAAGGCGCAAGCCGTAGATGGAGACGATGCAATGAATGCATGCAAGCTACAATGCAATATATACAATATGCAATGGAATGTAATATTTACAATGGATAAGGCACGCGGCCAAACCGTATTTTGCCTAGGAAAGGCATGGACACATACAAACCACGTTTAACACGGAAATGGTGTCGTCACCCACAACACTAGGTGCGTACACATAATATCATAACCATGCTTCAATGTGAAAAGTACGGGCACATACCAGACCAAACTCACATTGGAAAGGCGCAAGCCATAGATGGAGGTGATGTAGTGAATGCATGCAAGCTACAATGCAATATATACAATATGCAATGGAATGTAATATTTACAATGGAATGCATGACATTTGCACTATATACAGTGTAATGCATGACATATGTACTATTTACAATGAATGCATGACATATACATGTATGTTTTTTTGGTTTTTTTTTTTTTAAAATGCATGATAATGCAAATAAAGAAATGTGCATGACAATGCAACTGGACTCAAATGTGCGACAACGCATGTTCTCTTTGAAATGCATGACAATGTATGCGAGGTACGCATGATGATGCATGACAAGGACCATGCATGACAATGCAAGTAGGGTGCGCATGACGATGCGGCCTAAGATGAAACGTACCAAAAGTCGTTTGGGCACGACAAACACCAAAGGACTTGCACCTTTAGAGGATTTAAGGTCTCCTAGACCGTCATGATTTAAGGTCTCCTAGACCGAAGGAAGGTGCATAACAATGCAAGTCGTGCGCGTTACAACGCGTGTATGCATGCATAACAATACAACCTACGTATGCTAACCGTTAACAAGGCAAAACATTGCAATACGACGCATTCAAAGTAGTTACTGAATCTTGTAAGATACCAAAGGGTACGAAAAGGATACACCTTGCGTATTGAAGTGCTACCACGAAGACGGGCACGTAGACCGGTTAAGCTTCGGAAATGCATTTTCTTGCACTGTGTTGAGCAATGGAGGCCCCAAACCACTTATCTATCCCAAACAAGGGTGTAGGAGGCTCACCGGCCATCCACCGGCCATCAAAAAAGTCCATCGGCCACATATTTGGCCGACCAGCCAACAATGTGGCCGATCGGCCAAAAATGCCTCAGCCGGGGCAGTTTCGACATTTCGCTCATGGGTCTTTAAATATAGGGCTTGAAGCCCAATTTTTCCACTTCCTTCTTGCTCGAAAATTCTTCCCCCTCATCTCTAGGTGATTTTCCAACTTTCTATCCCCGTCTTTCCTCGATTTTTGGGCCCATTTCGACGTTCGATTCGCGAAACCCTCATCGTTTCAAACATTTTGAACCGAACAAATCTTTGTTTCGGTGTCTTTTTCTCAATTTCCACCACTCGGGGTTTGTTTCCCTCGAGTTTTCCTTGATCCTCATGTCGTTTCCACATTCCGGCTTTTTTGGCCATTTTTCACCCTCTCGGGGTTGACTTTTCGGCTGACTTTTCATATTCTCACCCCGTTTTCACTCTTCCGGCCATTTTCACACCCTTCTTGGCACGGCGGATGATATTCCACGAAGCGGAACTCCTCCAGAGCAAGAGATGGAACCCGAGGCTGAGCTCTTGCCTTTGAGCGTCGGACCATTCAACCCGGCGACCTCTGAATCGAAGCGATCACGTCTTTGCCTCGACGAATTGCGCCAGATTCAGAGAGTTTTCAAAGGCGTGCCACCCGAGCTACTGCTACGTGAGCCAGAGTCACATCTGTCTTACGGCGCTTCCAAGGTATATTCTCCCTCTATTTTACATTTTCTGCAACGTAGAACATATAATTGCAATAGTTGATTCTTGTTCTTTAACTACTTAGCCCGGATACACCGATATACCATATGCTGTAGCCCACTGTGAACACACTTGCACCTGATATTTGTTTGAAACTTGAACACGTGCACAGACGTTATATTTTCAGCGAACCATTCAAACACTGACACATCATATGTTGTGGTTCATTTGCTAGAACACACCCGATCTCTGTTTGAATCACGAACGCGTGTACACGCTATATACATCTTGAACCACTCAAACACACTAACACATCATACGCCATAGTTCACTGCGAGCACACCAGCACCCGATCTCTGTTTGAATCTGAACACGTGTACACATGCTATATCTATACTGAACCACTCAAACACACTGACACATCATATGTTGTGGTTCACTGCAAGCACACCGGCACCCAATGTCTGTTTGAATCTGAACACGTGCACACACGCTATATTGTTACCAATTCTGAATGCTCTTCAAAACTGTATATTGAATGTTGCGTCGCAACTGTTTGCTTTTGAATATAGGGAGATTCCCATGCCTTCCGGGGGTATGGGAACGTCGCCGCCCAAGAGTGGTACATGAAGCTACCGAACGTAGTCCGCCATATTGTTGATCAGGCTGGCTTCAGCACCTTCTACAGAGGACTCTCGCGCCTCACTGCGAGCAGGCCTTTGCTTGCCGCTCTGGTGGAGAGGTGGTGGGACACCATCGATTCTTTCCACTTTTCTGCCACGGGAGACATGACGATGACTCCCTTCGACTTCTCGATGCTCACCGGCATCGGGGTAGGGGGTGATCCGATCCCCTTTGACACGGACATGGATGAGTGGGACGCCGCGGTTGTACTTGCTAAGACTCACCGCCTCGCCGAGGCGGGGTTAAATCGATATTCGTGGTTCGAGGACCACTTCAGGATTCAGCCAACCTTAGCTTAGGAGGCACAGATGACTCAGGAGGAGGCGGAGCAGTATGCACGTGACTTCCTTATGTTCTTGCTGGAGACGACCCTCTTCGCCGACCGGGCGAACACGGTGCTGCTTATGCTAAGTGCACGCGGTGGGCGTCACACGGATCTGCCTCAGACGGGGTGGCGTCGGCAGCCACCTGTATGGATACATGAGTTCATCCTCCCATTGCGACAACAGGTTGCTCGGGGACTCTTGGCAAGCAGGAGGTACATCTTCTTTTCATTTTACATTTACGCTTTACATTATCGTACTCGTACTGCACACGCATTATTGTGGTGCCTTCCGCTAGTATATCTTTGTACACGGTACACATATAATGCTTTACTGCTACGCACATTGCACAATACTTCACATACTGCATAATCCGATGCCAACTGCTTGTTTATCGCACACACCTTTGCAAACATCTAATCTGCTTTTTACATCATTGTATAATCGCATTGCACAATACATAGTTTACGCAATTCCTGCTCTATTCTGCATTCTACTTTATCTGATAAGCATACTGATACTTGCTCTGTCACACTCTGTAGTTATGGGTGTATGCCTACATCCTAAGGCTTGCCCCACTGCCAAATGAGGAGACCCCTCTCGGCGTTCCTTTCTCCTGGCGCTTCGATGTGAGGTACGTGCGGAGATCCCAAGAGTCTTTCATCTTCTTCCACCGCTATTTCGACACAATCACCGCCGCAGAGGTATGTTCAACTTTAGAGTTTATCTAAGCTTTGCTTTGCATTGTATTTTAAATGATAGGTAGATAACAAACTGCATATTTCTTGCGATCACCTAGCGACCACAGGCTCCATTGCCAAGTGCGGTTCGGGAGCGATATCTTGCGGTCTTGAGGAGACCCTTAATTAGGATCTTGTTGGAGGGCCCAGTCTGTCGGGCTTGGTACAGGTGGCGCTTCTGTCGGACCTTAGGTTCTGAGGAGTAAATAGTCCCACTTCTCTCTCCCATTGACATGAGGCAAACAGCAAGATACACCCTCGAGGACATGGCTGATTATACGATCGGCTGGGATGCAAAGGGCTTCAGGGGCGAGAGCGACTATGTAGAGTACGTCCAGACCTACATCATGCGGCCTTTGAGCAGTGGTCATCGAGCTAAGAGAGAGAGGCCTGCGGCGCCGGCAGCTAGGGCAGGAGTGGGAGCAGGAGCACCGAGGATGGCTCGAATCCATGGCAGGAGTGGGACCCGGAGAGGACAGGGGGCTAGTTGGCTAGCACTGCCCACAACGATGACATGTAGAGGGCAAGGCGGGGAGACTTACCAGATCCCCATCGCTCCCCCTCCGGCTGATCACGAGTTAGTCGGGTTCTACGACTTACCTCCGGTATGTACTATTGCATTCTGTATCTTGCACAGTCATTTCATTTCATTTCTGTTTGATATTCCGCAGAATACTGATACTTCTAACACTTTTGCAGGCTTCCTCAGTACACCCGATCCTTGAGTTGACTACTTCGGTGATGGGGATGTTTAGGTGAACCTCGACTGCTAACTATTCTGACATCCCTAAGCTTTTCTTCAAGCGATCTCAAACTCTACCTGTCGATGCATCGTACCGTCAACACAATACACGGCCCTCACGGCGTAGATACTGCAGTAACGCACTCCGCGCGGCATTACTCCGGCATTCATCGCGACTTTGCATTACGTGTTCATACCTGCGCTCACGGCATTCATACTCTATACTCATACCTTTGTATTATGTACTCGCCTGCTGTATTATGTACTCATACTTTGCTCGCGACATTCATACTCGCTGCGTAGCTCTTGATCGTTTTCCATTTGTTCCTTTCAGGCCCCATTCCAGATCCCGGCTGCAGGAGGTGCTCCAGCTGGACCTTATGTCCCTGCTCGAGGACGAGGCGGATCAGGCACTGTATATCCACGCACCAAGGCGGGGCGCACTCATGTTGGGAGTAGCTCGCGGGCACCAGTTCCCGATAATGACGAGTCCGAGGCAGAGGTGGAGTCATCTGAGGAGGAGGCTGGAGACGATTCAGGCTCGGGCTCAGGTGATGGAGCTGACGATGATGCTCCTGGACCTTCGTCTAGGAAGAGGACGAGGACAGACCCTCATGCCTGAGACCACCTGACACTGATCCAGATTTTTGTTGCTTTTCTTCTTTTTGTTGCTTTACTTTTTGTTGATAGCTTGAGTACCTTGTACTGCTGCAAGCAGGTTTTTTATTTTCTCCAAAGCTATGTACTTGAAAAATGATGGAATGAAACAAACTTTTTGTCTGAAAAGGTGTTACATTTGTACATTTCATACTTCGCATCGCATTTCATCGCATTATACCTCAATATAAATGAGATTGATCTCCTGTCTAAAAATCAAACACTTGTCTTTGCAATAACCGGTGCCGCTCTAACTGACTGAGACAAAACAACTTGCACAACCCACGCCATTACGAACATACGACCCATAACACAGTAGCTTGGTTTATGCACACAACTCATACAAGCGGTGCATTACGAACTCATAGCAGTAACCACGATTCCGTTTATTTGCACATGGCCCATTACGAACAAACAATTGACTCTTGAAGGCGGGAAGTTCCTTTTTTCAAGTGGCCGGGGTCAAACCCAGTAGTTTTTACAAAAGAAACAAATCTATTTTGCGAAATGTGGAGAATGGCAGACTCGAGCACAAAGCGATTTGAGAAAAGGGTTTTCAACGGGTATTGAGCCTCTGTTGAACACACAAAAAAAGACTCAACAGCATAAAACAAAAGGTAGACTACCTAAGCACAACGAGACACGCTCGAAACAGACCTAAAACAAGAGTTAAGGTAAACAAAACAAAAGACACGACACACAGACATGTTACAAAGACAAGAGACCTCTCAAATCACGAGGACCCAGTTTCCTCGAGTATTTTTCTACCCTTCGATTTGTGATTCTCACATCACTCGCCCTCGAGCTCGGTTTTTCTCTCAAAACCCTTTTGCTCACTTTTCTCTCATCGCACATCTCTCTATTCTTCAATCTCTCATTTTTCATCCCTCCCCAGGGTGATTGATGGATAAATAGAAAGTCGTGGGTTCATGCCCAACACTGTTAGCTCGCGTCTACTTCCCCTGGTGACGTTTAGTCAATGCCCCATATGAGGGAGTGGAGTACCTTGATCCATTCTAATTCGTGCTTCGCACTTGGGTTGATACCTCGTTACTTGGAGGATGTTGAGAGCTTTCAGCCCTGTACAGGCAGCTCCAGTTGTGCCCTTTCTAGCAAGTATGCTGGCGACGGGGGAAAGACATGAAGCCTGACTCAAATGTGCCCCTATTTCATCATTTTGACCATTTTTTTGGTTTTCTACTAAAACAATTTTAACCAAAATGAGAGTCAGATTAACATACTTGTTCGATTTTTGATTTGAAAATCATGCAAGTCAGCTATGAGCACTGAAAATTTTCCTTTTTTGGGTCCAAGAAAATGGTCCAGTTTTGGAAAATGAAACAATTTTTGAGAAAATGGTCAACCTCAGTAAAAATTCTCAAAAACTATTTTTGCAAACGGTCTCTGCTCAACGAGCGCAGAACTTACTCTCGAGATGCACAACCTCGGATCGGAGGCAATGGAAAATTGCCTCTTGTCTGGATGGCACTACATGGCAAAGGAAAGTTGCCCCTGGATTGAATGGCGACTCATGGCAACGGAAAGTTGCCCCTTGTCTGGATAACGCCGCAGCATACTGTGAACAGTTCTCATTGGTGATGATCGCAACCGAGCTCTCGGATACAGAGAAGACGAAGATGGTCAAAACCAATATATGGACACAGTCGCTTTGAAAACGTTGGGGGCTGGACTTCAGGATGAAGTTGCCTACGTATCCTAAACATGGGAATCAAGCCTTACGTAGTTCCGGTTAAGGTACACTCGTGTATTAACCCTCACTTTTTTTTACGCTCTAACTTTTGCCGAGGCCGCCCTTCTGGGTTTCAAACCTTATGACTCTGTTTTCTTTTCTTTTCTTTTTTTGTATTTTTTCATTCCTTTTTCTTTCATTTTCTTCATTTTTCTTCTTTTTCCTTTTTTCATTCTTTGCATTTTTTCTTCTCTTTTTTTTTTGTTTGTATTTTTCTCTTGCTCTAACTTTTGCCTGGGTCACCCTTCTGGGTTTTCGGCCCAGCGAGCCTCTCAAAGGGTAAAAGTGTAACAAGTCCATGCCAAATGGTTTTAGGGTTTTGAAGCCATCTGTATTCAGGAGAGTGGCTGCTGTATTGATTTACAGAAGGACCCATCTTCGGCTCTTCGAGCACATCAGACATTTTTGCCCCTAGTTCGGTAACCGATTAGCGTTGCAAGCTTCTTCGATGGTCGATCTTCTTGATCGACTTTGGTGCCTCTTGTTAAATTGCTTCAAATTTGGCCACACATGCCTTACATTGGGGTTGATCGTGAGCAGTCTGAACCCAAGGTCCAAGGTTTGAAAGTAAGGACTCAAGTCTCGAGAGAGCGATCCTAAGCACAATCTCAAGAGCGATTCCACAGGTCTTCGCAGAATTTGCATAAAACATTTTGTTTTTGAAAGTTTTTAAGAAAGCGACAAATCGCTCGCGCTGAAGATAGTATGGAACCAATCTGGATCAAGCCAGGGTCCTTCTCAGTACTCGCGTTAACAAACATGATCTCATTCATTAAAGGCTTAGGGCGCCTTTCTTTCTCTCAATTGGTCAAATTTTGCAAACCCCGAGGAATTCCTTCCTCTTCGTTTTCATCACCACAGTGTTAAAAAAGTTATGAAAAACTTAGGTCAATACAATGAGTTTGAGGTGCAGAAGAGTAAGTGAGATGCCCCGTCGTTTCATTGAAATCCTCTAGCATAACTAGCTCAAAGTAGCAATAAGCATGGAAACATGGTAGCCGCAGCTGTTTCATTCAGATTTCCTGGTTGCAACTAGCTCCACAGCAGAGACAGACTCAAAAAGAAAGCAAAAAGATAATTACAAAACAAAACGGTGTTCGAGGCAACAACCCCGGAATCATCTGACATTCTATACAATGGGACTGACTCGCTACAACAAGACAGACCCTTAAGCAAAAAGACTGACTCAAGACAAAGAGACAAATTCAAAACAAAACCAAAGAACTGACTCAACAAAAGCGAAATTACAAAATCGATTCGCAAATGCTCAACAGTCGATGCACGATACCACATCTGAAAATACACGGCGCGTCAGTGGTCCAACCCCGATTACATACTTGTAGTATCCTCGAAGTCCAACATTTCGGTGGTGACAGACTTTCTTTGAGGTGAGTGGGAGGATGACCTTATTGTCGATCAAGTCACATGCTTCATGGCAAAAGGCAGCGGTTGTCGGTGGGGTGACCGATTTGATGATACGCCTTGATCTTGAGTAGCATCATGGCTTTCTTTGGAAGATGACTAGGGAGAGGCCTAGGCTCGAGGGGTTTAAGATGCCCTTACCGACAAGATTTGAAGTGCCTTAGACAAAGGCATGTAGAGGCGTGAAAGAGTCTATGCCCTCGGGCGAATACTTGAAATCTGTGGATTCTTGCTAGACGCACTAAGCGAAAGTCGGCGAGCATTGCCTTGGCTTTGATCTCTTCGGTGCGGGTTGGGATTGGAGGAAGCTGATACGGCATGGCGGGGCCTATCACGATTTTTCGCTGGCGGGAACTCTTCTCGGTTGGAGTAGGAAAGCATTATCCATAGTCTTAGCCTGGCTGCGAATACCTGCTTTGTTTATTCATCCCCGGCTTTCAAAGCCTCGGCCTGATGGTTATTCAACGGGATCAGCATCTGTTCCCACTTTGTTCTTACCTCTAGCCTCAGCCTGATCGAGGGTTTGGGTTGCTATATCAGAGCGAAACCCAGTTGTTGTTGACACGTCTTTGCTATAGCTTGAAACAACCTCAGGTTGGCTGAGCTCGATCACAATTCGCCCCGGTAGCGGGGGCTCCTACAGTACAAAATTCCCGGCATACGATGTGGCTGGTGGCAAAGCCGACATTCCATAAGCGAGATCAGCCACGGACCTCTGGAGGTCACCAATCATTCCCATCAACTCGAACGTGGTGAGCTCACGAGCTTGATACAACTGGGGTGTCCAGATCGGGTGCGCAACAGACGACTGGGAGGATGACCTTATTGTCGATCAAGTCACATACTTCATGGCAAAACAGCGATTGTCGGTGGGGTGACCGATTTGCGATGATCTGTAGCGATCTTGAGTAGCATCATGGCCTGCAGGAAGATGACTAGGGAGAGGCCTAGGCTCGAGGGGTTTAAGATGCCCCTTTTCAGCCAAGATTTGAAGTGCCTTAGACAAAGGCATGTAGAGAGCGTGAAAGAGTCTATGCCCTCGGGGCGAGATACTTAGTCTGTGGATTCTTGCTAGAGCACTAGCGAAGGGCGTGAGCATTGCCTTGGCTTTTGATCTCTTCCGGTGCGGGGTTGGGATTGGAGGAAGCTTACGGCATGGCGGGGCCTATCTGATTTTTCGCGGGAACTCTTCTCGGTTGGAGTGGGGAAAGCATTATCCATAGTCTTAGCCTAGCTGCGAATACCTGCTTTATTCATCCCCGGCTTTCAAAGCCTCTACTGCCCACAGTAGTTGTTCAACGGGATCAGCATCTGTTCCCACTTTGTTCTTACCTCTAGCCTCAGCCTGATCGAGGGTTTGGGTTGCTATATCAGAGCGAAACCCAGTTGTTGTTGACACGTCTTTGCTATAGCTTGAAACAACCTCAGGTTTGCTGAGCTCGATCTAATCGCCCGTGCGGGGCTCCTCTGATACAAAATTCGACATCTGATGTGGCTGTTGGCAAAGCCGACATTCCATAAGCGAGATCAGCCACGGACCTCTGGAGGTCACCAATCATTCCCATCAACTCGAACGTGGTGAGCTCACGAGCTTGATACAACTGGGGTGTCCAGATCGGGTGCGCAACAGACGACCTGGGTGGATGTGGTACGTCAACATTGGCTTCATCCTACAAGATGATTCCTTGGTCTAATGCGGCTGCCATAACCATAATTTCTTCTGAACTTTGGATCATCATAAGTCTGTTGAACTAAACGGTGACTGACGGATCAGATATCTACCTTGCCTCAGCGAAGGAGAATCTGGCTATGCATCAATCTTGAATCTGAAGAAGAAAACACGCATAACATTTCGCCCAATCGGAATAGACACAAGCATAAATGAATAAGCATACTCTACTCACGATCCTTTGTTCCCATAAATCCTCGCTTAGAATCGACACATGCAGATATAGCGATTCCTCAAAACAACGACATTGATGCCTCGGGCTGGTACTCAAACTTGCAAACTGATATGTGCGTTCCTGTAGAGATAGACTCTAAAAGCACATAGCAAGTAAAGCAGAGCAAAAACACCCCTATATTTGGTGGGGTTTCCCTGTCCTATTTTGTCAGGAGCTAGCGTTTCACTACGCACGTAGTGGTTTCAAACAACCTATAATCGGGTAAGCAACCTGTCCTAGCTTGGAATGGTCACTATGGATTCCAAATATGTACAAGGTCGAATGGTCAAAAAGGGTGCCCCGGTGACAACCGGGGTTTGTGTTCCCATCGTGGCGAGCCGAATCGGTCGACCTTATGGCACGCTTCTCGGCGAGCCTCGAAACAAACCGTTCGAGAATAGGCGACAAAGAAACACAGTGACTTAGGCGCACCGATGCACATGCAATGCAAAGAAACACATAAGTGTAGTCAAAACACGGTATCATGAGTTCGAGTCAAGCTCTCTAAACTCCCCAGCAGAGTCGCTAGAAACTGTACACGCGCCCTCGGGCCTCATGCTACAGTTCAGACTCAATTTGTGTTGGTTCTTAATCTGATCTCGCAAAGTGCAATGCGAGATTGATAAATCACCAAAGAGTCCAAATCCGACAAATCGTTTTGAGAAAACAGATTTTTAAAAAGAAGTGCCAAACATGAATTTGCTTTTCGGATCTGAGTCACCACCTAAATTTTTTATTTGAGGAATTGAGGAAACCCTTACAAATGCGCCTAAGGCCGCGTCAGTCACCAAAGTTGCCTCGGCTCGAGAACTTAGATGCGATTAGGGAAGGTCGACTATGAGCACCCTCTCGCCCGATCGAAGACAGGCCTCTACTAACCATGATATCTAGTTTTTGAAAACACATACATTCTTATTCCGTTAATTAGCTTAAATTACTATGTGATCGCACAACACAAAAGTATAGACTAGGTCGCCTAATTTGGAACAAAGCATTACATATCCGTTTGTTTGAAAAATGGTTTGAAATTTGCTACTCGTAAGTAGGCTAAAACCACAGTTCGATGAGTTGTTCCAACTCAAACAATCCAACCTTCACCCACAGGCATTCAGGCAGTTTATATCATCTAAGCATATAGCCACATGGTAAGCATGTTGTCATGTTAGCATTCACATACATACAAGATGCCATAGCATGGAAACACTTACAGTGTACTCAGTCAAACAAGAAACTAGTTAGCAATCATGCATGATCCTAGTTCATGCTAAAGTGGCTAATGCATCACATACGGAATGTCACTAGAATAGGCTCGGCTAATCTATGGATGGCATGTGAAATGCACAGATAACATGTATTCAAGTTAGATTTGAAATATCATGCGATTAGTATGATCTGTAGAGCAGTGCATGCAATACAAATGAATGGATGCACGCATGCATAGCATAAGGTATCCTAAATTAAATATGCCCTAATACTAACCATCAAAAGCGGGTAAGTAAAGGGAGAAAAAGTGCGAGTTGGAAGACATGCACACACGCACCCACACTTATTACAAATTAAGCCCTCGCTGGGAGGGGCCAAAAGAATAATACAAATTAATTAACTAACCAAGCTAATTAAATAATTACAGACCAATCAACTAGTTAAGCAAATTAACTAAGCTAATAAAGCGGTAAAACAGCCTCAGGAAGAGGGCCCAATGCACGCATGCTCAGCTCCGCTCGAAAATCCAACACCATGCACAAGGTGCCTCTGTTTGCACTATTTTTCTCCTCTGAAGGCACTGAAGTCCCAAATGCGCTCTCGAACTCTATGGAAGGTCACCGGCCAGGGGGGAACACCACCGGCCATGGAGAAGTGGTCATCGACCATCTATTGAGCTCTCGGCCATCCATAATTGGTCGTCGGCGCTTGATCACGGTCGACCGACCATCTTTGTCTGCAGAATCCTGTTTTGACAACAGCAGAGGGTAAACATGGCATGGCAATGCATTTCAAAGCAATGTGTGCACCAACACATCCCTTATCACGTTTATGACTCAAAGGGGGATGGTACTCGATTCTCGGACCACCAATCGCGCATTTCAATGCGTGATGGCCCAAGAAACCAAGTTGTGCATTTCAATGTCAAATGAAATGCATACAAACAAACAAGAGGCCCAACCTCTATCATGGTAATTCAAGAGGCAAGGCATGCATGCCAAATGCAACCTAAGCATGTTAGCTAAGTATGCAACATGAGCATGGAGGCAAGTATACAAACATGCAATATGTACTAGGCACACAACCTAAGCAAACAAGCATGCGAGGCATGTAGCAACTATGCAAGCTAACAAACATGCAAGATGCAATTTAAACATGCAAGTATGCAAGGCATATGACAACATGTAAGCAACTTAACCAAAGAGAATGCATGCCAAATGCAAAGTGATTCAAGCATGCAACAACATGTAATAGGCCAAGTATGCGACGACACACAAGACGAACCTGCAATAACATGCAAACAATGGTCTTAAACTAATTTGGGCAGCTCTCTACTAAGCCCAAAAGCAGTGGCCAAATGCCAAGAAATGAGGGCCAAAACACATACAAACATGCATGCACACATGGTCAGACACTTAGGAATATAGAAGCAACTTTTAAGCACACTTAAAAGGGACAAACAGCACATGGCAAGCATACCAAGCTCTAAAAAACATGTTAAGGATGGTGCCAAACCAACTAAACAAGACAAACAAGGCATGCAAACAAAGTCTAAGGCTCAAGGCTCACCAAAGAGGTATTGAACTACATAGCAAAACCAAACATGGCATGATTTGAACAACCAAAATCAAAGTTTTAGCATGTTAAAACAAAGCCAAAAACACATTGACATGGCATCCTAGAGGCCTAAACAAGATGGCATACGCAATGACACATTCATGGAGCATGAAACACAAACTCTTTAAGGCCTTAAAGGGACATCAAATGCAAGCATGTGAGCATGCCACAAGGACTGAAATGACATGGTAAGTGGTTCCAAACCAATTAAACAAAGCAAGTAAAAGCATGCTAAAGGGGTCAACACTCGAGGCTCACAAGGGGGATTACATGGTAGCTATACAAAGCAAAGCATGGATGACCCGAGCAACCAAAAACAGACCTTAGGCATACTAAAACATGCATAAAAGCTTCACAATGCTAGGCCAAAACAAGTAAGCATAGTGGTCTAAATACTAGGCACATGTTAAGGCAATTTCATGGCATTACAAGACAAGTATGCAAAGCAAGCATGGTGTGTCTAAACCAACTAAAAGCAGTGCTAAATCATGGCAAAATAAGCGTAAATAACACTTAAGACATGGCCAACATGCACTTAAACAAGATGCTCACACATGAGGCTAAAATGGCCAGCGTTGAAGGCAAAAGGAGAGGGATGGCCCTCTCCTTCTTAGGACAAAAAGCACCATCCCCACCACTGAAATCCCTCTGGATTTCAATGGTGAGGAGGCCAAACAAGGTGGTCCCGGAGCTCACCAAAATAGCACAAAATGGGGGCCAAACAAGGCCTAAGAGGGGTCAAACAACCCCAAACACCAAAGCAACCTTAAACAACTATTTTAAGCACTTAAAATCAGAACTTTTATGTGTTATAAGTTAAGCTTAAAAACAGATGCAAGGATGGCCAAAAGCCTATGCAAAAATGGGGAATAAAGGGGTAAAGTTCTTACCCTTGAAGACCTCCTTCACAAGGACCACTCCAGCAGCCTCTCCAAGCTTAGATCAACTCAAGAAGTCCAAGAACAACCCTCTAATGCCTCATCAACTAAGGGAAGGTGTAATGGTAGGTGTTTGTGCACAAAAGTAAGACTAAACACACCTAAACACACACAAATACAAAGAGAGAGGGAGATATAGAGATAGATAGATACAAGACTCAAACCCTAATCTCAAGACCCTCTAGAATTTCTTTGTAACCCTTGAGAAGGGAGGAGAAGGCCTCCCTTTATAGAGCTTCACTCTTGCAAAGCTTACAAAACAAGCTAAGCAAGAGTGAAATCCCTCCATACACGTGTGTGGAGGGGGTGCAAGGTGGGTGCCAGCTAGCACAGTTGGCACAAAATATCTGCCAAAAGCAGATGCATAGTGATCGGCCAGCCAAAAATGACAAATTGGCCAAATAAATGGTCGACCGACCACAAAGAGTGCCGACCGACCAAACATTTGGCCGATGGCAACAAAACATTGGCCAGTGGCCTCAAGCCATGGTCAGTGAGGTGTGGAGATGGCAAACAAGCCATTCCCTGCCACTCAAAAGCAAAACACAAGTGTTTGGCGCCAAACCAAACACAAAACAATCGAGTCGAGAGGTCTTGAGGCAAGGTGCGTGGCCAAGACCGAGAACTCAAGGCGAACACAAACATGGATGATCACCGAGTGTTCAAACGGTGACGTCCAAACCTTGAGGACGGTCAAAAATGGGGTGTCTACACATATATATACATATTAATAACTCACATCAAAATGTGTACTAACACAAAGCTCTGTACATACAGAATCATTCAAGTCTAGGTCAGCCAATCAAAACTATATACAATCATAAACCAAAGTCCTCGCCAACATGACAAAATAAAAAAGATAGCAAAAGGCGAAGGAGGTCTCATGCGTGAGGCGTAAGAGGCGACTCTTCAAAACCTTGGTTATTCCACAAACTTCTTGAGGGTGGGTTCGGACCTCTCTTGGCTTACCTACAAACACATGAATGGCGTGGCGAAAGCCGATGAATAATATCAAATAAAGAAGATACATTGGAACAATATACATCGAGGCGACCTTGGGCCCAATTCATATTTCTATCTAATACATCATTATACCAATTGTTGCTGATTCCAAACACATCGGATGGCCTCAGGCTCAATCTAGTTGTGTCAAACTAGCCTTGGGCCCATTCATTTCGTCATTTCAGACCATACTGGCCTCTAGACGATTCATTCTATCATTCAAATCATACTGGCCTCTAGACCATTCATTCTATCATTCAAATCATACTGGCCTCTGGCCCATTCATTCTATCATTCAGATCATACTGGCCTCTGGCCCATTCATTCTACCATTCAGATCATACTGGCCTCTGGCCCATTCATTCTATCATTCAGATCATATTAGTGTAACACGCCGCTTGGCCTTCTGATTCGGACTCTCCTGTTTGTTTGTTGCGGCTCGTAATCTGAACCAAAGAGTCCAACTCTGGCAAATCGTTTTGAGAAAACAATTTTTTTGAAAGAAGTGCCAAACATGGACTGCTTTGCTAGATACAGAGTCGCCACCTAAATATTTTTAAAATGAGGGAATTTAGGGAACCCTGACTCGGGGCCCAATAACGTGTAAAATCATCACCAAAGTGACTTGGCTCGGGAGCTTGGGTACGATCGGGGAAGGTCAGCTATGAGCACCCCCTTTCGCCCGGTCCGAAGACCGGCCTCTACTAACCATGATATCCGTTTTTGAAAACGTTATGTGTTCTTATTCCAATTATTAGCCTAGAATTACTACGTTATACGCACAGCAAACAAGTATAGACTAGATTGCCTAATTTGGAAATAAACATTGCATATCTGTTTTGTCTCGAAAAACATGTCGGTTTTTGCTACTTGCGAGTAGGCTAAAATACGGATTTCAATGAGTTGTTCCAACTCACGCAATCCAACCTCCACCCACAGGCATTCAAACAGTTTATTACACATAAGCATTTAGCCGCATGGCAATCATACTGTCATGTTAACATTCACACGCATGCGATGTGCTAAAGCAAAAATACTCACATCGTACTCCGTGCCAAAAACAATAACCCGGTTAGCAAACATGGATGACCTAGTTCATGTTAATTGGCTAATGCAACACAGGCAAAGATGCAATCTAGACAGGCTCGGCTAACCCTAGAATGGCATGTGAAGTGCAATTATTCGATGCACGTATTTAATTTGGAATTGAAAATACTATGCAGTTTGTATGATGTATCGAGCCCGGCACATGTAAACAAATGCATGAATGCACGCATGCATTGCATAAGGTATGCTAAAATAAACGTGCCCTAATCTACCAACATAAGCGGGTAAATAAAAGGGAAGAAAGAAATGGGGGTTGGAAGACATACACCCACTCACACACACTTATTACAAATTTGCCCTCACTCGGAGGGACCGAAATAATAATACAAATTAACTACGCAAGCTAATTAAAATATTACAAATTCACTAAATTAATTAAACAAATTAACTAATCTAATTAAAGCAGTAAACCACCTCGGGATGAGGGTCGGATGCAACACGTGCTCGGGACTGGCTCGGAACCGCACTGCCATGCACGGATTGCCTCTATTTCCCCTGCTCTCCTCCTCTGAAAATTGCCAAAGTCCCAGGAGTGCCTCTCAGGGCACTGGGGAGTACCACCGGCTGGGGTAGAGCACCACCGGCTGAAGGAGGAGGCCACCGGCACAAAATAAAGCCATCGGCTGTTTGTTATTGTCGTCGGCACTAAACCTGCCGGTAGGCATAATACTGCAGAACACCGCAACTCACGTGACAGAGGACAACAACATGCATGGCAATGTGATTCAAGGTATTTATGCACCAAACATACCCCTTATCATGTTTGTGACTCAAGGGGGCATGTGCCTCGATTCCCGGACCACCAATCGCGCATTTCCATGCATAATGGCCCAAAGAACCAAGAGTGCAACTTTGATTTCAAATGCATGCAATGCAAACAAGCACAAAAGGGTGCCAAACCTCTATCATGACTTGGTCAAGAGGTGGAGCATGCATGTCAATGCAATGCAACCCTAAGCATGTTATCTAGCATGCAAAATGGACAATGCACTATACTTACGCAAAGCATTCAAGCAAGCATTCAAGACAAGCATGCAAACCAATGAAATGGTGGTCTTATACATGACTTAGGCAACTCAAATAGGCCTAAAATCAATGGCCAAAATGCTAAATCATGAGGGCCAAACACATATACACACATGCACATATTAAGGCACCAACACTTAAGCATAATAAAGCGACTCTCAAGCACACTTAAGAGGCACAAATATGGACCATGAGCATGCATTGTAAAGCTCTGAAAAGCATGCAAAACATGGTGCCAAACCAACTAACAAAGCAAGCCAAGCAAGGCATACAAATGGTCCAAGCACTAAGGCAAGCCAATGGGGCTTTGAACCACACTTAGTGCAACCACACATGGCAATACTTAAGCAACTAAAATCAGAGTTTTAACACATAAAACTAAGCCCAAAGGATCACTTAGATGGCATCTAAATGACATGAATCCAAAGGCATGCATTAAAGCCACAACATGGAGCATACAACACATGTTTTTAAAGCATTAAAGAGGCAACTAAGGCAAGCATACAAGCACACCAAAGGGACTGAAATAGCATGCTAGGTGGTTCCAAACCACCAAAAAAAATGCAAACAAAGGCATGCTACACCTTCATGCTCTTAAGGCCAACAAGCCAAATACAAAGGAGCCATGTAATGCAAGCTATGGTCGACCAAGACAAGTATGGACAGACCTCAAACATGGCAAAATAAGCATACAAGCTTCACAAATGTAAGCCTAAAACATGCTAGAAACAAAGGCACACAACCATAGGCATGTTAAGGCATCATAAGGCATTACAAGGCAACTATGCTAAGCATGCATAAGGGACCTAAACCAACTTAAAACCAAGTTAAATCATGGCATAATAAGCATGGAAAATAGCTAATACATGCTCAACACACAACCAAACATGGTGCTCCTTTGGAAGCCAAAACTTGCCCTTTTCAAGGACATCAAGGAGAGGGGGTGGCCCTCCCCTTTTGGAGACTTCAAGGCACCATCTCCACCACTGAAATCCCTCAAGATTTTAGTGGTGGAGAGGCCCAAGCACCAAAGTCTCGGATCTCACCAAAATGGCACAAAAAAAGGCCTTTTCAAGGCCTAAGGGTGGTCAAACCTACCCAAACCACCAAGCACTCTTAACAAACAATCAAGAAGACAAAAAAAACAGAAATTTTATGTGCTAAACACTAAGCCCAAAAACAGTTCAAAGATAGGTAGAAAGAAGGTGCAAAAATGGGGTAAAAAGAGGACTAGTGTCTTACCCTTGTAGCCTTCTTCAACAATGGTGGTCTTGTGGCTTCCTTGAGCTCCAAACCAGCCAAGAAGCTTGAAAACAAGCCCTTAGAACCTTTGTCCCAATGGGAAGGTGAAACACTAGGTGTTTATGTGCAATAGTAAGGCACAAAACACCTAGACACACAAGAGAGAGATAGATATAGAAGGTGTATGCAACTCAAACCCTAAAACCAGAGCTTGGTATCTCTAAGAATGTCAAAATTCTCTAACTCTTGTAACCCTTGAGCCAAGAGAAGAGCCCTCTCTTGTATAGGCAACCAAACTTACAAGTTAAGCAAGCCTAAAGGCTCATCCCTCCATACACGTGTATGGAGGGGAGCAAAAAGTGATACAGCTGTCTAAAAATATCTGATAAAGCATTTACGATTGCGGCAAAGAGTACCATTTTGGCAAAACTTAGTGCCGGTCGGCACAATAAAGTGCCGATGGCAACACCAGCCAGCCGGTGGCCTCTAGCCACTGCCGGTGGTGTGTAGGGATGCCTCACAAAGCATTCCCTGCCCTTCCAAGGCAAAACACAAGTGTTTGGTGCAAAACCAGACACAAAACGATCGAGTTCGGAGGTCCTGAGGCAAGGCGCGCGCAGCCGAGAACTCCGGGAACTCCAAACGAACACAACATGGATAATCACCGAGTGTTCCAATGGTGACGTCCAAGTCTTGAGGACGGTCAAAAATGGGGTGTCTACAATTAGCCTCTGGCCCATTCATTCTATCATGTCAGACTGGCCTTTGGCCCATTCATTCATTCATGTCATATTGGCCTTTGGCTCTTTTATTTGGCATAGCAAACATTGTCCACCAATCGAATTAACAAACTTATAAAACTTACATAAAAGTAAGCAATTGGACAATAACATATTTCAAATATCTTTGTTACGATATTACTCACAGTGATCGGCTGGGTGGTTTTCCCTGGAGCTTGACCCTACACATCACATAACACATATGGGTCACAACCAATTCAATCCGTTCTTAATTCACATATTCCTATTTAGGCTTCTTTCTTATCCTTTTAACTCATTAATAATGCTCAATGTATGCCTAAGAGTACTTAGAAGTGAAAGAGAACAGAAAACGAAACACATAAGGCCCTTTTCAAAATTTCAGAAAACAGGGTCCCCGCTCGAGCGTGGACTTCCCCGCTCGAGTGGACCCATGAGGTCTGCAAAAGTACTGGATGCATCAAATTTATGCTCGAGCGTGAAGTCGGGCGCTCGAACTGAAGGTCTGTCTACAAAGCCCCCTGCTCAAGCGTGAACTTCCCCGCTCGAGCGGACACCTTGTCTGCAAAAATATACTGGGAGCACGAATTCCATGCTCCAGCGGAGGTTCTCCCGCTCGAGCGGACATAAAATTTTCTGAAAAATCCAAAACATGTTCTTGAGCTTCAACTTGATATTCAAAGGCTCTAAATGCATGCTTTTGGCTCAATCTTCGCATATACATATACTAACATGGTATAAATACCAAATTACATCATTTTGAAGCTCAATTCCACAAATTAATCACATACATGTCCCCAATTACACAAACTCATTTCCAACATGACAAATTCATGCATTCAACACTTACACCCCTATGAATTGTACATGCATGTGACATCTTACTCTCATTCTCAACTTACAGGGTGCAAATGGTGATTACAAACATAAGCTTTAACCAAAATTCTACATGGATCATATATTTCAAGCTCAACATGCGAATTCAAAGCAATTACATACATGCATGCATACATTGACCTTCAATTCAACATGATCAACTCAATTCATAGTCTAACTCACTAATTAATCTTCAATCCAGAAAATTACAACTCAACTCATGAATCAAAGGGTTGATTACTCACCTAGAAGCTCAATCTCCCCAATGTATGCTTAATTCTTGAGTTCAACCTTCCAATTTATCAAACTTGAGCCAAACACATAATTCTCCCTCTTGTTCCATCTCTAGCCGACCCTCTCTCTCTCTCTCTTAGAGTTGATATCAGCCAAATGAACACAAAAGAGAAGAATTGATAGTGTAATGGTCCTTATATAACCCCACTAAGTCACATTAATTTAGTACTAGATATTTGAGCACTTAATTGATTAATTAAATCAATTTAATCTGATCTGAATCAATTTTCAATTAAATTTCACCGTAGGCTCTAAAAATTGCGCCAATCACAATGGCACAGCCAATTTCGGTTTCTATGGCCGATAAGGCCTTCAATTTAATTTTCAAAGCAGATAATCAAACAGATATTCCTACGGTGAACAGATAGAAATTCAAAACCACATATATTCACATAATTGGCACACAGAATCATATCAGACACACAATCAAATTCATAATAAGGACCAATTAGCTAAATACGGAATAGGGTTATCACAGGATGATCCTACACAATTCATAAACATATACATATTGAATCACATTGCTCATTTGAATCATTCTCTAACTTATTCTATTCTCATAGACTTCATTCTAACTCTTTAATTCATTTAGGATGCTCAATTCATGCTTAATAATGTTCAGAAAGGAATGAGAATACATATGTGATCATAAATATGTCTTTTCAAAATATGCTGACACAGAGCACTTCGCTCGAGCGCAACATTGGTTGCTCGAGCGAACCACATGGTTTGCAAAAGTACTAGACTATCCGAATCTAGGCTTGACAATCGCTCAAGCCAAGGTGCAAAATAAAAAGGCGATCACTCGAGCGGTAACTTGGTCGCTCGAGCCAACTGCAAATGTCTACAAAAATACTAGATGTAAAAGATGTGCACTCGAGCGATAGTTTGTTCACTTAAGTGATTTGGTTGAATTCTGGGCTTTCTAGTCGCTCGAGCGATGCGGTCGAATTCTGAGTTTTCCATAACACAGTTGAACTTCAAAACATGTATTTTCAAATCAAAAGCTTGCATGACTTGTACACAACCTCCCAAACACTTAAAAACTCTTCTATAAACATGGATACAAAACCAACTCTCAAAACTCATGGTCAAACTTCATGAATTCAAACTCAAATGATTATGCATGTAACATCTAACTCCAAATTCCTTTCCAAAGCTTACAAAACATAGAGATTAGCTTCAAAACAACTTAATTCTTGAGTGAATGTATGATATGATCCTCAATTCAAACATGGATAACAATATTATGCTCAAAATGACAGAAGTCAACAAAATTATTCGATCTAGGTCCAAATTCTTCATTTTTAGACCATTCTCTTGTGATTAATCTCATAACTTCTTGAATACGCATATTTGTTGACTTAAACTCATGAATTAAGGTTCACAAGCTCTCCTAAGCTCTTGAATCAAGCTTTCTCTAGCCAATTTTTTAGCTCTCCCTCACAATTCCACAATCTCCAAACCAATGTTCCAAGTTTTCTTGTTTCTCTCTCTCGAACTTGCTCTTTCTCTCTCTAAGATGAAATTTTAGATTTGTTGATTGAATAATGAGCTAAATCAACACTTCCTTCATATTTATAGACTAGATTAACTTAATTAACTAATTATGGATTAAGCAAAGTAATTAAAGCTTAGATTAATTAATCTAAGGCTTAATTAGATCTAATTAATTTAATTCGAATCAAAATTTTAATTAAACTTCTTATTAGACTCTCAAAATTATGCCATTCATATTAAACTAATCAATTTCAGTTTCTGACACCATTATGACCTTTTCATATTATAATACAAATCACAACAAATTTTCCTACAGCTAACAGATATAAATTCAAAAATTATATTATGTACATAATTAGCGTTCAAATTCTCACTAAGCACTTGAATAACATTCAAAATCAATGATTAAAAGCATAATATGTAACGGGGTTGTCACAGTCTTCCCTCCGTCAAGAAGTTTGGTCCTCCCAACTTGCGTTACCTTCTGTCAAAAATAACTCCGGATACCTTTGCCTCATCTCATCTTCTTTCTCCCAAGTTGCTTCCGTACCATAATGTTCATTCCATTCTATCTTAACCATAGGAACCGCTTTTAATTCTCCGTTGTTTCACTTGTCGGTCAATGATTTGTATTGGCCTTTCTTCATATTCCATATTATCATCGAGAGCTATCCGATGATAATCAATAACATGGAACGAATCTCGGAGGTAACCCCTCAACATCGACACGTGGAACACATTATGCACTGGCTCCATCCCTGGCGGTAGAGCAATTCTAAATGCAACTAGACCAGCCTTTCCAAAATCTGAAATGGCCTAATATATCGGGGTGACAACTTGCCCTTCTTGCTAAATCTTGACAAGCCACTCATTGGAATCACACGAATGAACACATGATTAGTGGCTTCATACTCAAGAGCCCTTCTTCTATGATCTACATAACTCTTTTGTCAACTTTGTGCAGTTTTAAGCCTTTGCTAAATGACTTTAATCTTTTTGGTGGTCGTTTGCACAATCTCGGGACCAAGCAAAACTTTATCTCCAACTTCTGTCCAACAGACTGGAGATCTATATTTCCTGCCATACAAGGCTTTATACGGTGCCATATCGATGCTAGAATGAAAACTATTGTTGTAAGCAAACTCTGCCAACAGTAAGTAGGTTTCCTAACTCCCCTTGTCACAACTCGAACCCGCCCCTAGAGGCTTAGGCCGTGACTGGCCAGTAATCCCAGATTAATTCCAGCCTCAAAGACAAAACTGATAATAATAATGATATTGGGACTTTGCAGAAGCAATATACAAATATAAACATGTCCATTGAGTAGTGCATACATGAAAGTTCGTATTAAATTTAAACTTCAACCTTCTCATAGATATAGACACATAGAACGTCAAAACATCTTAGCACACTTGTACAAAATTATCCATACACAACAAGTTCCAAAAATAAAAGAAAACAAAACGAATTAACTTGATCCACATGGTTGACATAACTTGCCTCCAATGAGTCCAAGATTGCCCCATCACGGAGGCACTTCCAAAATGGCTTGACTGAATGGTGGACTCTTGAGATTGCTTTACACTTGACACTCCATTTGCTCACCTACACAAACATATATATATATACAAGGAACAGGGGAGAGCTAAAGCTCAGTGAGTAATACTAGTATAAAGAGGTTAAATGAATGATGTCTATCACTGTGCAAAATCATATCACATGAATTCGAAGCAAAACATAAGTGAGTGCTTGTTGTATCAAAGTTCACAAATCATATTTATATGTGGTACATCCAAAAGTGTGACGAAGGGCCCGAAGGCATAACAAATGGACCATATAGGTCTAATAAAGGGACCATATAGGTCAAGCGAAGGCATCACCTGGGTCAACATCAGAGATCTCTAAGTAGATTTCGTTAATCTATCAACAATAACCCAAATAACACTCTTACCTCTAGGTGTTCGAGGTAGACAGACAATTAAGTTCATGTTATAGGTTCCCACTCCCATTCAGGAATAAGAAGAGACTGAAACAAACCTACAAACCTATTGGTTTCTGATGTTCAACTTTCACTTGTTGCCATTGAAGGCATTTGGAGTTGTAGTCGGCAATTTCCTTTTTCATGTTTGGCCACTAGTACACTTGTTTCAAGTCTTGGTAAATTTTGGTATTCTCCAGATGCATAGCAAACATTGACTGGTGAGCCTCTTCTAAAATTCTTCTTTTTAATTTTGTATCATTAGGAATACAAAGTCTTCCTTGGAATTTCAACAGTTTTTCTTCGATGGAGAACCTCAGTTTAGGCTTAGTTTCAAAATCATCACACACTTTCTTGAGGAACTGATCTTCCCTTTGTTTCTGTTTAATTTCCTCAATAATAGCTGGCTGTGTAGACATTGTGGCCAAAATACTGTCCTTCCCATAATACACAACTTATATCTCAAGTCTGTCTAGATCTTGCAAAAGCTCTTTTCAGTCAGTAAACAGACAAGCCGAGGATCCCGTACTCTTTTTGCTCAATGCATCAACTACGGTATTACCTTTACCCGAATGGTGGTGAATCTGTAGGTCAAAATCTTTAGTCAGCTCAAGCCAAAACCTTTGTCGCATATTTAGTTCTTTCTATGTAAAGAAATACTTTAAACTTCTTTGGTCTGTATACACATCACATTAGCCCCATACAAATAGTGGCACCAAATTTTCAATGCAAATATAATGGCAGCAAGTTCTAAATCATGTGTTGGGTAGTTCTTTTCATGTGGTTTTAGTTGTCGAGATGCATAAGCAATTACTTTTCCATTCTACATTAAAACACAACACAAATTTCTATGAGATGCATCACTGAAAATTACAAACCTTTCAGTATTGGATGGTAAGGTAAGAATTGGAGCTGTAGTTAACCTCGTCTTCAGTTCTTGAAATGCGGATTCCCTCTGATCAATCCACACGAATGGTTCTCCCTTTCAGGTCAATTGTGTCAATGGCACATCAATTTTAGAGAATTCTCTGACAAATCTCCGATAATAACCTACCAAACCCATAAAACTACGATTTCTATTACATTAGTCGGAGTAAGCCAGTTAACAATTGCCTCAATTTTTTTGTGGATCAACAGATATCCCTTCTCTATTAATAACATGCCCAAAAATGTAACCTAATTCAAGCAATTATTTCTCAAGCAATTGTTTACCCTTAGTGTTTGAAGAATTATTCTAAGGTTTTGTTAGAATTATTCTAAGGTGTTGTTCATGTTCTTCCCCATTCTTTGAATAAATCAAAATGTCGTCAATAAAAACTGCAACAAACTCATCCATAAATGGTTTAAAGATTCGATTCATCAAATTCATAAAAGCTGCAAGTGCATTGGTAACTCCGAATGGCATAACTAAAAATTCATAGTGTCCATACATGGTTCGAAAGACAGTTTTCTATGTCTTCAGCCTTAAGTTTCAATTGGTGGCATCCCCAATCTCAAGTCAATCTTTGAAAATACCTAAGCCCCTTATAACTGATCAAGCAAATCATCAATCGAGGTAAAGGATATTTATTTTTAGATGTACAATCAATGGTTGCATAATATTTAGATAACCGGTCCATACCCAAGATAATGTCAAAATGAGTCATATCTAAGGGCAACAAATCAACATATAATGTGGCATTCTCAAGCAAGATTTCACATGCAGGGTAAACAGTTGAACATAGTATAGATCCCTCTAACGGTGATGATACACAGTATATATCTCAAAGTTTCCAACGGTCTATTCAATCTAGGCACAAATTGCATAGAAACAAAAGAGTGTGTAGATCCTGAATCAATCAAAACATGCGCATACTGTCCACAAATAGAGAGTGTACATGAGACTACAACTTCTGCATTTTGAGTGTCCCCTGGTACAAGAGCAAAAACCCTTTTGTCTCTGATTATCCCTTGAAGTAGTTGGAATTGTGGACATTCCCTTGCTATGTGTCCTATCTTCCCACACTGGAAAGAAGTCCTAGTAATCCAGCAACACACACCCCGGTGCTTTCTTCCACAATCCAGACAAACAGGTCCTGAATTACCACTCTGACTTGAACTGCCTGAATTTCCCGACCTTGCTTTCTTAGTTGTTATTGAGGTTGTCCCTTTGTTCACATTCCAATTCTATCTTTTAGCTTTCCACTCAAAATTTCTATCACGGGTAGCCAGATTTGTCTCTTCCATGAGAGCTCTGTCTAAAATATCAACATATTTGGGTAGTTTCAACACATTAATTCAGTCAAGAATTACATCACAAAGACCTCCTTCAAATTTTCTGGCCTTTTATATTCTGTGTTGACCATGTGCAATGTAAACCGTGCTAGTTTAGCAAGCTGGGCCTCATACGCTGCCACTGATTTATTTCTTTGTTTCAACTGTTCAAACTCTATTAATTTCATATCTCGAACACACTACGAGAAGTACTTCTCGTAAAAAATCTCTAAGAACTGAACCCAGCTAATTCCCCTGTTGGTATCTCGCACAAACATCCACCACCTTCTTGCTTCATCTTCAATAGTAAAGGTGGTTAGCAATACCTTTTGTGTAATAGCCCGACCCTCGCATGTGTTTCTGATATCTGTAGTTCCTTATTTTGGTATTTAAAATGGTGCTAGAGAGGAGTTATAAATGAAACAATGAAATTCTATCTGTTGATCAAGAAAGACATCTGTTACTCTTAAACTGTTCAGAATAGAAATTGAGCACCTTAGAGACGTCATAACTCGAAATTGATATTATATTTGCATTCAGCATAATTTTTAGGTAATATTAAGCCTATCTGTGAAATTTCAATTTAGGATGCTTAAACGATTGAATTTCGTCTTATTATGAATCAAAATATCTAAGCTTATATCTATCCACTTGTTTAGACAAATTGACTTAACTTTTGGGTGTGATCAAGAAACACAAGGGAGAGAGAAACGTGGGTGAGAGAGAGAGAAGCCATCAAGGGGAAATTTGTGGAGAGATTGTGAAGAATTGTTGAAAATAGACTTAAGGTATGAACATTTCTTGATTTAGTCTCACTTCCTCTTGATTTTGGTTAGAATTCCTTCTTGTTTTGGTGATCATGCTATGTGATGATTTGTGTTTTGGGCAAATACCTTAGTTTCTTACTATGTTATGCAAAATTTCCATTATGAGCTTAAATTAGAAGCTTGAATGGCTTTATGTGGGTGTATGTCATGTGTGAAGTGTATTATGAGTGAAATATGGAAAGTAAGTGATGATTGAACTTCATTTTGATAAACAAAAGTGATATATATATAGAGTAATTGTGTGATTACATGCTTTTGGAACTATGGTGATCCTTGATTATACTTGGAATTGGGAGATTGAAGTTTGGATTCAAGGTAGAGCCTTAATGGAGAAAAAGCAGTCTTGATTCGTCAGTCCGCTCGGCGGCGGAACCCGCTCGGAAAAACACCTCCCGACAATTTTGTGCGGCCTTGATCCGCTCGTGGCCAAAGTGGCGCTCGAGCGGGGAGGGTATATTTTGAGGAAAAAAAAGTGTCCGTTCAGTTTTATATGCTTGATTATATGCTTGGTACTTTTAGAATATGATTTTAATGATTTTAAGATAAAACTAAGTCATGCAAAGCTTGCGTCGAGGAATGATTTTTATGATATGTGAAGAAGGAAAACTAATATTCAAATTATGATTGTGTGCGAGGCACACTCAAGGCACTAGTGCACCGACACATCTGTGAGTAATAGTGCTAAGAATATGTATTCCTTTGTTGTTAATGATTACTCTATTTACGTTTGTTTAGATACACTCTTACCTTGTTTAAAGTTGAATAACATATGATGCATGTGATGTGAAAGGAAAGTTAATGTGGAAAGGAATTGAAAGCGTTAGAATAACATTACGTGTGAAACATTACGGGCGAGGCCACCTTGTGATAATAAGTAACATTCTGTATACCATTCTGTGAAACATTCTGGGCCGAGGGCCACCTCGTGATAATGAGTAACATTCTGTATATCATTCTGTGAAACATTCTGGGCCGAGGGCCACTTTGTGATAATGAGTAACATTCTATGCACCATTACAGGTAACATTAAATTGCGGGCCATCATGTATCATGCAGTAGAACCTTACGGGCGAGGGCCATGTTGTGATATTCGCAACATTCGAGCCAAAGACTAAATGTAACTTTCTGGGTCATGTACCACCCTATGGCAATGGACTAATTTACAGACATTTGAATATGAACTATGATTTCAATCAATTTGATACTATTATTCACTGAGCTCCGCTCACCTCTCATATTGTCTGTTTCTGTAGGTCAACCTGGGAAGCAGTCTTAGCTCCAGAAGCTCGTCCCTTTTTGTCAACCCTTATGGTCAGGCACATAAGAAGACTTGCCCTATTTTTGCATACTTTTGTCCAGTCTGGCTTGTAACTTAAACACTTATTTTGGGTTGTTTATAAGTACTATTTTGGTTGTACACCCTAAGGCAAGGGTTGCTTGTATATATAGAGTCAGTACATATTTGTATAGTTCTGTATATGACGCTTGGTTCTGTTTGATGTGCATGATCCTGGCATATATTAGTAGCTCAATGGAAGTTTGAATGTTATTCATTATGTATTATGCTTCCGTTCAGGCCCCTATACGAATTATTATCTCAGGTTATCATTTGTTTCTGCATAGGTCATGTCCGAACTTTTAGGGGCAGGTTCGGGTTGTGACATTTTGTGTCTCTGTGCATGGAAACACTTCAAATAGTTTCTCGATTCCCAATAGTCAGGCCTTAGCCTTTAGCAGATCAATTCCCCCATGGGACAAGGGCGGCTTCATCTTTTTGAATTCTTTACTGAGAGCAATGGTTCGGTCATCTGTTTGATGATCTTGTTTCGGTGATGCGGGCATCGGAGGTGGGGGTGGTGGTTACTGTTGCTGCCATTGCTCTTTTTGTCTCAGGCTCCCAGCCATATCATACATCATTCTTTCCATCCGATCAAGACGGTTAGAGATAGACTCCTTCAATTCATTCCCTTTTGTTCTCACCATTATCTATATAAAACCTGTATTATAACAAATACATTGTATGCACACTTTCACATATACACATTTTCAAAAGTTATCTCATATTGACATTCAAATGCAAATGAATACAATTCTTAAGCCGTTTCAAGACACCTTATTGTTCAATGGACTAGTGAGTGAGGTATAACTCGTGCTCTGGTGTCTGCTTTTCCTTTTCCCTTTAAGGTCTCCAATTTTGTGGGGCTCAAAGGTGGCCTTTCAATCCCCTCTAGAGAAAAAGACGTTGGCATTGAATAGAAGAGAGATAGGCTAGTTACTGCTATATTTCAAAAGAAAGAAGTGCAAGGGCAATGCTAGCATAAAGGATGTAAAACACAAAGGGGATCATAAAGAGCTGAAGAGGATTACCAGTAGTTGTAATGGTGGTAGCTGAAAAATTGTGAAGAGTGTGATGTTTAGTAGTTCTACTTTTCCTTACAGCCTCTTTTTGTACTGCCTTAGCAGTAGTAGCCTCCTCACTTGAGATTCTCTATTGCATCTGTTTTTCTTACCTCTGGAATGCAATGACCTCCTTGGCCCGTTCCTTCTCTACTGCGTTGGCTACTGCTTCATGCACAAAATCCATAATAAGTTTGGCAATAGGTGACATGGACTTCTTCCTCATTTTTAGGAGAATCTTCTTTTTCTTCTTCATCTTCCTCTAAAGGAACCCCAAGTAACACTTCTATAGGCTCAAGCTTGAGAGGGGCCTTTCTTTTCTTTAATTCCTGTTGTGTTGCTCTTTAGAGTGACAAGGGCCTGTGCTCGCTGAGGTGAGACCTTCAGCAAAGCCCCTGTAGCAGTAAAAGGAGCACTAAGGTTAAGAAAAGTGTAAAAGAAAGAAAGAAAGTCAAAAAAAGAGGTAAAGCATGTACCCTTCTTGGTGGCAGCCCTAGTAATTCTGAGTGAAAGAGCTGAAACAGTAGGGGTGGAAGCAATGGGTATGCTAACCCCCTTAGTTTTGGCTTGCCCACCATGGATTGGCACATCCAGCTCTTTTAGTAAGTCTAGGGTGGGAGTGGCAAGCTGTACCTCCATATTGGTTGTCCACTAGTCTTGAAATCTTTGCATGACCCCACTATGGCTAGTAAAGGACATGAATTCAAAGCTAGAAAAGTCCTTTACAAACTTGACCATTGCTGCATTTAGCCTAGTTTTTGGCCCCTTTAAATCTCTGGCATTAAGGTCAGAATTGGAAAGGCTACTGAAAGGGACTGGGATGCTCTGGATAAGCCTAAACTGCCTTGCTAGTTAGGTAGGGCAATAAGCCTTGGCGATGCACTTGTAGGCCCTAGGGCTGATAGTGCCGAAGAGCTCCTTTGGAATTAAGATAGAGGTCCACATTTCCTTATGAATAGGCCTGGAATAGGTCACATCAACCAAAAAGGCCCTTAACCATGCCGGCCTCACATCAGCATCGAAGGGGCAAAAAAATGAAGGTCAAATAAAGGCTGGCAAGTTATGGGAGTAAGAAAAATAATAAGAAAAACTGGAAGGGTACAAAGAGAATCTGCCATACTTCTCTCTGTAGGTGGTGGGCTCTTGCACCAAAACTTTTAAGCAGCGAGAATAGATGTAATGACCCCAAAAGTCGTCCTTATTTAATTAGGGGTTAATGTGTTTTAATTCAATTATATCCATTGGAATTGAGAATGTTTTTATCTATTTTGGAGTATTGATTGAGGTAGTGGTGTGATGGTAAAGTAAGATTGGACCAAAAACTTTAATTCGAATAATTCGCCTACGATCAGCCGTCACTCTTTTGTCCTTTTCTTTTTCCACACTTTGAATTTAGATGTGAGGTTAGAACCATTGGAAAGATTATTTTCGGGGCTTCAATTTGGACACAAGAATGACCTAAAACGGAGTCCGAATGAGAGAGTTACGCTTGTTTGAAGTTTTCATATCTGTGCTGGAAGCGAGACCGCACGTGCGGGAAATGTGGCGCACGTGCGGCGATGTGCGGGCAGCAGCTCAAAAACGAGTTTTTGGATCATTTCTTCCATTTTTCTTTTCCTCTCTTCTTCTCCCCTCTTCCATGTCCGAAACCCTAGCTTCTAAAACCTTGATTTTCTTCACTTTTCTCCACAAATCCACCATGGATCTTGCATCAAGGATGGAGAACAAGAAAGGGGCAACTTTTTCAACTGATTGATATTCGAATTTGTGGAGGATTCTTCTCAAAGCTTGTTTTTCTTGCTTGAATCTTGGGGGCACACTTCAGGAGGGCTAAGCACTCCGTTGTAGCACTGTGAGTAATAATACTCGATGCATCTTTAATCATTAATAATTATTGTTATTGACGTTATATCCTTCGTCGTAAGAATTATGTTGACATGTATGCTATATTAGAAATATTGTGAAATTATGGAAACGTCAAAAGTGTTCGCTATGTGAGGAATATTGTCAAATTATGGAAACATCAAAAGAGTTTGAGAAGTTATGTGTGCCATGTGAGAAACAGTGTAAAATTATGAAAGCCTTAAAAGAAATTGTGAAGTTACGAACCTTTGTGGCCCTTGCCCGGGGGTAATAATACCGTGGTTTGTGACCCTTGCCCGGGGGTAATAGTACCGTGGTTCAAGAATATGTTTTAAATGAATTTGTGAAATATTGTGAACTTGTGAATTATGAAATGATGTGGCCGAGGGCCATTTGTGAAGTATGAACTTTCAATTTGTGAAATTATGAAATGATGTGGCCGAGGGCCATTTATGAAGTATGAACTTCCCATTTGTGAACTATGAACTTATGTGGCTAGGAGCCATTTGTGAACTATGAACTTATTTGTGAACTATGAACTTATGTGGCTAGGAGCCATTGTGAACTATGAACTTATGTGGCTAGGAGCCATTTGTGAACTATGAACTTATTTGTGAACTATGAACCTATGTGGCCAGGGGCCATTTGTGAAATTATGAAGCTATGAAGCCAAAGGCCAAACTTGTGAACTTGTGAATCCAAAGGGCCGAAGGCCGATGTAAGAAGTTGTGAATCTATGAAACCTAAAGGCTATGTGAAACCGATAAAGTCATCTGTAATCTAATGAAAATGTGCTTATTTTGTCTTGTTAACTTTATGTTAACTATGTCAACTCATGGGAATGATGTAACGGTTACCACTAGGACTCTGTTAATTACAAGGCAAGGCAACTATGTTAACATGTAAGAACGATTAAATAACGGTGTGTACTATTGATTAACAGAGTACGTGAATTAAGTCGTTTACCCAAAAGAATTTCTGTTCATTCTTAAAGAATAGATTCTGAGTAAATATAAGAGTAGCTATATGTATCCATATGAATTTGAAGTTATTTTGCTATGTTGCTTATGAATTGGAAGTTATTCAGAATCTATGATATAAGCGCAAAGTTTAGCATTATTATGTGACCCTCATGAAAATGTGAATTAGTCTCTCATTGTTAAGCGTACGATAATAACCCGATACATCAAGAAACGCTCTAGCTATAATATGTTCCGTTTGAATTAATGAATGATATTCAAGTATGTTTCAGGCATGTTTCTAGTATGTTACAAGTTCAAGTATGCTCAGGTATGTTTCAAGTATATGTTACAAGTTTGAATATGCTACAAGGTCAAACAAGTTTCAAGGGCTTGTAGCCATCAAGTTTATGTTGCAAGATTGGGCCTAAGGCCGTTATGTACTTAGCTCAGAATCAGACCATTGCATTGACATGTATTATGTTTCAAGTTAAGCATCATTATGTATTACTATTCACTGAGCTTGGCTCACCCTATGTTATGTCTGTTTCTGTAGGTAACCAACCAAGTGGTCAGTCCTAAGTCATGACGCTTGTCCCCTTTGGTCAACCTTCCATGTCCAAGCCTAAGAGAAGCTGCTCTTATTTTGATGAAGTTTTGATGAACTTTGGTTTTACACTCTAGCTATTGGCCTAAAGTTTACATGTGTGCAACACTTCGTTCTTTAATGTTTTTGATATATGCCCAATTACCGGGCTGGGTCTGTATATATGTTTGTATATAACCAATGTTCAGGTGTATGTTTTAGATTTTATTTGTCTCTTAAAAGTTTATGATCCTGGCATGATAGTAGTAGCTCAATGGAGTTTGTTTCTATTGTCAAATTTTGATATTTAATGCTTCCGTTCAGGCCCCATATGATATATATATAACAGGTTAAGTGTCCGTCTTCGAATAGGTCATGCCCAAATCTTTTAGGGGCGGGATTGGGGCGTGACAATGGAAGTCAGTAAAGTAAGCAAAAAGCTAGAGTTGGAGAACCCAAATAGGGCCTCCTTGATTGGGTTCTAGAGACCTTTCACAAAACTGGGAACAAACTCTATATACATGGCCTAGAACATAAGAAGCCAACGCTATACTCTTCTTCGAAGCCAGAGCCTTGGCAAGATGAATAAATTCAGGCATTATTTTTAGGATGAAGTATAAAAAAGAAATTTACAAAGCCAATAAAGAATAAAAAGAAAAGAATTCTCAGTTGGTCGCTGGACCTTCCTTATTATTCTCAGCCTCTATGAACTCACTGTAAGAAAGATTCAAAGCAAGAGTATAGAAGGAAACCGCAAGGTCTGAGTAATCAGGACCAAAGGGGTCACCAATGGGTGAAAGCCTTAGAAGATGGCACATATCAAAAATGGTGGGGGCCATCATACCACAACGAAATTGAAAGAAATTAAAAGCAAAATTCCAAAAACAAAGAGCAACTGGGATAAGGAAGAGATCCTTAGGGATTATAAACCTGGAAAATCGAAAGGAATCAAGGATATAGAGGTCCTCTAAATCTTGTTCTCTAGCCTCGATGACTCAATCATACCATTCCTCTCATTTTGTCTTCAATATGGGCCAACAGTGATAAGGTCGAGTGGCCCTACAACCCCCAATTGAATTTTCCTTTGTAAAGAAGGTAGTGATCCTCCAAACGTGGGTACAAAGGGGGAACTACAGCGGGAGCCTCAGTAAAGATAGGGCCAAGGATATACTCACCTTTTGCGTGATAGCGAATGATGAAGTACCTTCCACCGATTGCACTGTGGCCTTCGTCATATTTGGCTATTTCTTTGTTTATCCATCTCCTTAAGGCCACCAAGGGACAAATATGTTCGACAACTAGTAGGTTTGTAAAGGAAGAGGTAGTCATTGGTGAGAGTAGAAGAAAGGATTGAAGAAGCAATAGCAAGGGTAGGAGGAGCAAGAGCTAAAGTAAGCACAGAGGGATGTAAGAGTGAGAGTAAGAGCTAGAAATTGACAAGTGAATAGGTAAGAGCACAAGAATTAGGGCTTTTATACCTTCTTGTCTAATTTTCCCATTTAACCTAATGGGTCAAGTAGTTCTAAGCTATTTAAGCTTCATTTGACCCATGTGGAGTTGGGGCCCATATTTTAATTTCAAAGGTCTTGAAAGCACATTTTTCGACTTTCTACCAAGAAAATTTCCTTCAAAAGAATATTTTACTTCCTTTTGAGGAAGGAAAGTGTGCTTCGAAGTGCTTGACTTGGCTTTAAATGAATGAGTTACTTTGAAGCTAGTATTTGCTAATACGTTAATGAGGTTTTGCATATTAGCAAATACAAACCATGAAATTTGAAAAGATAAACCCATATTTTAATTTTAGAGGTTTTGAAAGCACATTTTGGGGCTTTCTACCAAGAAAATTTCTTTCGAAGGAAATATTTTACTACCTTTTGAGGAAGGAAAGTGCGCTTCGAAGTGCTTGACTTGGCTTCAAAATGAATGGGTTACTTTGAAACAAGTATTTGCTAATATGTTAATCAATTTTGAGATCAAAGGCTTGCATATTAGCAAATACAAACCATGAAATTGGAAAAGATAAACCCATATTTTAATTTCAGAGGTTTTGAAAGCACATTTTTGGACTTTCTACAAAGAAAATTTCCTTCGAAGGAATATTTTACTACCTTTTAAGGAAAGAAAGTGTGCTTCGAAGTGTTTGACTTGGCTTTAAAATGAATGAGTTACTTTGAAGCCAGTATTTGCTAATATGTTAATGAGTTTTAAGATCAAAGGCTTGCATATTAGCAAATACAAACCATGAAATCGGAAAAGATAAACCCATTTTTTAATTTCAGAGGTTTTGAAAACACATTTTTGGATTTTCTAAATAGGAAATTTCCTTCGAAGGAATATTTTAGTACCTTTTGGAGAAGGGGATTGTGCTTCAAAACACTTGACTATGTTTTAGGATAAATGGGTTACTTCAAAACTAGTATTTGCTAGTATAAGAGCGAGTTTGAGGTCATACATATTGACAAATACAAACCATGTAATTGGAAGCAAGAAACCCATAATTTATTGAATAAATAAATGATTAAATTGAGGGGCCTATTTGGTTACATTTGCAATTTCGTAAAAATAAGGAATGTAAATGGTTATGAGGTCATGGAACTTAGTCTAGCAAAACTCAATGAATACATGTTCTCTCTCTAACCTTTCCTTTATCCTATCTAACTGGGGCTTCTCTAGCTAGTGTGCCCTTATTTGATGAAAAAGCTGCTGGGCCTTCATCTCAAATTCTGTTTGCTTCAGTGCCTTCTCCACTCTACCATCCTATCCATCCCATCCATATCAGCATCCTCTCTATATGCTGAATCATGGTTCTTGAAGTCTTCATATTGTTCAATAAGATTCTCTGCTTTGTATTGGGTTTGAATACGAGTGGTAGAGATTTCTTCCAAAGATTCACTAGTGGCCAATGCATTTTTATGGCAATTAAAAAGGAGAGGGAGTTGGTCGAGGAAGGTATGAAGTTATATTTGGGCCACTAGATTGAGGGTATGGCTTCGAGAGACTATATTACAAGCCCATAGAAGGTTCTTGTGAGGGGTGTCATCTCAAAGCACTTCAAAGGATAGGTGGGAGAAGGCAGCAAGCAGAGTTTAGGCTTTATACTGCTAGAAGGCAGTGGGAAAAGCTGGGGCTTGATAGGGGGCAAAATGCCGGTCCTTGAAAAGGGTGAGCTTCAATTCCTCAATCCAGTTAGGATTATAAGGAAGAAGAGGTGCAGCTAGGTCCACTCAAAGAAATGAGGAAACTGAGGCTCATTCACACACTCTAGCCAGTCAAAAGAGCCGAGTTTTGCCTTCTTGGCCAAGTGTGGAGGGCTCAGTCATAGAGCTTCAATTAAGTAGGGAGTCTTTACACTATTTTGGTTGGCAAGGTAGAGGTATACCATGCCCAAAGTAAATTGTCTTCGAGGCAGTGGAGGTGGTCAAATGGTACATAGGATTATAACACTAAGCTACGTGTAGAAGGAAGAACCGAAGTAGGGTCATTGAATTCAACAAATCTATGGTGAATTCACTCCCTTGTTTGAGGTTGGGTTAGTTTTAGCCAGGCATTCCAACTAGTAGTTTTGGTAGAGGAGGAGGCAGCAACCTCATCCCAAGCAGAGACCTTTGGGACAAATGAAGAGCCTTCGAAGTCCATATGAGCAAGTTTTTGTTCTAAAGGTGTATATTCTGCATAAACCTCCATAACTTGTATAAATGGAGAATGATAGGTATGGCTAATAAATGCATGAGAGTTCTTCCGAGATTGGCCATCATTGTGCAAGACCTCTTCACATGCTTGATCAATGAAGGAACATGTTTGATTAGCAATCAAGGATGTATCAGTCTCTTCATTTGCACAGATAGTGGAAGTAAGGTTCAAGCACAAGGGGAAGTTTAGTGTTTTAAATGTTGCTTGAAGGCAATTATACTTCCAGAACAATTAATTACCATGCACACCCTAGAACGTGGGTAGTAGGGCATCGATCCACTAATATTTCCAAGTATTGGTTATATTAGTGCGGGGTGTAATATTGGCCATATATTTTGTATCAGTGAGTCACAACCTGACACGTGGTCCATCAAGGGTAACTTGAGGAATTAGTAAAGGTCTCCAATCATTAGAGGACACGTGGCAAATCATATCAATGGCAATGGATCTACGAAGTACTAGAACAATAAAAAAGAGCAAGGTGTCGTGGCTAAACGGTTCTCGAAGATTTAAATCCAAATTCAAGAGGGAAGCTCAACTGCAAGAAATGGCGTAATGAAAGCAAAATGCTTGGAGCCACGACCCATGATCATGGAGGTTACTTTGACAGTTATCATCCACTTCGACAGTTATCAAGCACTTCGAGGGTTACTACCAGGGCCTATAAATAGAGAAGAAAGCTGATAGTAGAGGACTCAGAACCAAATTCAAAAATCAGTTTACTTACTTTATATTTTTCCAATGCTTTACTTTCAAGTTCTTTACTTTTCCGCATTGCATTTCAGTTTCTTAGGAGTAATTCTAGGTTAGTCTGTTCATGGCTATAAATTCCTTCGAAGCTGTGGAAGTGTAAAGGTACTATTGTAAACATTTGTTTACTTAATGAAATTTGATTCTAACACTGTTCTCTCCTTCTTTTACTTTTAATTAGTACTTCTGAATTTTCTCCTAAAATAAGCTACTCATAAAAGTCATCTTCATTGGGGCTAAGAGAATTTTGAAGCAATTGTCAGATTAATTGGTTGACATTTACTATTTTTGTAAGAGTTATTGATCATTGCTAGCACATTGTAATTACATTTCTAGCCTTCAACAGCCAAAAAAAGCCAACAGTTTTGTATAAAATAAATAAAAAAAATTAGACGGTGAGAAAATAAACCATTCATTCAAAATTGATTCAAATGTGTGGTTTTCATTTTTCGATCGACTTATTTTTTGCAAGAATAATACACTCGGCGAATCCTAAAATTTAAACAGTTCAGATTATCGAAATAGGACCCAAAAGTGAACCTATTGGGCCGAACTGGATTGTCCAATCCGAATGTGGACTGGAGACAGTCCAATCTCATATTTTAATTCATATTTTTCCAATTTTATGGTGTATATTTAAATTTGACATGGTGTAAATCACAATATAAAGAAATCTAAAACACTCATTTTAAATTTTGCATATTTTTTGAAATTTTTTCTTTTTTGGTCTTCAGTTTAAGAACCCTAATAATTTTTTTTTTTTTAGATATATAAGGACAATAGTAATTTCTATATTAATTTATGTCCTCTAAAACACATGGTGACAAAATTCTATAACTTTTTTAACTCATTTAAAATTTTGAAAATTCTATAAATTTTTTATCTAAGACACTATGTGGCATCCCCTATATTAGCACCTTTTTTTTTTAAAAAAAATTTGGATCACATCACTTCTCTATTTTGTTTGCACATCTTTTTGTAAAAAATCAAAAAATATACTTATTTAGGGGCCATTTGGGAACATACAAAAAAAGCCAAAAGCCAGCTTTTAACCAATTTTGGGTCACATCACCTTTCACATAAAAAAGCAAAAAAAACTAAAAAGACAGCTTTTAACCATCTTCTCAAAACACTCCTTAGATCATCCCAAACACCCTTAAATCTTTGTTTTTTTTAATTTATAAAATTTGTATTTTTGAAATCATTTCTTCAAGATTTGTAAAACAATATTCATGAATACAAAATTCTATAATAAAAAAAAAATGATGCAATTTCGCTGACCTAAGACAAGTCAGTGAAATTTCAGTTAGTTAGTTAAATTTCGATGACCAAGTTTGATTTAGTGAAATTTTGGTTAATCAACGAAATTTTAATGACCAAATCAGTGAAGTCATTGAAATTTCACTGACCTAGCCTAGTTCAGTGAAATTTTAGTTGATTAGTAAAATTTCGATGACCAAGTCAATCAAAGTCAATGAAACTTCGATGAGAAAACTTGTTTAAGTAAGTGAAATTTTAAAAGTTTGATAACCAAATCAATAAAATTTCACTGACCTTTCACTAACCTAGGTTGGTGAATTTCAATTGGTCAGTGAAATTTTAATGACCAAGTTAGTGAAATTTTATGAATATAATTTTTTTTTTTTTAGAATTTCGTATTACTGATGTATTTTGTTTGAAAGATCTTATCAATAGAATTCTAAAAATATAAATTCTATATTATTAAATTTTAAAGTTTAAAAATCACTTAAACAATATATAAGATAGGATAAACAACTTAAACTACTAAAATAATAATACTGAGAGATCTTAACTAAAAATGAAAATTATTTCTTGGACCTCTCCTTCTACCGGGATAGGCTCCCCTTCATAACTCATCTCTCCATACCTCTCCACACTCTTTTTATGCGTTTTAATTCGGACCTATACTAATGATCCGAACTGTCTATCTCGGAGTCCCCATAATAAAGGTCATCCGTGAAAAAAATTAGCTTCATCGGACAATTATAAATATGGAAACAAATCCCATTTTGTTTTGTAAAATAGATATTTAAATTTTCTATTATATTTGCTATTCATTTTATAAAACAAAATGTAATTTTTATTTTTATTTTTATTTTTTGTATTTATAATTTTCTGATAAAGTTAATTTTTTTTGTATAGATGACCTTTATTATTGGGCTCTGATAGACGATCGAATCATCGATCTGAGTTGATTGAAACCTATACAAAAAGTTGAGAGAGATATAGAGATAAGGTATGAAAGAGATCTTATCCCTACGCAAACTATATGGAAGATGCATTCCTCTTTTTCTTCATGTTTTTTTCTCTTATATATATAGATAACATAAATAAATAGATAAAATATGTGTGAGAAAACAAAATCATTAACTATTGAACTTAGGCAAGGCAGCCCCAGCATAAGCACTGACCAATAAACCCTACACAGTGATGGGCAGTATTAGTACCCACCATTGCCCTGGCTTGGGTCCAAATAATATTTGTTCGAAAGCCTAGAAAAAATAAAAAAAATAAAAGAATCGAAATTTGTCAAGAATCAATAATCAAATGTGAAGATTTTTTCATGACAAATAATATCAATTTAAATATAGGGTTTAAATTCTATACCTACACTACTAATCTAATCTATAAATCTATACAATGATGTGTGGTAAAGGGGAGAATATTATTATAGATGTATAACAAATTAAAAATTGGCAATGTAAATATACATTATTATTATAGATACATTTGACTTACACTTGTGAGATCTGTTTCTTTTTCTTAAATTCTTTTTTATTTTTAGGTTATTTCTAGGTTTAGATTTTTTAGGATGGTTAATAATAAAAGAAAAGTATGGTATCTACGGAATTAAGGAATTTTATTTCTGTTTTGCTTTAATATGTATATAGTGAAAGTAAATCAATGTCAATAATTATTAGTGAATGATGTTTGAATTTGATGATTATTTATTTATGTTTTTTTTGGGTATTGGTAGATAATTTTTGTAGTATTGTTTATTTGCAACCCCAATTGTAAAAAAAAAAAAAAAAAAAATAAAAAAAAAAATGAAAAATTATTTTTATATGTTAGTAATTTTATCAATACATCGGTGTTAATTAACAAACTAATGTTTTAAAAAGGTAAGAAAGGGAGAAAAGGGGGGGATCGGGGTTACACTAGTTCAATCAAAAAGCCAAAAACCATAATTATTTATACCATAGCATATAATTTATTTTTATTTAATATATAAATTTTAATTATTAAACATATATTTATTTTTTAATTTTTTTATTTTTTTAAAAAATAAAAATATAATAACAATATCATAAATATAATTATATAATTATATAATACAAAAAATGAAAAATATAATGTAAAATAGAAATATAGATATATATATATTTATCAAATATAATATGGTATTGAATTATTTATTGTAGTTATTTGTCTCTCAATTCCATACGGTTCCATGCAGCAACATACAAGCAACATAGTTTTATTTGTTTTGCCATTATTTAACACCCGATTTAGTTGAACCGATTTGAACTTTTGGACTGAACTTTTTAGACGGGTTGACGTTTCCATACTCCATCTAGTCCAATTTCAAAAAATATTGTTACTTTTTTGATTTTTTTTCGGAGAGATTTTGGCTTAACTAACTTTTTAGCTACCAAATAATTAAATGTAGTAGTTTATATGTCAACAACCAAAAGTTTAGTCACCCAATATTTGTTTTTAATCATTTAGTCACTGTAGTTATATGTTCAAACGGCCAAAAGTTTAGTCATCAAATACTTGTTTTTGTCGATTAATTCAATTAATAATTTTTTTTAGTCATGAATTACATTCCACGACCACATGTATTCACTACAACAAAACTAACTATTTACGGCTTCAACTTTATGGCATACATCAAATGCATGTCGTAATTACTATACTCTACGACATTTTTTTTTTTTTTTGGAAGCTGTTAATGGTTTTTCAATAACGATATACATATCATGTAAGTTGTTAATTTATATATTTGTAGCATACAAAAGTATGCCATAAAAAATATATATTTTCGAGACTTAAAAAATGTCGTAAAATATTTACACTTAAGAAGACACACATTTCATGTTATAAAATATTGTAACTTTACATGACATGCATTAACATGTCGTGAAAACTTCTACACAAAAAAATAAATAAATAAATAAATAAAAATTCAATCCAATTTTTTTTATGGCATGCAAAAGCATGTAGTAAAAATGCATATTTTTATAGCATACAAAATATGTCATAAAATATTTACATTTAAAGCGACATATATTTCATGTCATAAAATATTATAACTTTACACGGCATGCATTAGCATGCCGCGAAAACTTTTATTAAAAAAATTTCAATCCAATTTTTTTTTATTTATTTTTTTAAAATAACTAACATTTTCTAACCAAGCTTTCCACCTTAAATTTTTCTAATTGAGGACAACGTAAAAAATAATTTACACATTATTTTATAATTCCGTGTCTTTTTTTAAGAGATAATTGCACCCAGTGAAATTTTAGAAAAAAAAATTACATATTCATGAAAAAGTTTATAATTTTAATTATTAATATTTATATTGCTTCTCACTAATTTGTAATTATTGTTTTTTAAATTACCTTCATTTGATATTTTCCCTTCTTTCAATAATTTATTTATATTTTACTTTTTAGATGTGCCTAATCTAGATATAGCTAAAAACTAAAATATTTATAAAAAAAATATAATACATATGAAATGTATTAAATTTTATATTTTTTTGATTTTAGTTATTTTTTTTAGAAAATTAAAAAAATATTTTTCTTCTAAGTATATGTAAATTTTTTGAATTTAAAATGTAAAAAAAAATTATTTAAAATATTTAAAAACGTACAATAACTAGAACAAAAACAAAAAACTCAAAAACATTATTTGAAGGCCCCGTTTACCACTCTCCCTCTCATTCTATCTATACATGTTTTTGCCTCAAACCCTCTCTCTCTAATTTTGCTATAATTTTTTTAGACTTATTTTGGTTTATTTATAATTTTATAAAATTAAAAAAAAAAACAATTTTAAAACTGGTCTAAGAAATTACTAAAAAAGTTACACACAAATATGAACTATTTTTTTGTAACATTAATTTTATTTAAAAAAAAAAAAACTTGTTTTTAATTAATAAGTCATATTCCTGAGTCATCTCTAAACAGTCCGCCAAAGCCTTCATTGTCCGGATCCCCTCGAGCACAACCATCCGTGTTCAACTTGATTCGACCTGTGGGAGGCAAACACCATTACATCGCGATCCTTCCTCCTCCTTCGATCTGATCATCTCTCTCTCTCTCTCTCTCTCTTCAATCGAGTTCTTTAATTCATCGAGTCAATGGACGCGATTGATGAATTGGCTCAGCTCGCTGATTCGACGCACCAAGCATCTGCTTTGCTTGCCGACGAAGATGTCGACAAAAACTCATCGTCCTCGCGCCGCCCTTCCACTTTCCTCAATGTCGTTGCTCTCAACAATACTGTGAGTTGATTGATTTCAGAATCAATGATATATTGTATCGATGTTGAAATTTGATGCTTTTGTTTATTGATTAGATCTCTGGATCTAGCTGCATTTTTTGTCTTTATTTTGATTTGAATAGGTGTATCTGAGTCAGATTTAGAGAGAATTGTGTATCGATTTTTGGTGAACAAGTAGTTAAGAGAGAACCGAGTCAAATCAGGCATTTTTTTGTTGTGTTGATTGTGTAATTGCTTATTGGATATCTTATGATCTTTGGTTATTATTGCTTTCTCAGCATGTTGGTAGTAGTGCCTCAAGTTTTGTTGATTCGATGAATTGAGTAGTATTATGAATGTAATTTGGTATACAAGCTAATGTTGCTGTTCACTTTGTTGTTAGATTGCGTGAATTGTACTGTCCTTGCGTGAATTGTAATTGGCATTTTTTTTTAATCTTTAATTTTAATTTTTATCTTGTGCTTTATGAGCTCAGATTTCTATTTTACTGTTTTATTAAAATGTAACATGTATGTGTGTAAGTGAATTTTGTAATGAGTATAACTAGTGTTTATGAAATCTCTGGTGATTCTGGTTTGTTGATACAGCTCTTTTGTTTTATTGCTCTAGCTTACACATGCCACTTACACATTTGAATATACCCTTTCAAGGATTTTGTAGAAGCCATTACAGTGTAAAGCTATATAGACTTTGATTGGACTACTATGGGCAGGAGCACAGGAGCAGTTTGTTTGGAAGATTTTAGAGGCTTAGGGTGTATATAATGTTAACACAATACAATCATCACACAATCGAACTCTGAAACTCTATTGTGTCTTTAGAGGCTTATGTTTTGAGAGTCAAGGGTATTTTGGTAAGTTTGAGATTGCTAGACATCTGTTGTGGTTATGTTTACAAGCATTAATATAGATCAACTTGTGTTTACAACAAAAGTAACCTATGGTGATGAAAAATAGTGAAGAAAATAAATTTCGTCACTAAATAAGAATAATTTGTGACAAATTATAAAATTTTGTCACATATAATAAAAAAATAAAAATAATTTGTGACGAAATTTATTTTTGTCAATAAATACTTCTTTTTAGGTGAGGAAAAATTAAGTTTTGTCATTAAAGGTTTTCCCGCTAATTTTTGTTGATGGTGCCAAAATTTTGAGCCTTTTGGTGAGAAAAAATTTGTCACCAATTATAAAATTATTAGCGAGGAATATATTTTCGTCATCAATAATCTTATATTTTTTTATTTTAGTCAGTAATCAGCTTGTTTGGTCTTGATTTTCATAAAATAGTTTCAAAAAATTCTACTTTTTTATTTTTCGTATTTTAATAATTTCAATGAATTTTTTTAATATTTTAAGCTATTTTTTTTTTAATTCTTAGACATGCCTAACATAAATATACTTAAAAAGTATAATGTTTGTGATTTTTTTTTAAAAAAATACACTAAATATCAAAAAATTAAAAAAAAATTACGAAATTCCCCCCCTCCCCCCCCCCCCCCCCCAAATTTTTTACACTACAAATTTTTACACTAAATACAAATTCACTAATTTTAGAGGAAAAACTTTGACAAATTGGCAGAAAAAAAATAGATTACTAATTTCCCCCCCTCCCCCTCCCCCTTTTTTATTTTCGTTTTTTTTTTTTTTTTTTTCCCCACTCATATCACTCTCTCAATACAAAACATTGGTTAGTCCTCCTTTAATGTGTTTTTCTCTAGTGCCATTGCCGATGTCGCCCGTTCTCCTCTTTCAGTGCTGTCGCCAATGTCGCATCTCTGAGCTCGTTTGCCCATTTCCTTAAGTGTCTCGTGTTCTCTTCCATCAGCGCCTCTTGGTGACAAAAACTAGTGAAGAAAATAAATTTCGTCACTAAATAAAAATAATTAGTGAGGAATTTATAAATTTTGTCACATATAATAAAAGAATAAAAATGATAGATGACGAAATTTATTTTCGTCAATAAAACTTTCTTTTAGGTGGGAAAAAATTAAGTTTGGTTACAAAAAAATTTCCCGCTAATTTTTTTGGATGGCATCAAAATTTTGAGACTTTTGGTAAGAAAAAAATTTATCACTAATTATAAAATTATTTTTGAGGAATATATTTTCGGCACAAATTTTTTTTAATATTTTTGAGATCTTTTATGAGGAAATAATGTTCTCAATTTTGATGGGAAAATGTTGATATATTAAGCCGCAATGAAAAAAATAGGGCATTAATTTTTTCACCCTGTTATCATCTCTCTTTTTCCGTTTATCATCTCTCTCTCTCTCTCTTTCTCAAAATAGGGTATTATTTGTCTCACCTCTGGCTCCTCCACCACGCCGATTGCCATCGTCGTCGCTTTATTAGCCTTGCCGGTCACCACCGCCACTAGTAGCCTTTCCGGTAACCGCCGCATCTTCTCCTCTCGCCAATTTGGTACGTGATTTCTCCTTGCTCTTTTTCTGCTCTTTCTCTCTTAGGCCTCGTTTGGCAACAGGCCGGTTTAGCCAAAAAGCCAACAATCCATACCAAAAAGTAAAAAATTCTTTTTTTTCTCTACTTTTTGCATATCTTTTCGTAAAAAACCAAAAAGTCATCCTAAACATACTAGTTTTTTTTGGCTCATATTTTAACCAAATAGCCAAAAAGTTACTAAATTAGCCTGTTCCCAAACGAGGCCTTATTCTCTGTTTTGGGTTTCTTTGTAGTGTTTTTCACGAAATGGTCTCTAGATTTGAACCTTTTGCTTCTTGATTTGGTGTTTTTGTGTTTTCTAGGGTTGGAAATAGAAGATATATATATATTCCCTTGTATTGTTCACATGTTCTGTAATGGGTTTTCAATCTTGTTCAAAAATCTGAGTTTTGTGATGGGTTTTTAAGAGATATTCAAATGAGTTTTCAATCATGTAATGCATATTCCTTCATTTCTTCTTTTACTGCATTTTTTTTTTTTTTCAAATCTGAGTTTGTTTTTTCTCTCTATTCTTCTGAAGAAAAGATTGCTTTGCAGATTGACATATATGCATCAATTACTTTTTCCATATCTAACAGAAACTAGGATCCCATTCTTTGTTTGTTTTTCTGGTTTAACTTTTGAGTAGAATTGTTGGAGACATTATCTAAAAATTTTGTGAAAGAATTATATGGTTGATGATTTAATGAATTTGTGAATCAATTTTTGTGAAAGAATTATTTTGTGAAAGAATCTGTGAATAAAATTAGTATTGCTGATATATGATATATGATATACACAAAAAAAAAGGTATCTGAAATTTTATCTGAATATGAATTATACGATATACATTTAAAATTAGTATGATGTGAATCTTATCTAGAATGACTGTGATTTATATATATATTTATCTAAATGTTTTCTAAGTATTTTTAAAAAAAATTTGTAATATTGCTGATAAATATTAGAGCCAGAGCAATTCTGCCTCAAAATTACATGATTAGGCAAGTATATATTGCCGCAAAGATTGACATTGATATACAGAGATAGACACAAGCACGTTATATATGCACATGTTTGCTTTGAGTGCGCAGTCCACTTCAAATTCTCCAAGTGCTCATGCTTTTTTGGGTCTGAATCTGGTTTGCTTGAAATTCATTATTATAGTTCTTGTAATTTGGTCATTTTTCCCCAGATCTTAATTGAGGTTCTGAAGTGTGTTTGTATATAAGTAGGAAAACTTTTAAATGCAACTAGCACTTTAATAATGAACTGTAAATTAAGATTGACCCAACACAAGTTTGTTATCTATTAGATAATGGTTGCTTGTTATATAGCAAAATCCTTGTTGGCTTGCTGGACCAAAACACTATTGCAATTTGCAATCAACCAAGTTTAGGAAAGAAGTTGACCTTGTTTTCTTTTTCTGAGTCATTCATATAAGCTATTTAATCAGTATTTTTAATAAAATTAGGGTTCAACTCCTCTCTATATTTGAATGTTTGTTTAATATCTGTTTATTTTATTGGTTTTTCTACTTAGGTTATTCAGAAAAAAATAAAATCGATTACTTATGAGTTGGATTGATTCCTTTGCTTCTGTGATCATCCTTGCTAGCTGGACTAGCCTCCTGATTCTTCTCGGATACCATGCCTAGCTATTTGAGGATCCTTGTAGATGCCTGACGCTCTGCTACTGCCATTATTTCTTGCCTTTGTTTTAGTTGGCTGTGGGCATCTTCTCTTTGAGTAGTTCCTCCTTGGAGGCTGTTTTGAGGTCTCCTTCTGTTAACAATTTCACAGACCCCATCTCTCTTTGTTTATGTGGTCTCTACACTGTGGAGTTTTCTTTTTATTTATTCTCTCTTCATTTAGCCTTACCATATAACATACATAGAAATAGTTCTACCTACTTCACTCCAACTATGGACATGGGAAATAGAAGCTTGTCATTGACTTCCATAAGATCAAATGGTTGGTTTTTATATGAGATAGGCTTGGGTGGCTCTACTCCAGTGAAGATGTAGAGAGCTTTTAGTTCCTCTGCGCACATCGCATGGGGTGCAGCTTTATATCCCACTATAGTTCTCAATGCATCAATCTGTTCCCATATTTTATCTTTGCTTAGCAGCACTTACAGCAACAATGGTAGAGGTAGATCCTATCAGAAACATTTCCAATAATGCAAATTTTGACAAAGGAATGATTAGATATTAATAACCGAGACCTACACAATCAAAATAGTCCATAACAAGTCATTAAGAAATCAAATCATTGGCCTCATATTTTTCCAAATAAAGAAGAGGTTAGATGATACAAATACAATATATCAGTGATAATTGAACCTTTATTGTTGTGTGCTCCAGGTTCGAACCATCTAAGAACCCATGAATGCATGTGAGCTGCCCATGGATTTAGTTTGTTAATCTCTGCTTCTCTTAGCCATGTTCATAGCCCGTCTTCCATTAGGTAATCCATGTACATGGCACTGCTAGTCCAAGTTGCTTGTTTGCTGCTGTCCATTTGCCTTGATTTCTTGTATGTGCTAGCTGCTGGATGTAGGAAAATGGGTCTTCAGTTGGTCCTTCTACTTTTTTGGATGTCTTGTCTTTGGTGGGTTTGCTTGGCTGCTGCTATGGTTGGTGTGGCCTGCTGTGGTGTTGCTTTTGGCGGCTGGTTTGGCCTGCTGAGAAGGCTTGCTCCCTTGGTTGGCTTCTCCTTTTTGCGGTTTTATTTTTTCTGCTAGGTTGATTTATTTTAGTTTAGTAGTGCTTTTTTTTTTTGGGTGAATAAGTCATAAAATAAAGACAAGAAAATTTACACAACTACAAGGGGTATGCTCCAGGACCTAGCAAGAACTATACATAACCAGAGGATAAAAACCTGCCCAGAAACAGCAAGCTAAATCCAAAGAGAGAACAACGGCTCATAGAGATAAACAACTAAAACTATGCATAGGTGGGCCCTCAAAAAGGATCACCAAAGTACCACAAAAAAACCCACAATAGAAACCCTAAGGAAAATAAAAGCTGGTTGCAATCAGTGAGCATAAACCTGTTCAGGGGCCTCATACTATGCATATGTGGGCTAAGAACAAAGTCAAACAAACCAAAAGAGTTGTCGCAAATACCAGAATTTTTCCTTGCACATCCCGCAAGGGTAGACCCAAAAAGGCTCTGTAACAGAGCAAAAGTGACAAAATAATATATACAAACTAATAGAAAAGCCTTGTCAGTCTGCATGTGTGTCCAGCAGCCATACTTCAAGATAACACCCTGTACAGTAGTCACAATATAACCATTCTCTATGTTACTGCCAGCACTCTCTACAATTGCACCATCCAACTTCAGACTTGGGAGATTAATAGGACCTGCCCAATATAGAAAATGGATTAAGTACAACCAAACAGGAAGCCTGCCTCTGTGTAGAATACAACAAAGTAACCAACACACAATATATGAGCTAATTTCACTCAACCCACAATTTTTAATCTCACAACCCTCGGAAATTGATTGACCACACATAATATCAAGTCTCACACCACTCAACCCACAATTATAACACTCACACCATTCAATGTATAGCCTTTCCATGTACCTGCAAAAAACAGAGAAACTAGAGATACCAATAAAAGAAAACATTAGGCAACTCTCTCACTGTGGACTCAAGTAAAGGTATGAATATAGTCCCCACTATCACTCAACTCTCAATGGTATATAATAGTTCACACTCCAGCTTTTTACAACCTGCAAAAATTAGAAGATTGTTAGATAACACACAATATCTGCTCACCTTCACTCAACCCACATATACTAAACTCCCATCCCTCATATTTCTGCTGCTTCCAGCACCATGACTGTCCTTCAAGATGGAGTGAGGCAGCCTCTATTTGCTTAGAAACCAGTTATGAGTGGAATGAACTTTCAAGTTAGACAATGAAATCATTCTATATCTGATCATATCCACAATTCTCTTGATAACCACTTCTTCAGGGTACATTTCATTATTAAAAATCCTATTATTCCTAGCAAGCCACAGCTGGTAAATTGTGCAAGTAAAAACAAGCTTAGAAATAATAGTGCCCATAGAATTCCCCTTAACAGCTTTAGAGATATGTTCCACCAACTCAGGCCAAAGAAGACTAGGCCAAGATTCATTAATCATAGATTTCAGCTTACTCCACACTCTATCAGAGATAGGACAGTGAAAAAATAGATGATTATGATCTTCATAAGTGTTCTGGCAAAAGACACAATTCACATGTTGGGATAAACCAAGTAGATAAAGCCTATCCCCTGTATTAAGCCTTCAGTGAATAGCCATCCAAGTAACAAAGCTAGCTTTGGGATAATACGTGAGCCCCAAACAACATGAGCCCAAGGAACTTTGGCAAAAGATTTCCTCCAAGAATTCCAAGTAGATTTGATAGAGAATTCACCATTGGGGGCAGGAGTCCACAGAACTTTATCATCATCCTGACTGGGATGTAAGGGATAGAGGAATGTTATCAATTAACTCCTTAATTTCCCAAGAGCTAACCACAGGCCACTTCCAAGAGTTTTTCTCAATAACAGCACTGACCTTAGAATCACTATGAATAGCAGAATCATAGATGATCCTCTCACCAAACTTAGACCACAAAGAACCTAAAGTGTGCCAATTATCATGCCAAAGGAAAGTATTACGCCCATTCCCAAAGATGTGTTTGATAAGAGGAAAGATAATAGGCCTAAAATTTAGTTTAGTAGTGCTTTGCTGGTGCTTCTTTGTGGGGCATTGAGTTCTGCATCTTTTTGTTAGGCTTTGTTTTGTTTGTTGTTTTCCTTGGGTAGGTTGCTTAGTTATTTTTTTTGGCTGGTTGTTTTCACTAGGGTTAGCTTCTTGTGCCTCTTTGTTTTGGGTTGGTTTGTTGTTTGAGTTAGGAATGCCTCTTGTAATCTTGTATATTTCTTTGTTTTATTTTATAACTTGCCCAATGTAATAATAACAAAGATGTACACTCCAAAGAGAGGAGAGAGCCACTTTATTGACGACAAAGAGGTAGATTCATGAGGGAGGGGAGAGAGATAGATAGGTCCCAAATTTTTTTCCCTAAATTGATAGTGAAGGAGAAATTATTCAATACTTTTGGAACAATACTCTATTTCATTTGCAGGTAACACACCACAACACATATAGGGCTCACTTCACTCAACCCACAAAGGAAGAGGCACTCAACAAAGATATATCCTGAATTCACTCAACGCACAACCAAAGAATTCCCTCACCAAAAGGCCAGCTTGACAACCTGTAGAGAAAACAATTAGTAAAAACATATGTGCTCACTTTCACTCAGCCCATATATAGGAACTCACATCACTCAAATATCCAAGAAATACAGGTTTTTGTTTTTTTTTTTTTTTTGTTTGAAAAAAAAAAAAAAAAGGAGAAGAGTTTTTTTTTTTTTTTTTTTTTTTTTTTTATTTTTTTTTTTTTTTTTTTTTTTTGTTTTTTTGATTTTTATTATTTTTTTGAATAGAATTTGAGAGAGATGTGAGAAAGAAAAAAAGAGAGAGAGAGAGAGGAAAAAAAAATTGATTGATGTGTAAGAGAGAGAGTGATTTTGGAAATTTTTTGAAAAAAACTCAAACCAAACAATTTTTTAGAAATTTTTTTCTAAAACTCATCTCTCAAATACAAACCAAACATACCCACAGTAACCTAACATATCTGGCCTCACCAATCTCAACCCTCATTCTCCTTACAAGCAGTACTAGCTAGACACTGCAGAGAAAACAATTAGATAAACATATGAGAACAATGCAATATGGATAAGCATTTTGGGCTCACAACACTCAACCCTCAACCTAAATATCACATCACTCAACCCTCAGCATCCCTGAAGAGGTACCAGCAGGACCTGCAAAGAAGCTCATTAGAGGAAATAAGGAGCAGCTCCAGCCAACAAGCACCCACAGCCTAAGGAGACCTACAAGAGTAGTAAGTCCAAGCATATAAGATTCAGAGCGTTAGTGCCATAGCCATAAGAAAGCACCCCAGTTTCAGTACAGAGGAAGGGAGCCTCCATCTGTCCATAAACCAATCACTAGCAGCATTCTTATTAAAGTTCTTTCACAGAAAGAATTCTAAACCTTATAGGGTTGACAATTCTCCTCTGAAACACCTCGACAGGAGAGCTAATAGATTGAAAAATTCTAGAGTTTCTTTCCTGCCAAATACAGTAAACAGATAGGTTATTTGTTGTAGATAGAAAAGGAGGGGGGGATTGTCAATAGATTTCTAGCAAAGGTTTATTAGCTGATGTGGCTTGATTATGCTAGTCCTACTCCATAAATTTGTTATACATTTAATTACATTTACTAATATTATTGTGCAATCTGTTTTGTTTCCCTAGTTTTCCCATCCTAAGAAATTTCCTTGTTATGGCTGGTTGAATTTGGGCAGTTTTATGAACCAGCGGATTCTTGCAAACTTTAGATTTAAATGTTTTACTAAGTGCCAGATTTTGGCACTTAAGACTTCATTTGTACAAGTAATAGGAAAATTGATTCTGAACTTAAAGTTAGTGCCTAGAAATGAGTTTATGGTGAATTGGTGATCAAGACCCTATATCTGTCCATTTACTACTTATGTTATTGAATACTACATTATAATTATCACTGCATTTGATAAGAGAGGAAACACTCTTTTTGGCAGTGGGATATATATTTAATGAAAATTGGAATATTACACCCTTAAATTAGCATATCTTGCTTTAACTTCTCTGGACTTCGTATATAGTTGAGTAAAGAGAAAATCAAACAAAGTACGAACTATAGTAATAGGCCGTAAGTACTAAATTTTAGTCTTAGGGCATTCATTGGAATTGTCGCATGTGGCTATCAATTCTATTGGTATCGTTCATTTCTTATATGCACAGCTCCTTAAGTGCATTATTAAGTTCCTCTCTAGAATTTAATCACATTTTGTTTACCGAGTGCAGATTGTGTACACTATTTGTATTGACATGGATAGAGAGGTCTATACAATGTAATTGATAATATGTTAATGTTTTTCTTGTTTTTTTTTTTTTTTGCAGATTGGTTTTTGATAACGTTTGGAAGCATACTTGCAAATCAAAATCAAGTGTTGAATTTTTTTTTCCCTGAACTGATACTTCTACAAATCAAGATCGAGTGTTGATGTTTTTTTATGGACTCCATGTTAGTTCATTTTGGGATTTGCTTTGATGGTTTTTTTTTTTTTTTGTTATACTTAATGGATTATTATTAAATTTGTTTGATGGATATATTTTGATTTATAATATAAATTGTATAGTGAATTTTTTTGTGGAGTGGTGTATAATAGCTAGTGGATTTCTTAGTACGTTTAAAAGCCTTTTGGGATATGAACATGGATATTTGTGAAATAATAATCTAAATTGAAATATAAAATATGGGACAAGTTTAGTGACGAATTTTTTTCGTCATTTGTATTTGTTATTATGACAAAGTGATTATTCGTCACTAATAAATATTTTTTGTGACAATTTATTGCAACTTATAAATGAAAGTTTTCATTGATTTTGTTGTTTGGTGACTAAAAATTTCGTCACGGATATATATTTTTGTCATGAAATATATTTTGTCACCAATGTATGACGTTTGGAGATGAAAAATTTCGTCAACTTTACATCTTACTGTGACGAAATTATTTTATCATCAATGATCAACATGTGAAATTTATTTGTCTACTAAAGTTATAATATGGTACTGAATAATTATTTGGTGACGAAAATGAGGATTTTTGGCGACAAAATGTTATTTTATTGGTGACAAAAAGTTTCGTTATTGAAGTAATTTCATTGGTGACAAAATTATTTTTCGTCACGATGCTTTTTAGTGACAAACATTCAATGACAAAACCAGTGAGGAAAATATTTCCTCACAAATATCTATAGTGACGAAATTAGCTCTTTGGCGACAAAAAAAAAAAAATCGTCATTCAAGACCCAATTTATTGTAGGCTTATATATGGTCTACATTCCTTAATTTGGCATCTTACTATAGAATCAAGAGATTCTCTTGAATAATTCCAATTATCCTTCATCTTTTTTGTCTTTTTTTTATCCTACTTCCATCTTCTTGACCACTAAAAGAAGTTTTCTCTGCATTTGTTTAAGCCGCTGCGTGCTAGTTTTCTTGGTCCCATCTATCTTACAAATCAGGGAGCTATTCTTTTTGCTTGTTCTAGTCTATACTTGCTGTGCTTATGTGCTGATCATCTAGTTTATGCAGGATATCTTGCTTGTGCTCGCTGTTCAAGCTCAGGAGTGCTTGTCCTTGTTGAACCAGTTTCAACTGTTAAAGGTGGAGATCAGCACCTAGCACCTCCTAAAACTGAACGATGTTCAAACTGTTCAGGTTCTGGAAAGGGTAGACATTTGGGATTTTGGTTTCTGTATTTGTTTAATGAATGTCACATGAAGCTATTTACTATTTGAGGGCGGTAGAATAGTGGATTTTGATGGTGCAATATATGGCTTATATGCATGGTTAAAACGGTTGCCTGATGAACTAATATGAGATTCTTGGGGAAGAGATTACAAAAACAAGAATGCTATTTCATCAGAAAAAATAAATATCTAATTTAGAATGCTTAATGCTTTGAAGCCCTTGCGTTTATATTGTGCTAAATTACTGACTTCAACCTGCTTGAAATTAATCCTCTTATTTGTTTCCTATGCTGACATGTCCAACTATACCTTTGTTACCCCCATTGGTGAAATTTCTTCCTGTGCAGTAAGACTCTAGACCTGTTTTGACAGTAGCTGAGCTAGAGCTGTTTTTTTATTTATTATTTTATTTTTAAATTTATTATTTATTTAAGTTGGCTGCTAAATGAGGAAGTTATTTGATAAACTGGTGAGCTCCAACCCGTGACTTTTGAAATTTTTATTTTTATGAGTAAGCTAAAAGTTTCTCTAACACCTTTTCATTTGGCAAGTCTTACCATTGGGCCATGCCACCCTTTTTCCATTTCATACCCCTAATTACTAAAATATTCTGCTGCTGAGCTTTTTTGTGGTTCTGCTGCCTAACTTTTTTGTGGTTCCTCGAGGTTAACTATTATGACCGTTATACATTCTGTTTTTTTTTTTCATAAGCCTGCTACTCCTTTATTTATCTTTTTCAAGTTTTTGTAAATGGAAGAAAGCTCATGGTTGTCAAACTGTATTTTGACAGTGAATCATGCGCTTGGGTTTTAATTGGGACTGACATAAATATTCTGCTACTTGCTAAGTTCGCAAAGCCTTTAATGGGACCTGCCCGGATAGTCATAAACAGCATCCTCATTAAGGGTGAAGTATGTTAGTTTTCTTTTCTCTTTTTTACTTACCTTTTATATATAAAATTCTGAATTATCGTTCTTCTCTTTTTGGTAAATGAAGAATTACAGTCACATCTATGAAATTGAAGAACTGGTAATTGTTCTTTGCCACCACTGGTGTAAATCAGGTAATGTTATAGGCTCAACTCCTCATTCACATATAAGATGGTGGGATATGTGGTGGGTAATTCCTGGGTCGATTGAGGCTTTGTTTCAGTGGTGGGCAGGGGCTTTGGTTAAGAAAAAAGAGGTGAAGGTGTGGAAAATTGTGCCGCTAGTTTTATTTTGCCAATTTGGTAGTTGAGGAATGATACATTGTTTAACAGTAGCCATCCTAATTTTGATGATTTGGAGGACATTGTGAAGACCAGGATTGCATTTTGGTCTAAGAACAATTTACCAGGTGTGCAGTACAGAGTGCATGATTTTGTTCATAATCTTCAACAGGTCAGACATTGCTTGAGGTGAAGGGTGTTTACTGGGGCACTGTGGTGGCAGTGTTCTGGGACGCCTTGTGCTGGTTTTGCTGTCAAGTCCTGCTGTTGCTGTGTGTGTAGTCCAGTTGCTGGGTGCGTAGTCCCACTGCTGTGGTCTTGTTATGGGAAGCCCTCTGCTGGTGTTTTTGCTGTTATGAACTGCTGCTGCTGGTCCTATAGTTGCTGGTTCTCTTGTTGCTGGTGTTTGCTGTCATGTGTAGTAACAGTTTGCAGTAGTAGTGTGCTGCTGTAGCTGTGTACTTGGTGCACTTATCAGTTTGTTAGCAGTCCTGTTATAGCTTCTGTGTTGTTTGCTTGCTGGGTTGTCATGCAGTTGCTAATGTTTGCGGGGTTGAAATGCTGTTGCTGATGTTTGCTGGGTTGACATGCTGTTATAGCTGTTGTTTTGCTACCTTGGGTGCTGTTGGTGCTGCTGTCTATTGGTGCTGCTTGTTGCTACCTTGGGTGTTAAATACTGGTGCCTCTTCCTGTGGCAAGGAGTTTGATGGTGTATTGTTTAGAAGTTGCTGGAAGATTTTACAAGGGAAGGAGTTGGCAGAGTTGGATGGTTGTCCTTGCGGTGTGGTTGGTCTGTTTTTTACTGTTAAAAAAATAAAATAAATTAAAAGAGTAAAAGATATTTTTTTTCTGTTACTTTTTGGGAAGTGGAAATTGCATCAATAAAATATCTAAATTAATTAACTAAACTATGCTAGGTGATATTATGTTTCGTTCTGTTTATGTGTGTGTATTAGTGGTGGACATATGGAAATGTTATTTTAAAGGGAGGAGAGTTTTGAAAAAAAATTCCTTTTACCTAGTTCCAAATACAATATTAGAGTGAATTTATGACATGAATGTCTGCCCGATGTAGTGAAGAGCATGGATGTAAGACTCTCTCTAGCTATAATTTGATATAGTGTTTTCATCTAGGCTATGTTACATTTAGACACTTGGGCTATTAAAGCATGAGAACATGCGTTAAATTTGATGTTATTCATTTTATTCAAATAATACTAGAGCTTTGCTTAGTACTCTCAATCTACTCCTAGTACCCTGTTTTGTTGTAGTGTTGATACAATTTATGTAGTTGGTGTGTTTTACCTCTTTTGTTGTTGATCTAATTGTTCTTATTGTTGATATAATTGTTAATGTGAATGCCCATTTTCTTATTAACAGTTAAATCATGAAATTGTCAACTAGCAAGATGAGTGGAGAGGTACTTTATTTGTCATTTAACATAAAATTGAATTTATAACCAATTGTTGTCCCTATTATTTCTTATTTTTCCTTGTGTATTACACAGAATTCAAAAAAAAGCTGAGAAAAGAATTAGGAAGGAGCGTGAAGCTATAATTGTTACGACAATGGATGATCTTCAAGATGTAATAGGAAGTACAGTTGCATGGCTTAGTCAATTCATTTTTTGGACTAAATATTAGAATAATTGATTTACGATTTGTAGTTATGCTTTTTGGATGTTTAAAGTCATATTTTAGAAATTAGTAAATCTTATGATTTGGATACTTTTCTTGGTTTGTATGTTTGAAGTTGTTATTAGCTTGATATGATTGAAGTTAAGGATGGAAGTTAGTATGCAGGTTGTTTGGTGTATGGATATTAGATTTTTTTGCTTACTTCATAGTTGTTGTTTTTTGCTTTGGTTTGTTCACATATTGCATTTTATAAGCTACTATTTGCATAATTTTAGGCAATGTTATATTTTTGTATATATATTATATATTAAAAATAACATTCTAAGGCATATAAAATTATGTCATGAGCAATGTAATGATTTATGACATGTAAAAAAATGCTGTAAAAGATTATATACGGCATACAAAGTACGTCATAAATATATTAAAAATGACCTTCTAAGGCCTACAAATTCATGCTGTGAAACGTGATGATTTATGGCATGCAAAAAAATACGGTAAAATATTATATATTACACAAAGTTTGCCACAAATATGTTAAAAATAATCTTCTACAACATTTAACATTATGCCATGGAAAGTAGGATGATTTATGACATGACAAAAATATCGCAAAAAATTATATACGACATACAAAGTATGTTATTAATTATTAATGTTTAATTTATTACTTTTTACAACTTTATTTGCATGCCGTAAATAACACTCAACTTTTCACGGCATGTCATATAATGGCATTTGTATACACGCCGTGAAATAGTTTTTGCGGCATGCAATGCAAGCTGTGAAAAATCATTTTTGTTGTAGTGGTTATTGACCAAAATTTTTTGTCACAAAAATGCTTATGCTGATTAAAAATGACATTTTGCAATAAAAATTTTAGTCAGCAAAAAGTGTAACATCTTGTAACATTCTAAAATTCAGTTTCTCAGATCTGTTTTTGGGTTTATAGACTATCTGGTAGTCTATAAATACCAGACTCATCTTGTTCCATTTTCTACACATTCTCTTCTATTTTTCCCCACCATAGATTGGCATGGCTGCACTTACCCCTGTGCTTCTCTTTCTTCTCTTTCTCTCTGCCAATTCTGATGAAAGTTCTAATTTGGATTCATCATGCTTTTCAGCCATTCCGATTTCCAACTCGGTTGCTGCTCTCTATGTGTTTGGGGACTCCACCGTTGATGCCGGCAACAACAATTTCATGAACAATGCCGTGAGGGTTAATTTTTTGCCTTATGGCATTGATTTCAGCAACACCCCCACTGGCCGTTTTACCAACGGAAAAACTGTTGCTGATTTTATTGGTATTATATTACTCGTCCGTTTGGTTTGGTTTTATTCTCATTATAAGTAATAAATGTTTCAAATTCAATTTTCTGTGTTGTGATGTGATTCGTGAAGCGATATTATATAATCTTTCACTACCCCCTCCGTATTTGAGCTTGACGGAAGCACAAAGGAAGACTGTCAGGGACGGCATCAATTATGCTTCTGCTGGGTGTGGTATCTTCCCCAACACCAAACCACCCGGGGTGAAATATTTGCACCTTTTCTTGCTTCTTGTGAATTCTCTAAATCTGTATTTTTTTTTTTAGACTTTTTGTTTTTAATATATGTATATATTTACAATTTACCCAAGCATTGTTAACGTTACTTTAAGGGAGAGGTTTTTCTGCAATCCACATAGTGGATTGGAGTGTGTTGTAGGATTCGTGGGGTTCACCACGGATTTCGTTTCGATAATTTGAATCGTTTATTATATAGAGTTCATCGAGTACTTCAAACTTGCAAAAAATAGATTAATCAGATATAGATAGCCTCTTGATCGGAATATACTTTTGTTAATAATTTATTTTTAAAATCATATTACCATTGACAAAAATGTATTCCAATCAAAGGACTACCGATATCCGATCGATGTGATTTTTTACACACACGAAGTACTCGACGAGTTCTACATATTTAACGGTTCGAATAATTGAAACGGGATTCATGATGAGCCCTACCGGTTCAACAACATGTTTCAATCCACTGTGGACGGGAGAGAAGTCTCTCCCTAATTTAATTCCTCTTGGTTTCTCAGTTGGATTGCTGGAGTTTGCAAACACAAATTGAGGTATTTAACAGGACTGTCCAGGAAGATCTGCCATGTATGATTGAAGATCCACAAGAGCTCGCTGAGTATCTTGCAAATTCCATATTTTACATCTCCATGGGGACCAATGACTACACCTTAAACTTTAACAACCACCACGACCCTGAATATTTTGCAAATTCTCTCTTAATTCAGTTTCGATGGTGTTTGCAGGTAAACTTTTAACTAATTGCATTCAAATCAGATTGTTGATTTTTAACACTATATTATTGCTATTAATCGATGATCAACTGTAATTTAAGTGTGAAAGATTATAGCTTCCATGGCTATGGATTGGGTTAGAGTCTAACCGAACCATCCTTTAATGTTTTCATTATTGCAAGACACTATATAACATTGGAGCCAGAAATCTAGTGGTGAACAACATAGGTCCTCTGGGATGCTTGCCGTCGATGATAAACAAGACAAGAAATGGGCAGTGCGATGAACAGATGAATCAAAATATCATGTCATACAACTCTCAACTTCCTCAGATACTAAAAAATATCGAGGATGAATATCCTAATGCTACCCTCACTCTGGCCAACAGCTATGATTTTCTTCAAGATATATTGGCTGACACTGAAAAATATGGTAACTGTTTTTCTTTTCATTATTTTTTCAATTGACAAATAAATAATTTCTGGTCATTATTAATTTTTTTTTAATATCATTTCGCCGTAAAGTAGCTATTTTCGTCTCCTACATGTGTGTTGTGTTGTGTAGGGTTTACAGATGTAAAAGATCCGTGTTGCGGAGACTATTTTCAAGGGGAACTAGCTTGCATCCCAGATTACTCTACACCATGTGACAACAGATGTCACTCTCTCTTCTTTGATGCCAGCCACACCAGTGAATTTGCAAATTGTATGTTTGTTCGAGACATGCTTATTATTAAAGATTGAGGGTTCAACAAGTTTGCTAGTTTATTTTTAATTATGAGTGGTATGGTAGTAAGAGTATGGGATGAAAACAAGCTCGTCTCTGCTGAAGTTATTATGGACACTCAAATGATTTGATTTTTTTTTTTTTTTGGGTGAATGTGATTTGATTATTTAATCTACACTTCATCTAAACTTCATTCTTCTACACTTAATGTACACTTCATTTTTCTTAGCATCCTACTATTATTTTATTTATTTGTTTTTTATTTTGATTCTATAAGTTTGCGTGACGTGGGGGAATAATGTCACGTGGTATTTTACAAGTATCTAAGAAAATTTTCAAAGTTTAAATGTCAACGGTGAGTTTTAGAATAATAGAATTAATGGACACTATATTCATGGGTGGAAACAAAAGACTAGTATTAGAGACCCAAAATTTGAATCCTTAATTCAATTTACAATGATGTGACAAGAGAGATAGACTCTACACAACTGAAGAATGACAAACTAAAAGTTTATATGTATAATGCCACATCATTGTAGGTCACATTGTGAGAGATTTTTTATGGGTTTTAAACATTTTCCTAAATGAGAAATTATGTCTAGGGAGACCAATGTGATTGTGTGAAAAAAGAAAAAGAAAAAAAGAATTGGTACATTACCGATAGAGAGTAATTTCTCACATGAGGTTTGTGAAAAAATTACTTTATGAGAAAAAAAAAACAAATAAATCTAATAATTTTTTTTTTCTTTTTAATTCTTTTCTAAATTTGTGAAATATTAGTAAAGCTATTTTGTTGGTTGACAATATCTAGGAAATAAAATGTAAGCGTACTTTTTATTTTTGAAATAAAAATAAAAAGAAATGACCTATTCTATAAATGAAATTAAGTAAATCTTATTGATGCTAAGTAGCATATCAATTAGTTAGAAATCATCTCATTATACATTGTGAAACATTAATGAAATATAAAATTAATAGAAAGATTTTGAAAAAATTAAGAGACAATCCAATGATACATTTTACAAATACTTATGAATACAGAGCTAGTAGTGTAATTTTCCAAAGACTGGGGTTGGTGATGGCACCCCAGTCCCACTGTAGGTCCGCAATTAACTATATTTTTCTTTCTTTTTTTTGTTTTTGTTTTTGTTTTTGGCAACAATTTTATATTTATGTAAATGATGTTTTTGGGCGACAAGTAGTCTTTAAAAGAGAGAAAAAAAGAAGGTGAAACAAAAAAAGAAAACCACATTCATTTCAACTTAGCTATCATGGATCAATTTTAGTCTTAGAGTTTCTCCAATGGTTAGCAAAATTCAATAGCTAAAGTTATATTTTAGCAATGAATCATGCAAAAAATTTATAATTTAACATTTTTTTTTTTTTGGAGGAATAATTTAACAATGTTTTTCCAATGATCAGGTTGCTATTCTTTGGGTCAACTAGCTTTGCTCAGATTAATTATTATTCTTTCAACCACTATTTTTCAACCATTACGCTTACAACGCTGCCAAAAAAAAAAAAAAAAAAAGAGATAGAATTTGTTTCTTATATTTTCTATTAATTTTTTTTCGTGATCCATTCGAAGTCATAAAATTTATATTTTTTTGTGCTTCTTCTTCTTCTTCTTCTCTTTTTTTTTTTTTTTTTTTTTTTTTTTTTTTTTGAAAATTTCATTGAGATGTAGAATGTTTCATGAAAACTTTGTTGACATGACATATTTCACTATAACTAGACCTTGTGCTAAATTTGACATACGGTATATGTATGTGTATCAATTGGTAACAATTGTAAGGAAATGTTAGAATATAAAGTCTCAAAGTAATTGATAAGAAATCAATGCATGACAGAGGAACACAAGGAACAATTAAGTTTTAGACATCTTCAACAATCCCACATGATCAAAAATTAAAAAAATAAAATAAAATTTTGGACTTAACCGCGTGTCTTGATGTTGATGTCTTCTGGACTTGAATGTGAGTCGTTGGTGTAAAGGAGTTAAGTCTTAAGTTCACCTCTAAATAATTCGATAATGCTAGTATGCTACACATAATTTAAAGAGAAAATATATATGGGAGAGAAAAATAGGATTTCATTATCCTACCTTAACAATTATTTTGAAAAACATTAAAGTATTTTGATTTTACAGTTTTCAAAAATAATTTAAGAGTTTTTAATTCACATTTTTTGATTTTTGGTGAATTGTTTTTAAATAAATTAATCATTTTTTTTTATCCACTTAATCTCAATATATTCTAAAAAAGTAGAAAATTTGTGAAATTTTTAAAAAAATTTCACTAAATACATTTTTTTTTCTAATGCATTTTCGTATTTTTTTAATATTTATTGAATGTATTTTTTTTAATATTTATTGAATTCTTTTTAAATTTTTTTGATAAAGATTTTATTTTTTAAGTTTATTTAAATTATACATTTAAAAATAAAAATAAAACTAAAAAATTCAAAAATTATTTTAAAACCTCAATTCTAAACTGGCATTGGAAACTTTTAAACATATAAAGAATTCAAAAATTCATTATATGTCGTTCGCAAGATATAATTGTTATGATAGACGTCATTTCCATTATGCCAACTTTTACAGGTTCGCTAATGGGGAGAACAAATCCCTTTTGTATACATTACTCATAAATGGACTGACACGGTTGCAGATGTCTTCCAGGTGGGAATATCAGCCCAATGAGCCATTTCCATTTTTGTTAGGAACAAACTTCTTGTTGAAAAATAATCCCGATAAATTAATTAATTTAAATAAATATCAAAAACGAAATTTAATATTCAATAAATAAAAACCAAGTAACGAAAAATACTTACAGTACTATAAACTAAACACAAAATAAATAATAGATGTGTGATTGAGGCTAGTGTGTGAACACTGTGTCTTTACAATAGAAATTTGGCCTCTCCACTGGTGCTTCAGATTTATGGACATCTTATCTTTAGAATACAACAATCACCTACACACATAAGTAGTACTACAATCTATGTGTATTAGGAACCAAATATGTGGTAAGTACTGTAAAAAAATGAAAAAATGATTTTGACCACTGCCACAAGAAGACAAAAACCAAGGATCCAATCAATGATTGTTTTTTGTTTTAATGAGAGATTGCATTGCCATTATATACTTCACAAACCATAGCAAGCAACAGTCACGTCAAGGAAGTTGACCGTTGGACCAAGATTTGAAAAACTGAAATTCAGTTGTTGGACCAAGATTTGAAAAAATTAAAATTCAGTTTTTTTTTTTTTATATATTTTATATATATATATATTTTTCCAATACTATTTTCTCCAAAAATTATAAGTGCCAACCCAACCCAACCCAACCCATACCCGCATGTGTGTGTTTTGGATTGAGTCTATCTCAGTCCATAATCCCCTCCTTACAAAGTTTATGTTCATGAGTCGATTTTTCATTCACTCATTAATGGTTTTAACAACCATACAACAGACTCTTGTTCACCACATAATAAGCAATAAAATTGCTACGTTGGCACACCTAAAATAATGTGTCGGTCCTACATTAATTAAAGTTCAAAATATTAATGGTTTAAAATCATTTTTCTCCAAAAATCTCGCACATGAATGAAATTGATGAAAAGAACATGCAACAATATGCAGACACAAAAAGTACTAAACTAGAAATATCCTGCAAAGGAGAGGTAACTTTGGCCTTGAACCTTCCCTTGTAAAAGATTATCGGATTTACTAACAAACAGTAGACATAATGCCTTGAACTGTTCTGTAACTGTTCTGTCTTTAGTGTAAACCAAGACAACAACCTTTCACACAGTTTGATTTCCAAACACAACTTAGTCCTATTGGTTGTGCCTATTTTAACCCTAGACAATTCATGGTTTTTATGAGTGCTCTAGAGAATTCAGCCTTTTCAATTCTCATAAAAAGCCTGCCCAGTTTATACTCATATAGGCGATTCTCATTAAGAGTATCCTGCTATACCCCACTTGGATTTCCAAGTTATGAGAATCATTAAAAGTAAAACCTTATCATGATTATCGTTGCAGACATCACTACATCATCATAGAAATAGGTAGGAGATTGTCTCCTTAGTGATCTTCCTGAGTCATTCTTAATTTGGTTGTCCCTTTGAACCTAGATTTTGGGATCTTTAGTCAGCTAGGTTGGGTTGCCATTAAGGTGACTCTTAAGTGATAGGCTTTAGTCCCATCTCCTTGATGATCTCATAACCTGCTCTCTAGTCAAACCTTTTGTTAACTGATTCACAATATTATCTTTTGACCTTATGTATTCAATGGATATAACTCCATTTAAGAGCAGTTGCCTAACGGTATTGTGTGTACGTCAAATATGTTGAGACTTACCGTTGTACATATTATTATGTGCCCTAGCCATGGTTGCTTGACTATCACAATAAATACAAATAGCTGACATAGGTTTTGGCCACATTGGAATGTCTTCTAGGAAGTGACGAAGCTATTCTGCTTTTTCTTCTGCTTTATCTAAAGCAATAAACTCAGATTCTATTGTGGATCTTGCAATGCATGTTTGCTTGGACGATTTCCAAGAAACTGCTGCATCTCCTAGGGTAAAGGCATAGCCACCAGTAGACTTAGAGTCTATAGTGTCAGATATCCAATTTGTGTCACTGTATCCTTCTAATACCGCTGGATATTCATGATAGCTTAGACCATAGTCACGGGTATATCTTAGATATCTAAGTACCCTCATTATTGTTGTGCAGTGGTCTTCCACTGGATTGCTCGTGTATCTACTTAATTTGCTAACTGCATAAGAAATATCAAGAAGTGTGCAGTTCATGAGATACATCAAGCTTCCAAATATCCAGGAGTACTCTAATTGTGATATACCTTTCCCTAAGTTCTTCATTAAATGAAGATTAGCATCGATAGGAGTCTTAGTAAAATGGTTGTCATGTTTATTAAATTTTTCAAGTATTTTATCAATATAATGACCTTGAGACAAGGCATATCCGACATATGTTTTTGTGATTTTCATACCAACTATAACATCTGTTATTCCCATATCTTTCATGTCAAACTTAGTGTTTAACATTTTCTTTATGGTCTTTATTATCTCATTATTGCTACCAATAATGAGCATGCCATCCACATACAAGCAAACAATGACATATCCTCTTTTAGTGTTTTTCACATAAACACATTTATCACACTCATTTATTTTAAAACCGTTTGACATCATACCCGAACTGATTTAGTGAAATTTCGATGACCAAGTCTGATTTAGTGAAATTTACAATGATGTGGTAAGAGAGAGGGGCCCTATCAATTTAAATATGGGGTTTAAATTCTAGAGAAATGTTACATACCTACACTTTTAATCTATAAATCTATTTACAATGATGTGGTAAGAAGGAGAGGCCCTATATTATTAGATCTATAACAAATTAAAAATTGGCACGTATAATATCACAATATTATAGATACACATGTGAGACTTGTTTGTGGATCTTAAATATTTTCTTAAAGATATTTTCTAGGTTAATAGACTTTTAGTGTAGTTAATGGCTACTGAGCAATGGAAAAGTTTGGGATCCTAGAATCAAGGATCTAGATTTTACTCAGAATGAGTATGTGTGGTGGAAATTAAATTGATGAAGGATGACGTTTACTAGTGAAATGAATTTGAACCATTGATTATTGTTTCTAGGCAAATTCTAGGTAGATAATTATGGATTTGTAGTATTGTTGCTAAGCAATGGTCCAGTTAAACCCCAAAAAAAAAAAAAAAAAAAAATACATTGAATGATTGAAATTAATTTTATATGTTAGTCGGTGTTTCAGTACTCGCTAATGTTTTAAAAATCAGGTTGGTAAGAGAACCAGAAAAGGGATTAGGTGGGGAGATCACTAGTTCAACTGTTGAGCCAAACTGGAATCAAACCATAACGTCATAATTATTTTATAAATATATTAAAATTTATTTAATAATAACATAAGAATTAGGATACATTGATTTAATTTTTTTTAAAAAAAATTTAAGATAAATTTACAATTACATAAATATATTTATTATATATAAAATACATCAATTATATTAATGATTGAAAGAAAATGTAATATAGATATATATTTATCAAATATAAATAAAAGTTGAATATGGTACGGTAGTTATTTGTCATGCTACTTTGATCTGGTTCTAAGCTCAATTCTCCCAAGCAACATAATTTTGCATATTTGCTTGCCATTTGACAAAATGGGAGCCCAACCGATTTAGTTGAACCATACCCGAACTGAACTTTTAGATTGGTCGACGGTTCAACCAGCCTGTCCAGTCCGATTTCAAAATATTGTTACTCACACTAACGTTTTTTATCGGAGAAACAATACTTTTAGCGACTAATATTTTAGCTACCAAATGATTTAGTACGGTAGTTATATGTTCAACAATCAAAAGTTTAGTCTCGAAATATTTGTTTTTAATCATTTAGTCATAGTAGTTATATGTTCAAACGGCCAAAAGTTTAGTCGTCAAATACTTGTTTTTGTCGATTAATTCGATTAACGATTTTTTTTAGTCATGAATTACTTTCCACAACCACATGTATTAGCGAACAAAATTTTTTGTCACAAAAGTACTTATGCTGATTTTAAAAAAAAAATTTTGCAACCAAAATTTTAGTTGGCAAAAAGTGTAATTTCTTATAGTATTCTAAAATTCAATTTCTCATATCTGTTTTTGGGTTTATAGACTATCTGACAGTCTATAAATACCAGACCCATCTTGTTCCATTTTCTTCACATTCTCGTCTATTTTTCCCCACCATAGATTGGCATGGGTGCACTTACCCCTGTGTTTCTCTTTCTTCTCTTTCTCTCTGCCAATCTATGCTGGGGAAAAATAGAAGAGAATGCGAAGAAAATGGACCAAGATGGGTATGGTATTTATAGACTGTCAGATAGTCTATAAACACAAAAACAGATATGAGAAATTAAATTTTAAAATACTATAAGAAATTACATTTTTTGTAATTTTTTTTAATTTACACTTTTTAAATTACACTTTTTATAATTTTTTTTTAATTTACTCTAATTGGCTACAATTATTAATATTTTTTGATAAAAAAAAATATGCACGTAAGCAGCATGCATTATATTTTTATTAATAAAGATGTAAGTTTGTTCAACTCAATTAGTTAATCTCAACAAATTCTAAAACTATTTTTTCCTTTAAAAATCCTAATCGATATTACCAATGGGAATAAATTGATAAAAAATTTAAAATTTTGAATCAAAATTGAACTAATTAAAATTTAAAAAATTAAAATAATCTATTAAACAAAATATAAGAAACTACTATTGTAATTTATCCTTTTTTTTTTTTCTGTTTTGTTTTTTTTGCCATGACTTAGTTTTGAACTTGCATTTGAAATCATCATAACAATGAGCTTCCCGAGAAAAACATATTGATTTAGGTAAGTGCACCCATGCCAATCTATGGTGGGGAAAAATAGAAGAGAATGTGAAGAAAATGGAACACGATGCGTCTGGTATTTATAGACTGCCCAGATAGTCTATAAACCCAAAAACAGATATGAGAAATTGAATTTTAAAATACTATAAGAAATTACACTCTTTGTAATTTTTTTTAATTTACACTTTTTAAATTACACTTTTTATAATTCTTTTTAATTTACTCTAATTGGCTACAATTATTAATATTATTTGATAAAAAAAAATATGCACATAAGCAGCATGCATTATATTTATATAAATAAAATTGTAAGTTGGTTCAACTCAACTAGTTAATCTCAACAAACTCTAAAACTATTTTTTCCTTTAAAAATCCTAATCAATATTACCAATGGGAATAAATTGATAAAAAAATTAAAATTTTGAATCAAAATTGAACTAATTAAAATTAAAAAAATTAAAATAATCTATTAAACAAAATATAAGAAACTACTATTGTAATTTATCCTTTTTTTTTTTTCCTTTTTGTTTTTTTGGCCACGACTTCGTTTTGAACTTGTATTTGAAATCATCAGAACAATGAGCTTCCCGAGAAAAACATATTGATTTAGGTAAGTGCACCCATGCCAATCTATGGTGGGGAAAAATAGAAGAGAATGTGAAGAAAATGAAACAAGATGTGTTTGGTATTTATAGACTGCCCAGATAGTCTATAAACCCAAAAACAGATATGAGAAATTAAATTTTAAAATACTATAAGCAATTACACTTTTTGTAATTTTTTTTAATTTACACTTTTACATTACACTTTTAATAATTTTTTTTAATTTACCCTAATTGGCTACAATTATTAATATTTTTTGATTAAAAAAAAATATGCACGTAAGCAGCATGCATTATATTTTTATAAATAAAATTGTAAGTTTGTTCAACTCAATTAGTTAATCTCAACAAACTCTAAAACTATTTTTTCCTTTAAAAATCCTAATCGATATTACCAATGGGAATAAATTGATAAAAAAATTTAAAATTTTGAATCAAAATTGAACTAATTAAAATTAAAAAAATTAAAATAATCTGTTAAACAAAATATAAGAAACTACTATTGTAATTTATCCATTTTTTTTTTCTTTTTTCTTTTTTTGGCCATGACTTGGTTTTGAACTTGCATTTGAAATCATCAGAACAATGACCTTCCCGAGAAAAACATACTGATTTAGGTAAGTGCCCCCATGCCAATCTATGGTGGGGAAAAATAGAAGAGAATGTGAAGAAAATGGAACAAGATGGGTCTGGTATTTATAGACTGCCAGATAGTCTATAAACCCAAAAACAGATATGAGAAATTGAATTTTAAAATACTATAAGAAATTACACTTTCTGTAATTTTTTTTTATTTACACTTTTTAAATTACACTTTTTATAATTTTTTTTTAATTTACTCTAATTGGCTACAATTATTAATATTTTTTGATAAAACAAAATATGCACGTAAGCAGCATGCATTATATTTTTAATAATAAAATTGTAAGTTTGTTCAACTCAATTAGTTAATCTTAAAAAACTCCAAAACTATTTTTTCTTTTAAAAATCCTAATCGATATTACCAATGGGAATAAATTGATAAAAAAATTTAAAATTTTGAATCAAAATTGAACTATTTAAAATTAAAAAAATTAAAATAATCTATTAAAATAATCCAATTTTTTTTCTTTTTTGTTTTTTTGGCCATCACTTGGTTTTGAACTTGCATTTGAAATCATCAGAACAATGAGCTTCCCAAGAAAAACATACTGATTTAGGTAAGTGCACCCATGCCAATCTATGGTGTGGAAAAACAGAAGAGAATGTGAAGAAAATGGAACAACATGGGTCTGGTATTTATAGACAGCCAGATAGTCTATAAACCCAAAAACAGATATGAGAAATTGAATTTTAAAATACTATATGAAATTACACTTTTTGTAATTTTTTTTTAATTTACACTTTTTATAATTTTTTTTAATTTACTCTAATTGGCTACAATTATTAATATTTTTTGATAAAAAAAACATATGCACGTAAGCAGCATGCATTATATTTTTATAAATAAAATTGTAAGTTTGTTCAACTCAATTAGTTAATCTCAACAAACTCTAAAACTATTTTTTCCTTTAAAAATCCTAATCGATATTACCAATGGGAATAAATTGATAAAAAATTTAAAATTTTGAATCAAAATTGAACTAATTAAAATTAAAAAAATTAAAATAATATATTAAACAAAATATAAGAAACTACTATTGTAATTTATCCATTTTTTTTTCATTTTTCTTTCTTTAGCCATGACTTGGTTTTGAACTTGCATTTGAAATCATCAGAACAATGAGCTTCTCAAGAAAAACATACTGATTTAGGTAAGTGCCCCCATGCCAATCTATGGTGGGGAAAAACAGAAGAGAATGTGAAGAAAATGGAACAAGATGGGTCTGGTATTTATAGACTGCCAGATAGTCTATAAACCCAAAAACAGATATGAGAAATTGAATTTTAAAATATTATAAGAAATTACACTTTTTGTAATTTTTTTTAATTTACACTTTTTAAATTACACTTTTTATAATTTTTATTAATTTACTCTAATTGGCTACAATTATTAATATTTTTTGATAAAAAAAAAATATGCACGTAAGCAGCATTCATTATATTTTTATTAATAAAATTGTAAGTTTGTTCAACTCAATTAGTTAATCTCAACAAACTCTAAAACTATTTTTTCCTTTAAAAATCCTAATCGATATTAACAATGGGAATAAATTGATAAAAAATTTAAAATTTTGAATCAAAATTGAACTAATTAAAATTTAAAAAATTAAAATAATCTATTAAATCAATCCATTTTTTTTTCTTTTTTGTTTTTTTGGCCATGACTTGGTTTTGAACTTGCATTTGAAATCATTAGAACAATGAGCTTCCCAAGAAAAACATACTGATTTAGGTAAGTGCACCCATGCCAATCTATGGTGTGGAAAAATAGAAGAGAATGTGAAGAAAATGGAACAAGATGGGTCTAGTATTTATAGACTGCCAGATAGTCTATAAACCCAAAAACAGATATGAGAAATTGAATTTTAAAATACTATAAGAAATTACACTTTTTGTAATTTTTTTTAATTTACACATTTTAAATTACACTTTTTATAATTTTTTTTTAATTTACTCTAATTGGCTACAATTATTAATATTTTTTGATAAAAAAAAAATATGCACGCAAGCAACATGCATTATATTTTTATTAATAAAATTGTAAGTTTGTTCAACTAAATTAGTTAATCTCAACAAACTCTAAAACTATTTTTTCCTTTAAAAATCCTAATCGATATTAACAATGGGAATAAATTGATAAAAAATATAAATTTTGAATCAAAATTGAACTAATTAAAATTAAAATAATTAAAATAATATATTAAAATAATCCCTTTTTTTTTCTTTTTTGTTTTTTTGGCCATGACTTGGTTTTGAACTTGCATTTGAAATCATCAGAACAATGAGCTTCCCGAGAAAAATATACTGATTTAGGTAAGTGCACCCATGCCAATCTATGGTGGGGAAAAATATAAGAGCATGTGAAGAAAATGGAACAAGATGGGTCTGGTATTTATAGACTGCCAGATAGTCTATAAACCCAAAAACATATATGAGAAATTAAATTTTAAAATACTATAAGAAATTACACTTTTTGTAATTTTTTTTTAATTTACACTTTTTAAATTACACTTTTTATAATTTTTTTTAATTTACTCTAATTGGCTACAATTATTAATATTTTTTGATAAAAAAAAAATATGCACGTAAGCAGCATGCATTATATTTTTATAAATAAAATTGTAAGTTTGTTCAACTCAATTAGTTAATCTCAACAAACTCTAAAACTATTTTTTCCTTTAAAAATCCTAATCGATATTACCAATGGGAATAAATTGATAAAAAATTTAAAATTTTGAATCAAAATTGAACTAATTAAAATTAAAAAAATTAAAAAAATCTATTAAACAAAATATAAGAAACTACTATTGTAATTTATCCATTTTTTTTTCTTTTTTGTTTTTTTGGCCATGACTTGGTTTTGAACTTGCATTTGAAATCATCAGAACAATGAGCTTCCCGAGAAAAACATACTGATTTAGGTAAGTGCACCCATGCCAATCTATGGTGGGGAAAAATAGAAGAGAATGTGAAGAAAATGGAACAAGTTGCGTCTGGTATTTATAGACTGCCAGTGTAACGCCCTCAAAATTAAACCCATTAAATATAAAACATTGACATGCGTTATTAAAAGAAAACATAGTATTATCTCAATCATCAGAGTATTACGAAATAAAAACATCATAATAAATGCCCTACGGGCTTACATCTTGCCAAGCCAACACTTGGACACAATTCTATGAGTTCTAACTCAAATACAAATAAAGCCCTAGGCTTGAATGTTTACATATAATTCAAATAAAACAAATAAATAAAACAAGTCTTCGAGTCCAAATCCTCACAAGCTAAGCCCTTGGAGGTAACCACCTGAACCTGAAAATGATGTTCCCATATAGGGTGAGCCATAGCCCAGTAGAAATATACTAAACCAAATATAAGCATTGAATAAAGCAATAGCATTCAATAGTTGGTTAACCAAATACTCAATTATGTCTTTATACAGCTTCATGACACTAATGTCAATGACACGTTTCACTTTCCATTATTATCCATATGGCTCAGAACCTGGCCAATCTTACAACAGTGAACTATATATCATATTCACATTATTTCCCATATTCACAAAACAAATGAGACTCAAGCTCATATCAAAACACTTCATACTTCCAGTTTGATACACATTTTAGTGCTGTATCAATAAAAACACTTCAATATAATAAGCACACATAAAAGTGATGCTAATGGAGTCCATCCCCTATCTCCTCCCAAACAAAATCCGGTTTAGAGGTCCATCCCCTATCTTTCCCTAAACCGTGGAGTACATCCCCTATCTCCTTCCACACAATATGCATATGCAAATGCTCAATCAATACATGTAATTTCTCTGTATTAATTCAATAGTCAAAAGTAATGACTTAACCAATGTGATTAGTTCCAGTTATCCCTAATCCACATGCAATGTCTAGAACAATCATGACTATCCTCCACCGATAGTCCAAAACAGTTATCTCTACACAGAAAATAACTAAATTAACAATTCAATAGGCATATGATTTAAATTAACCAAGTACCCCATTTAATCAATAATTCCTCATATTTCGTGAATTCAACTAATATTCCCAATTTCCTCAAAGTAATTATACAAATCAATTTATAGAGTTTTTCCCAAAATTACCAAAATACCCCCAACATATTAAAATGCCAGAACTTAGAACAAAACGTATACATTGGAGTAGGAAATCCCTACCTCGAAGAAATAGCCCAAAAAGAAGATGGAAATGAAGACCTAAACTCCAAAGTGTTCCAAACCACCAAAAGTTCAGATTAAACTGAAGCCCTCGACCCACACTATCTTTTTAACAAAGGATCTAAGGTAGAAACCCACCCTAAATAGATCAAACTTAAGAAACAAGATGAATAGGGAAAGAGAGAAGTCGGACTAGGGTTTTTGGATAAAAAAGGATATAAAAAAAAAACGCTTGAAAAACCGCTGCTGCGTATATAAATTGGACAGGCTCGCTCGAGCGAAGACTTAGTCGCTCGAGCGACCAGACACAGGAAACCACGCTCGAGCGAAGAAAAGCTCGCTCGAGCCACAAACTCGATGCTTCAGCGCAGCGAAGCTTCGCCGAGCGAAAATACTCGCCGGCGAAGAACTCGAAAACATACACCTCGCTCGCTCGAGCGAAGGAAAGCTCGCTCGAGCCAAAAATCACAACTCTCAGGTCCTAGGCCCAAGACGCAGACTCTCGCTCAAGCAACAAAACCCTGGCTCGAGCGAAGGACAAAACAAAAGCTCGCTCGAGCGACCAACCCCTCGCTCGAGCGAAGGTCCAAAATTCTGGACAGCAACACTTGGTTTCTAAACCCAACCAACCTGAAACAAACCTGCCCAAAGATATCCTATAACTCAAAAATAAAGAATTAAAGGGCAACAACAACAATACACACTGCCTGGATCCACGGAACTTAAGTCCGGATATAACAATCTAAAGGAAAAAGACCGGGGTCGCTATAACCTCCCCCCCTTAAAAGAATTTCGTCCCCGAAATTAAGCATAAGTTTTTGAAAACAGGTTTTTCTCAAATTTCAAAAACATAACATTACAATAATGAACATCTTGACCCAAAACTGGCCATTTCATCTCTTATCAAGAGGCATCTCACAATATGTATATATAAAATATATTACAACCTGCATCAATACTATGCACATGATTCCCATTTTCATATCATATTCAATTTTATGATATATATAAAACACATTAAATTTATAAATGTGACATTCCACTTCCAATATGAAGCAAGTTTCAACCACTATCATTAAACCAAAACATTATCAATGTTTTACAACTTAAGACATATATATAAAATTCTTAAGTCCAATAATATTACAAACTATTATATTTCAATAAACATGTCCGGATATTTCTCGCGGACTTCCAACTCACGTTCCCAAGTGGCTTCCTCCACCCCGTGATGTTTCCACAAAAATTTTACCAAAGGGATGGTCTTGCCTCGCAAAACTTGATCCCGTCTATCCAAGACTCGAACCGGTCTCTCCTCATACGAGACATCCTCATCAACAACTAAGTCAGTCCAATCCAATACATGCGATGGATCCGGCTCATACTTCCGAAGCATACTCACATGAAACACGTCATGAACTCCGGATAACTATGGTGGCAAAGCTAAACGATAGGCAGCCTCGCCAATCCTCTCAAGGATCTCAAAGGGACCAATGAAACGAGGGGATAACTTCCCGCTCATCCCAAACCTCATCAAACCTCGTCTAGGTGATATCTTCAGAAAGACATGGTCACCCACCTCAAACACCAAAGGTCTCCTCCTACGGTCGGCATAAGATTTCTGACGACTCTGGGCTGTAACAAGCCTCTTACGGATAAACTCAACTTTCTCCGTTGTTTCCCTCACTAACTCCGGACCCAACAAAGGTGCATCACCCACCTTGGCCCAACACACAGGAGATCTACAAGGTCGGCCATACAAGGCCTCAAACGGTGCCATACCGATACTAGATTGGAAACTATTGTTGTAGGCAAACTCCACTAAGGGCAAGTGCCTCTCCCATGACCCGCTAAAGTCAAGAATACAACCCCGAAGCATATCTTCAAGGATCTGAATAGTACGCTCGGACTGCCCGTCAGTCTGAGGATGATAAGCCGTACTAAAGGTCAACTTAGTGCCTAAAGCACTCTGCAAACTCTGCCACAACCTGGCAGTGAAACGAGGATCTCTATCTGAGAAGATCGTCACTGGGACCCCGTGCAACCTCACTATGTCCCGAATATATAAGTTGGCCAGATGATCTACTGAATCTCTAACGCGCATAGGAATGAAATGCGCCGACTTAGTCAACCGATCTATAACCACCCAAATAGCATCACTACCCCGTTGAGTCCTCGGAAGACCCACAACGAAGTCCATAGTGACATGCTCCCACTTCCACTCGGCAATAGGCAAGGGTTGCAACAAACCCGCTGGCCTCTGATGTTCGGCCTTCACTTGCTGACAAGTAAGGCACTTAGACACGAAAACTGCCACATCTCTCTTCATCCCCCGCCACCAAAACTGGCGACCCAAATCCCGATACATCTTAGTACCTCCCGGATGCACCGCAAGGCGTGAATGATGAAACTCTCGAAGTACATCCTCTCGGCAAGACTCCGGCACAAACAGACGGTCTCGGTATCTCACACTCAGGTCGGGATACACTGATAGACCCTTCTCAACCATCCCACTGGAGATCTTCTCTCGGAGGGACTCTACTTCAAGATCACCCCTCTGAGCCTCAATCACTCGAGTCACAAGTGTAGGCTGCGCAACAACAGAAAACAAGGTCGCAACCTCAACGGATTCGCCCAGAAGCAAATCAAACTCTCCAAGTGCCCCCAACATCTCCCACTCTCGGATGGCTATACTAGCTACGTCACCAACAGGTTTCCTGCTAAGGGCATCGGCCACCACATTGGCCTTCCCCGGATGATAATGCAACTCAAAGTCATAATCTTCTATGAACTCCATCCACCTCCTCTGCCTCAAATTCAAGTCTTTCTGTGTAAACAGATATTTTAGACTTTTATGATCCGAGAATACCTCGAACTTCTCACCATAAAGATAATGCCTCCAAATCTTCAAGGCAAATATCACAGCTGCTAACTCTAAATCATGCGTAGGGTAATTCTTCTCTTGAATTTTCAACTGACGTGAGCCATAGGCAACCACTTTTCCCTCTTGCATCAACACACAACCCAGACCCTCTCGTGAGGCATCACAATAGACTGCATAACCCAACCCTCTCTCCGAAATAATCAAGACTGGAGCGGTGGTCAGTCTAACTTTCAACTCCTGAAACGACTTTTCACAAGTCTCACTCCATACAAATTTGACTCCCTTTCGAGTCAATCTAGTCAAAGGCGAAGCTAACCTGGAGAAATCCTTCACAAACCGACGATAATACCCAACTAACCCCAGAAAACTGCGGATCTCAAACACACTCTTAGGCTGTGCCCAATCCTGCACTGCCTCAGTCTTAGATGTATCAACAGACACCCCTTCTCCAGAAACCACATGGCCTAAGAACTTCACCTCTTCTAACCAGAATTCACACTTCCCAAACTTAGCATATAGCTTATGGGCTCTAAGTAACTCAAGCACCACTCTCAAGTGTTCCTTGTGCTCCTCCTCTGAAGGTGAATAAATCAGAATGTCGTCCACAAAGACAACTACAAAACGGTCTAAGAATTCCCGAAAAATCCGGTTCATCAAATCCATAAACACTGCTGGTGCATTGGTGAGCCCAAATGGCATCACCAGAAACTCAAAGTGGCCATACCGCGTACGGAATGCCGTCTTCGAAATATCATCCTCCCTGACTCTCAACTGATGATAACCCGATCTCAAGTCTATCTTAGAGAAACAACGGGAACCCTTCAACTGGTCAAACATATCACCTATACGAGGCATAGGGTACTTATTCTTAACCGTAGCCCGATTTAATTTCCGGTAATCTATACAAAGTCTCAAAGCACCACCTTTCTTTTTAACAAAAAGGACCGGTGCACCCCACGGCGAAACACTAGGATGAATATAACCCTTATCTAGCAACTCCTGGAGCTGAATCTTCAACTCAACTAACTCGGCTGGGGCAAAACGATAAGGTGCCATAGAAATCGGCACCGTGCCGGGCACTAGGTCAATAGAGAACTCAATCTCTCGATGCGGTGGCAAACTAGCAATATCCTCGGGAAAGACGTCCAAGTACTCACAAACTACCCTTGGCAACACAATCTGAGTCTCATCACCCTCACTAATCGAAAGGTTAGCAAGTAGACCACTAAGCTCACTCCGTCTTCGCGGATCATACCCCGGTGGCAACACACTACCAACCCGGTCCCCCAGAAAATAAAAACACTCTCCGCTCACGATACAACAAGTGACCTTCTGGCGGTAGCAATCAATAACTGCCCGGTATGACGATAACCAGTCCATACCCAAAATAACATCAAAACCCTTCATAGGCATAACTACAAAGGAAAATGGGATTCTATGATAATCAACCTCTATATCACAACCCCTAACACCTTGTTTCAAAATCAATTCACCCCTAAGAGGTGACACTACACAAATAGGAGATGCTAACTGTGCTAACTCCAATTCCAAAATAGATGCAAATGCAGCAGACACAAAGGAATGAGATGCACCCGTATCGATCAAAACACTAGCAACTGAATTGCAAAACAAGAAGGTACCTCTCACAACAGATGGAGCCGGTACAAGATCCTGCTTGTAATAAAGATACACGCTACCAGACGACCTCGATCAACTCGCTCACCCCTAGGAGCATAAGATTGCCGCAGATGGGGACGATGAAGCTCCTCGATTGGCCCGAGGCTGACCCGGCTGTCTTGCGACCTGAGTCTGCCTCAAACCAGATGCACTAGGTGTGCCACCCAACTGCGGGCAATACCTCTTCATGTGCCCTACCTGACCGCACTGAAAACAAGTGAGTGGCTGGCCTCTACCCTAATCCTGGCTCTGAGATCGAGCCGAAGAAGATGCTGCTCTCTGAACTCCTCCCTTCTGAGGACAAACTGGAGACTTGTGGCCCAACTGGCCACACTTGAAACAAGTGATGTCTCCCTGACTGCCTTTCCCAAAACTAGCACTCTGCACCGGAAAAGTCAATCTAGAGAAACTACTCTGAGACTGCTGAGGGTTAAAACCCTTCTGTCTCTTGCCCTCACTCTGACCATCCTGACTCCTCTTGGAGCCTTTCTGCCCTTCCTTCTCTTCCTGCATCATAATCTCAGTATGGGCTGCAACATCAACCAAACGCCCATAATCCCGAATCATAGACCCTACAACTCTCAGCTTGAGACCACGCCTCAACTTCTTCTCAAACTCAATGCAACGGCGTTCCTCAGACGCCACCAACTCAGGTGCAAACCTGGACAAACTAGTGAATGCAGCCTCAAACTCAGCCACAGAAGAACTCGCCTGCTTAAGCTGACAGAACTGGTCTCTCAGCTTCTCCCTGACTGCTGGAGATAAGAACCTCTCCTGGAAAGCATTCACAAAAGCCTCCCATGTAACTCCTATACGACCCTTAGAAAACTTCCACCACTGACCCGCATCCCCCTTCAGCTGGAAAGATGGCAAGGTCACCTTCAACCCTTCGTCTTCGATGCCAAGCATCTCAAACATCTTTGTTGTCTGTTCAAGCCACTCATCAGCCTTAAGCGGCTCTTTAGGATCACCTACAAATTCGTCCGGATTGGACCGGAAGAACTCCCTCTTCAGAAAAGAAGGTCCAGCATCTGCAACAACAACTTGGGCTGGGTTCGCAGCCCTCAGAATGCCAACTGACTCCCTGAATGCCCCTGCTATCTCCCGGGCTAAAGCATCCAAAGCCTGCTGGCCTATTGGCCCGGCCACATTGGCCTGGCCAACTCCCTCCTGTACCTCCGGAATCTGAACTGCCGGAACCTCCTGTACCACCGGAATCTCCTCTGGCACAGGCACTTCCTGCCTACCCGGCCTACCACGCCTACCGCGTCCTCGTCCTCGTCCTGACATCCTATTAAAGGAAACCAAGACATTAGCACATTAATAAATGTGCCGAAGCTAAACACTCATGTCCTAATGCATTGGACAATAATAATTCATTCCACGTAAGCACATAAGCACCTACGAATTTCATTCCCGGATAATGATAGGCCCAATGCATTACTATAGTTCTGGTTGGAAGCAGCAGTGATCAAGTGCCTTTCCAACAAGACTACTAGAAACTCAAGGGTCTAATCAACATCCTAGGAACTACGTTCCATACCCACATAATCACATAAACATGTTATCACATAAGCATATAACATTACACTAAGTCTCTATCAAACGAGACGAACCCAATGTGATACTAATCACTTCCCACGTACCCAAAGTATTCAAACCCGGTACGCTCTGATACCAAGTTGTAACGCCCTCAAAATTAAACCCATTAAATATAAAACATTGACATGTGTTATTAAAAGAAAACATAGTATTATCTCAATCATCAGAGTATTACGAAATAAAAACATCATAATAAATGCCCTACGGGCTTACATCTTGCCAAGCCAACACTTGGACACAATTCTATGAGTTCTAACTCAAATACAAATAAAGCCCTATGCTTGAATGTTTACATATAATTCAAATAAAACAAATAAATAAAACAAGTCTTCGAGTCCAAATCCTCACAAGCTAAACCCTTGGAGGTAGTGAACCACCTGAACCTGAAAATGATGTTCCCATATAGGGTGAGCCACAGCCCAGTAGAAATATACTAAACCAAATATAAGCATTGAATAAAGCAATAGCATTCAATAGTTGGTTAACCAAATACTCAATTATGTCTTTATACAGTTTCATGACACTAATGTCAATGACACGTTTCACTTTCCATTATTATCCATATGGCTCAGAACCTGGACGATCTTACAACAGTGAACTATATATCATATTCACATTATTTCCCATATTCACAAAACAAATGAGACTCAGGCTCATATCAAAACACTTCATACTTCCAGTTTGATACACATTTTAGTGTTGTATCAATAAAAACACTTCAATATAATAAGCACACATAAAAGTGATGTTAATGAAGTCCATCCCCTATCTCCTCCCAAACAAAATCCGGTTTAGAGGTCCATCCCCTATCTTCCCCTAAATCGTGGAGTACATCCCCTATCTCCTCCCACACAATATGCATATACAAATGCTCAATCAATACATGTAATTTCTCTGTATTAATTCAATAGTCAAAAGTAATGACTTAACCAATGTGATTAGTTCCAATTATCCCTAATCCACATGTAATGTCTAGAACAATCATGACTATCCTCCACCGATAGTCCAAAACAGTTATCTCTAAACAGAAAATAACTAAATTAACAATTCAATAGGCATATGATTTAAATTAACCAAGTACCCCATTTAATCAATAATTCCTCATATTTCGTGAATTCAACTAATATTCCCAATTTCCTCAAAGTAATTATACAAATCAATTTATAGAGTTTTTCCCAAAATTACCAAAATACCCCCAACATATTAAAATGCCAGAACTTAGAACAAAACGTATACATTGGATTAGGAAATCCCTACCTCGAAGAAATAGCCCAAAAAGAAGATGGAGATGAAGACCCAAACTCTAAAGTGTTCCAAACCACCAAAAGTTCAGATTAAACTGAAGCCCTCGACCCACACTATCTTTTTAACAAAGGATCTAAGGTAAAAACCCACCCTAAATAGATCAAACTTAAGAAACAAGATGAATAGGGAGAGAGAGAAGTCGGACTAGGGTTTTTGGATCAAAAAGGATATAAAAAAAAACGCTTGAAAAACCGCTGCTGCGTATATAAACTGGACAGGCTCGCTCGAGCGAAGACTTGGTCGCTCGAGCGACCAGACACAGGAAACCACGTTCGAGCGAAGAAAAGCTCGCTCGAGCCACAAACTCGATGCTTCAGGTCTGCAACCCAGAAGCTCGCTCGAGCGACTGAATGCTCGCTCGAGCGAAGAACTCGAAAACATACACCTCGCTCGCTCGAGCGGAGGAAAGCTCACTCGAGCCAAAAATCACAACTCTCAGGTCCTAGGCCCAAGACGCAGACTCTCGCTCAAGCGACAAAACCCTGGCTCGAGCGAAGGACAAAACAAAAGCTTGCTCGAGCGACCAACCCCTCACTCGAGCGAAAGTCCAAAATTCTGGACAGCAACACTTGGTTTCTAAACCCAACCAACCTGAAACAAACCTACCCAAAGATATCTTGTAACTCAAAAATAAAGAATTAAAGGACAACAACAACAATACACACTGCCTGGATCCACGGAACTTAAGTCCGGATATAACAATCTAAAGGAAACAGACCGGGGTCGCTATAGCCAGATAGTCTATAAACCCAAAAACAGATATGAGAAATTGAATTTTAAAACACTATAAGAAATTACACTTTTTGTAATTTTTTTTAATTTACACTTTTTAAATTACACTTTTTATAATTTTTTTTAATTTACTCTAATTGGCTACAATTATTAATATTTTTTGATAAAAAAAAAATATGCACGCAAGCAGCATGCATTATATTTTTATTAATAAAATTGTAAGTTTGTTCAACTCAATTAGTTAATCTCAACAAACTCTAAAACTATTTTTTCCTTTAAAAATCCTAATCGATATTAACAATGGGAATAAATTGATAAAAAATATAAATTTTGAATCAAAATTGAACTAATTAAAATTCAAATAATTAAAATAAAATATTAAAATAATCCTTTTTTTTTTCTTTTTTGTTTTTTTGGCCATGACTTGGTTTTGAACTTGCATTTGAAATCATCAGAACAATGAGCTTCCCGAGAAAAACATACTGATTTAGGTAAGTGCACCCATGCCAATCTATGGTGGGGAAAAATAGAAGAGAATGTGAAGAAAATGGAACAAGATGGGTCTGGTATTTATAGACTGCCAGATAGTCTATAAATCCAAAAACAGATATGAGAAATTGAATTTTAAAATACTATAAGAAATTACACTTTTTGTAATTTTTTTTAATTTACACTTTTTATAATTTTTTTTAATTTACTCTAATTGGCTACAATTATTAATATTTGTTTTATAAAAAAATATATATATATATATGCACGTAAGCAGCATACATTATATTTTTATAAATAAAATTGTAAGTTTGTTCAACTCAATTAGTTAATCTCAACAAACTCTAAAACTATTTTTTCCTTTAAAAATCCTAATCGATATTACCAATGGGAATAAATTGATAAAAAATTTAAAATTTTGAATCAAAATTGAACTAATTAAAATTAAAATAATTAAAATAATCTATTAAACAAAATATAAGAAACTACTATTGTAATTTATCCATTTTTTTTTCTTTTTCGTTTTTTTGGCCATGACTTGGTTTTGAACTTGCATTTGAAATCATCAGAACAATGAGCTTCCCGAGAAAAACATATTGATTTAGGTAAGTGCACCCATGCCAATCTATGGTGAGGAAAAATAGAAGAGAATGTGAAGAAAATGGAACAAGATGTGTATGGTATTTATAGACTGCCCAGATAGTCTATAAACCCAAAAATAGATATGAGAAATTGAATTTTAAAATACTATAAGAAATTACACTTTTTGTAATTTTTTTTAATTTACACTTTTTAAATTACACTTTTTATAATTTTTTTTAATTTACTCTAATTGGCTACAATTATTAATATTTTTTGATAAAAAAAAATATGCACGTAAGCAGCATGCATTATATTTTTATTAATAAAATTGTAAGTTTGTTCAACTCAATTAGTTAATCTCAAAAAACTCTAAAACTATTTTTTCCTTTAAAAATCCTAATCGATATTTGAGCTTGACGGAAGCACAAAGGAAGACTGCCAGGGACGGCATCAATTATGCTTCTGCTGGGTGTGGTATCTTCTGCAACACCAAACCAACCGGGGTGAAATATTTGCAACTTTTCTTGCTTCTTGTGAATTCTCTAAATCTATATTTTTTTTAGACTTTTTGTTTTTAATATATGTATATATTTACAATTTACCCAACCATTGTGGACCGGTGAGAAGCCTCTCCCTAGTTTAATTCCTCTTGGTTTCTCAGAAGGATTGCTGGAGTTTGCAAACACAGATATTTTTTAGTGTCTGAGGAAGTTGAGAGTTGTATGGTATGATATTTTGATTCATCTGTTCATCACACTGCCCATTTCCAGTCTTGTTTATCACCGATGGGAAGCATCCCAGAACAGATGAATCAAAATATCATCTGGGATGCTTGACGTTGGTGATAAATCAAAACATAGGTCCTCTGGGATGCTTGCCGTCAGTGATAAACAAGACAGGAAATGGGCAGTGCGATGAACAGATGAATCAAAATATCATGCCATACAACTCTCAACTTCCTCAGACACTAAAAAATATCCAGGATGAATATCCTGATGCTACCCTCACTCTGGCCAACAGCCATGATCTTCTTCAAGATATATTGGCAGACACTGAAAAATATGGTAACTGTTTTTCTTTTCATTATTTTTTCAATTGACAAATAATTGATTTCTGGTCATTTTTTTTTCTTTTTCTTTTTATTATTTTTAACATCATTTCGCTGTAAAGTAGCTATTTTCATCTCCTGCATGTGTGTTGTGTTGTGTTGTGTAGGGTTTACAGATGTAAAAGATCCGTGTTGCGGAACCTATGTTAATGGGGAACTAGCTTGCATCCCAAACTCTACACCATGTGACAACAGATGTCAATATCTCTTCTTTGATGCCAGCCACACCAGTGAATTTGCAAATTGTATCTTTGTTCGAGACATGCTTATTAAGGATTGAGGGTTCAACAAGTTTGCTAGTTTATTTTTAATTATGAGTGGTATGGTAGTAAGAGTATGGCATGAAAACAAGCTCTTGTATCTGCTGAAGTTATTATGGACACTTAAATGATGTGATTAAATAATCTACCCTTAATCTAAACTTCATTCTTCTACACTTAATCTACACTTCATTTTTCTTAGCATCCTGCTATTATTTTATTTATTTGTTTTTTATTTTGATTCTACAAGTTTGCGTGATGTGGGGGAATAATGTCACGTGATATCTTACAAGTATCTAAGAAAATTTTCAAAGTTTAAATGTCAACGGTAAGTTTTAGAAGCATAGAATCAAGGAATAGACACTATATCCATGGGTGGAAACAGAATACTAGTATTAGAGACTCACAATTTGAATCCTTAATTCAATCCACAATGATGTGACAAGAGAGATGGACTCTACACAATTGAGGAATGACAAACTAAAAGTTTATATGTATCATGCCACATCATTGTAAGTCACATTGGGAGAAATTTTTTTATGGGTTTTAAACATTTTTCTAGAAGAGAAATTATGTCTAGGGAGACCAATGTGATTATGTGAAAAAAGAAAAAGGAAAAAAGAAATGGTACATTACTGATAGAGAGTAATTTCTCACATGAGGTTTGTGAAAAAATAACTTTATGAGAAAAAAACAAACAAATAAATCTAATAAGTTTCTTTTTTTTTTTTCTTTTTAATTCTTTTCTAAAGTTGTGAAATATTAGTAAAGCTATTTTGTTGGTTGCCAATATCTAAGTAAATAAAATGTAAGTGTACTTTTTATTTTTGAAATAAAAATAAAAAGAAATGACATACATCTATTCTATAAATAAAATTAAGTAAATCTTATTGATGCTAAGTAGCATACAAATTAGTTAGAAATCATCTCATTATACATTGTGAAACATTTTTTTTTTTTTTTATTTGAATGGCAAAAGAAATCTTTATTGATGAAAACATACAAAGTATAAAAAAAATATCAATAAATTGGAGCTTGGAGCTAGCTCAAGCTCCAAGCTCCAAGCTCCAGTTAGTGAGAAACCAACAAACAAAGCAAAAGCAGGAAAAGCAACAAAGCCAACCAACAAAACAACCACTAGATGCAGCCCCTGAAGAGCAAACCAGAAAAGCAGAACAGTAGCATCAGACCATCACACCCGGTTATTAGTCACCAAAATCACCAAGATAGTGCTGAGCAAACCATAAGCAACCAGCATAAAGCACCAAGACTAACACCAAGACTGACATCAGAGTAACATATCAGCAAAGGAAAGCATACTAACAGATAGTTCAACCAATACACCCTCTAATGAGGCACCAATACTAAGCAGCCACAGAACTTCACAGCAGAAAGCCAGAGATCACCCAACACTTCAAATCAAAGACATCTCCACTGCTTTATACACCAGAACTTCACCAAGATCATCCCATGATACTGATAACCTGTTATGTTGCATAAACCCACCAAATTCCAATTGCTGAGTGGCCTTCAAATCAAGACAAAGCTGAGATCCAGAGAAATAACAGCTGCTGATACACCAGTGGGAGCTGCTGCTGGAACTCCTAAGCCAGATTGGTGAGAAAAAAAGGGTAGTGCAATATTGGTGAGAAACCAATCAAGGGGAACCAAAAGAGAGAAGGAAAGACAAAAACAGAACAACCAAAAAACCAGCAGCAATATTGGGGGGAGATGGTTATCTTAGATACATTGTGAAACATTAATGAAATATAAAATTAATAGAAAGATTTTGAAAAAATTACGAGACAATCCAATGATACATTTTACAAGTACTTATGAATATAGAGCTAGTAGTGTAATTTTCTAAAGGCTGGGGTTGGCGATGGCACCCCTGTCCCACTGTAGGTCCGCAATTAACTATATATATATATATATTTTTTTTTTGGCAACAATTTTATATTTATGTAGATGATGTTTTTGGGCGACAAGTAGTCTTTAAAAGAGAGAAAAAAAGAAGGTGAAACAAAAAGAGAAAACTACATTCATTTCAACTTAGCTATCATGGATCAGTTTTAGTGTTGGAGTTTCTCCAATGGTCACTAGCTAAATTCAATAGCTAAAGTTATATTTTAGCAATGAATCATGTAAAAAATTTATAATTTAACAAATTTTTTTTTTTTGAGGAATAATTTAACAATGTTTTTCCAATGATCAGGTTGCTATTCTTTGGCTCAACTAGCTTTGCTCCGATTAATTATCATTCTTTCAACCACTATTTTTCAACCATTACTCTTCCAACACTACCCAAAAAAACAAAAAAACAAAAAAAACAAAGAAAAGAAAATGTGTTTCTTATATTTTCTATTAATTTTTTTTCATGGTCCATTCGAAGTCATAAAATTTATATTTTTTTGTGCTTCAAAATTTTTTTTTTTGGTATATTTCTTAATATTTTTTTATTTTTGAAAATTTCATTGAGAGATATACAATGTTTCATGGCAACTTTTTGACATGACATATTTCACTATAACTAGACCTTGTGCCAAATTTGACACATGGTATATGTATGTGTATCAATTGGTAACAATTGTAAGGAAATGTTAGAATATAAAGTCTCAAAGGAATTGATAAGAAATCAATGCATGACAAAGGAACACAAGGAATAATTAAGTTTGAAACATCTTCAACAATCCTACATGATTAAAAATTAAAAAAATTCAAAAAAATAAAATAAAATTTTGGACTTAACCTCGTGTCTTGATGTTGATATCTTATGGACTTGAATGTGAGTCGTTTGTGTAAAGGAGTTAAGTCTTGAGTTCACCTCTAAATAATTCAATAATGCTAATATGCTACACATAATTTAAAAAGAAAAAAAGAAAAAATTATACTATTTTCTTATATATGAGAGAGAAAAATAGGATTTCATTATCCTACCTTAACAATTATTTTGAAAAACATTAAATATTTTGATTTTACAGTTTTCAAAAATCATTTAAGAGTTTTTAATTCATATTTTTTTGATTTTTAGTGAAATTTTTTAAAATAAATTAATCATTTTTTTTATCCACTTAATCTCAATATATACTGAAAAAGTAGAAAATTTGTGAAATTTTAAAAAAAAAATTCACTAAATACATATTTTTTTGTACATTTTTGTATTTTTTTTTATATTTATTGAATTCTTTTTAAATTTTTTTTATAAAGATTTTATTTTTTAAGTATATTTAAATTATACATGTAAAAATAAAAATAAAATTCAAAAATTATTTAAAAAACTCAATTCCAAACTGGCATTGGAAACTTTTAGACATATAAAGAATTCAAAAATTCATTACATATCGTTTGCAAGATATAATTGTTATGACAGACATCATTTCCGTTATGCCAACTTTTACAGGTTCGATAGTGGGGAGAACAAATCCTTTTTGCATACATTACTCATAAATGGGCTGACACAGTTGCAGATCACTTACAGGTGGGAATATCAGTCCAATGAACCATAGGGCCATTTTTGTTATGGATAAACTTCTCTCGATGCTTGCATCTCTTTATATTCATCTCTGTTCTTTTTATTTTTATAGGTTTAAATTTGGACTCTGTCATGATCCGAATCTATCCTTAGAGATTTAGATCATAATCGACCAATAATCATGAGATTATCTACGGTCCCAGATAGAAATCAAATAATATTTAATTATATAGAGTCAGAAGCGGAAACAGAATTATCCAATGAGCTTGTGCACAAATGGCATAAACAATAACTTTGTATATATTAATAACTCACACCCATACATATATAAGAGATTTCACATGTCCAAGATCATACATATGTCATTAACATTCAAAACAAATAGAGACATGGTCAAACATGACCAACAAAAGAAAACAAAAAATCAAAAGACAAAAGCCTCATTCGTGAGGCGATCCTTGGATAACTCCACAAAACTTGGTAAACTTTACAAGCTCATTAGGACTAGACATCCCGCTACTCACCTACATACATATAAATACAGAGTGAACGAAAGTCCAGTGAATAACATTAGAGTAAAGAGGTTATATGAATGAGATCTAATGTAAAAGTAAAATCATTCTCATCATATTAATTTCATATCACAATGGAACGAACTCAGGCAATACATGACAAAACGACATCGGATCCAACATATACAGAGAAACAAAGCAGAATAGATCATACTTGTTGGAACGACCACGGGTACAATGACCTTGAGTCAAATCAATTATAGTTGTATAATGACCATTGGGTCAACATATAACAAATATTCAAACTTATCAGATATTCAGAACAACGTTGGATCCATCTTGTCAAATTTACAAATATATATGGGTGTCGATCCCACAGACAAAATATGCGTAAAATGGCAAGATAGAAATCTATACATGGGTGCCGATCCCGCGGATGAAATATCCATAAAATGGCAAATGAATGTGGATGTGTTGACTTTGAAAATGTTGAACTACCGAGTTGTAGCCTCACTTGAGATATTGAAGAAAACGAATGAAATTGGTTTATGTAGCAAAGTGAAACAAAAGGGGAATGAAATGAGCTATGAACTTGTTATGTTGTGAATACAAGAGATAATGAATGTTTTAGCCTTAATATTGTTTATGCTTACTACTCGTATACCTCTGTCAAATCTCATATACTATGTTAGATTATCTTTACTGGGCTATGGCTCACCCTATTTGGGGAAAAACATTTTCACGTAATGATGGTATGCCTCCACCAAGGCAATAGCATTGGAGGGTTATTTGGGAAGCACAAGGGCTTTTTGTTTGGTTTCACATTTTGTATAGCCTAGGGCCTTAATTGTAAGGGCTAATCCCACTTTTGTTGTAACCAAGTTAAGACTTGGAAAGGTGTAAGCCCGAAGAGCATTTATTTATGTTAAACTCTATTGTAATAGTAACTTTGTATAATGAGAGAACTATTTGCTCTGATGTATGTTGCCTTCTTTATATATACTTATGGGTTATATTTTGAAGGCATTACAACTTGGTATTAGAGCGTACCGAGTTTGAATACTTTGGGTACGTGGGAAGTGGTTAGTACCACAATGGGTTTGTCTCGCTTGTTAGAGACTTAAGTGTGGATATCATATGCTTATATGATAATATGCTTATATGATTATATAGGTATGGGATTTGGTTCCTACGATGCTGACTGGGTCTACGGGTTTCTAGAAGTCCTATTAGAAGAGTACTTGATCACTGTTGTTTCTAATTGGAACTCTAGCAATGCTACTGAATAGTCACTATCTACGAATGAAATTCATGTGTGTTTAAGTGACTATGTGCTTATATGGAGTGAATTACAGTTGTCCATCGTGTTAGGACGTGAGTAAAACAGCTTCGGCACATTTGTAAATGTGCTAATGTCCTTTGTTACCTTTATTAGGATGTCAAGACGTGGTCATGGTGGTAGACGTGGTAGGCTTAGGAGGCATGAGATGCCTATACCAGAGGAGATTCTGGCGTAGGAGAAAAGAGTTGGTCAAGCCAATGTGGCCGAACCGATTGGTCAATAGGCCATAGGCGCCTTAGCCCGTGAAATGGCTGGAGCATTGAGGGAATCTATGGACATTCTCAGGGCTGAGAATCAAGTCCAGGCCCAAGTAGTTGAAGCAGGGCCGTCTTTCTTGAAGAAAGAGTTCTTCTGGTAGAATCCAGACGAGTTTTTGGGTGATCCCAAGGAGCCACTAAAGGCTGATGAGTGACTAGAGCAGATGACGAAGACATTTGAGATGCTCGGCATCGAAGACAGAGGTTTGAGGGTGACCTTGGCATCCTTCCAATTGAAGGGAGACGCGGGTCAGTGGTGGAAGTATGCGCGAGGGCGCATTGGAGGGACTTGGGAGGCTTTTGTTGACGCCTTCCACAAGAAGTTTTTGCCTCCCACAGTTAGGGAGAAGTTGAGGGATCAGTTTTGTCAGCTCAAGCAGTTGAATATACCAATAGCCGAGTTTGAGGCCATCTTTACCAATTTGTCGAGGTTTGCACCAGAGTTAGTGACGACTGAGGAGCCCCGATGCCTAGAGTTTAAGAAGAAGTTGAGGACCGGACTCATGTTTAGAGTGACTGGATCCATGATCAGGGACTATGGGTACCTTGTGGAGGCTGCAGCCCATCTCAAGACCATTATGCATGTTGAGGAGGAGAGAATGAGGGGCTCCAAGAGAAGTCAAGATAGTCAAGGGGACGGGAAAAGGCAGAGGGGTTCTAACCCTCAGCAGTCCCAGGGAGTGGTTTCGAGGTCTACCTTTCCAGTGTCGAGTTCGGGTTCTGCGAGAGGTTGTCAGGGAGATGTGACTTGTTTCAAGCGTGGTCCGTTGGGCCATAAATCTCCAGCTTTTCCGCAGAGAGGAGAAGGGCAGCGAGCAACTTCATCTTCGGCTCGTTCTCAGGGCCAAAGTAAGGATAGAGGGTAGCCACCCACTTGCTATCAGTGTGGTCAAGTTGGGCATTGGAAGAGGTTTTCCCCACAGTTTGGTGGCACACCTGGTGCGTTTGGTTCGAGGCAGACACAGAGTCACCAGCCAGCACAGTCAGCACAGGCCTCGAGGGCTAATCAGGGAGCCTCTTCGGCTCAATCTGTGCAGCAGGCTTATACTCCGACGGGTGAGCAAGTGAATCAGAGGCCTACATGGTGTGTGCATGTTGTTACCGCGCCATATTTTGTACTGGCTCCATCTGTTGTGAGTGGTACCTTTTTGTTTTGCAATTCAGTTGCTAGCATGTTGATTGATACGGGTTGCATCTCATTCATTTATTTCGTCTGTATTTGCATCAGTTTTGGGGTTAGAGTTGGCCCAATTAGCATCTCCCATTTGTGTGGTGTCGCTAATTGGTGGTAAAGTTATTCTGAAACAGGGGTGTCGGGGTTGTGATATAGAGGTCGCTGGTCATCGACTTCCATTTGCATTTGTTTTGCTTGATATGACTAGTTTTGATGTTATCGTGGGTATAGACTGGTTATCGTCATACCGGGCTGTTATAGATTGCTACCATCAGAGGGTTACTGTATGTACCTTGAGCGGTGATTGCTTTTATTTCTTGGAGGATCGGGTGGATAGAGTCTTATCACCAGTGTATGATCCGCGCGGCCGGAATGAACTTAGTTGTCTACTTGCTAGCTTTCAGAGTAGTGAGTGTGATAAAGGCCGGGTTGAGTTGCCAAGGGTGGTTTGTGAATACCCTGATGTTTTTCCCGAGGACCTTACTAGTTTACCACCTCACCGAGAGATAGAGTTCTCTATTGATTTCGTGTCTGGCACCGCACCGATTTCTATGGCACCATACCGGTTTGCACCTGCTGAGTTGAGTGAGTTGAAGATTCAACTCCAAAAATTGTTAGATAAGGGTTTTATCCACCCTAGTACTTCACCTTACTTGACCTTGGGGTGCGTCGGCTCTCTTTGCTAAAAAGAAAGATAGAGCGTTACAACTTTATATTGATTACAGAAAGTTGAATCGGCTTACTATTAAGAATAAGTACCCAATGCCCCGTATAAATGACTTGTTCGACCAGTTGAAAGGGTCTTGTTATTTCTCTAAGATAGACTTGAGATCAGGTTACCATCAGTTGAGGGTAATGGAGAAGGATATCCCGAAGATGACATTTTCTACGCGGTATGGCCATTATGAGTTTCTGGTGATGCCTTTTGGGCTAACCAATGCACCAGTTGTGTTTATGGATTTGATGAACCGAATCTTCCGAGAATTCTTGGACCGTTTTATGATCGTCTTTGTGGACGACATTTTGATTTACACATCATCTGAGGAAGAGCATGAGGAACATTTACGGGTAGTGCTTAAGTTGCTTAGAGCCCATGAGTTGTATGCTAAGTTCGGGAAATATGAATTCTGGCTAAGAGAGGTTAAATTCTTAGGCCATGTGGTATTCGGGGAAAGGGTGATTGTAGATTCATCCCAGATAGAGGCAGTGCAAGATTGGGCACCACCTAAGAATGATTTTCAGATCTGTAGCTTCTTGGGGTTGGCCGGGTATTACCGTCGATTTGTGAAGGACTTCTCTAGGCTGGCCTCACCTTTGACTAGAATGACGAGGAAAGGAGTTAAATTTGTGTGGAATGAGACTTGTGAGAAGTCGTTCCAAGAGCCTAAGGTTAGACTTACCACTGCTCCAGTCTTGTTTATTCCGGGGAGGGGTTTAGGCTATTCAGTTTATTGTGATTCTTCACGGGAAGGTTTGGGCTGTATATTGATACAAGAGGGAAAAGTGGTAGCCTATGGCTCGCGGCAGTTGAAAACACAACAGAAAAGTTACCGTACTCACAACTTAGAGTTAGCGGCGGTGATCTTTTCCTTGAAGATTTGGAGGCATTATTTGTATGGTGAGAAATTCGAAGTATTTTCTGATCACGAGATTCTGAAGTATTGTTTACTCAGAAAGACTTGAATCTAAGGTTGAGAAGGTGGATGAAGTTCATAGAGGATTATGATTTTGAGTTGCATTATCATTCAGGGAAGGCCAATGTTGTGGCCGATGCCTTGAGTAGGAAATCTAATAGTAATGTGGCTTGTATCGCCATTCGGGAATGGGAAATGTTGGGTGCTCTTAGAGAGTTTGACCTACACCTGAGTGAGTCCATTGAGTCTGCGGCTTTGTTTTCAGTAGTTGCATAACCTATGCTTGTGAACCGAGTGCTAGAAGCGCAGAAGGGTGACCTTGAGGCAGAATCCCTTCGAGAGAAGATTTCCAATGGAAAGGTAGAGAAGGGTTTGAATGTGTACCCCGACCTGAGTGTGAGGTACCGTGACTGTTTGTTTGTGCCAGAGTCTTGCCGAGAGGAGGTACTCCGAGAGTTTCACCATTCACGCCTTGCGGTGTATCCGGGAGGCACAAAGATGTATCACGACCTGAGTCGCCAGTTTTGGTAAAGAGGTATGAAGAAGGATGTAGTCGTGTATGTGTCAAAATGTCTTACTTGTCAGCAAGTGAAGGCGGAGCACCAGAGGCCAGCGAGTTTGTTGCAACCCTTGCCTATAGCCGAGTGGAAGTGGGAGCATATCACGATGGATTTTGTTGTGGGCCTTCCGAGGACTCAACGGGGTAGCGATGCCATTTGGGTGGTAGTTGACCGGTTGACCAAGTCAATGCATTTTATTCCTATGCGTATAAGTGATTCGGTAGACTATCTTGGCGACTTGTATATTAGGGACATAGTAGATTGCACGGGATCCCCATGATGATTGTTTCGGATAGAGATCCGCGTTTCACGGCTCGGTTATGATAGAGTTTACAGAATGCCTCGGGCACTAGATTAACCTTTAGCACTGTTCACCATCCTTAGACTGACAGACAGTCCGAGCGTACTATTTAGATTCTTGAGGATATGCTCCAAGGCTGTGTTCTTGATTTTAAGGGGTTGTGGGAAAGGCACCTGCCCTTAGTGGAGTTTTCCTATAACAACAGTTTCCAGTCGAGTATCGGCATGGCACCATTTGAGGCCTTGTATGGTCGACCGTGTAGATCTCCAGTGTGTTGGGCCGAGGTGGGTGATGTACCTTTGTTGGGTCCAGAGTTAATTCAGGAAACGACGGAGAAGGTGGCACTTATCCGTAAGAGGTTGGTTACAGCCCAAAGTCCCCAGAAGATATCACCTAGGCGGGGTCTTATGAGATTTGGAAAGAGTGAGAAGTTATCCCCTTGGTTTATTGGGCCCTTTGAGGTCCTTGAGCGGATTGGAGAGGTTGCCTATCGTTTGGCATTGTCGCCACAACTTTCCAGAGTTCATGACGTGTTTCATATTAGTATGCTTTGGAAGTATGAGTCGGATCCATCGCATGTGTTGGATTGGACCGACTTAGAGGTAGATGAGGATGCCTCGTATGAGGAGAGATTGATGTGGGTCTTGAATAGACAGGACCAAGTCGTGCAAGGCAAGACGATTCCCTTGGTTAAAGTTTTATGGAAACATCACGGAGCTGAGGAAGCGACTTGGGAACGTGAATTGGAAGTTCGAGAAAAATATCCGGATTTGTTTGCTAATGTATAACTTTGTATTGAGATTTTAATAGTTGTTGATGAAAAGTATATAAACATTGTATATGTTTTACATTATAGGAACATTATATATGTTATGGGCATTTTGAAAACACATATTCTATATAAGCATTGTATATGTCTTGAGAATGTGGAATATCAATGAGTATTATACCATTTTTGGAAGCAGTGTATATGCCCTGTAAATTTCTTGAAAATTTGTATTTTGGCCAAGCATTGTGAATGTTTTGGGAAATCGGAAATTTCATATTAATATGGGACTTGTATATCGAGTCAATGAGGATGGATGACTGAGGAGTGGGTCATGGTGATTAACTTGTAAGAATAACTTTGTTTTGAAAGATCTAATGCTGATTTTGAACTTAATTTGTAATTTCGGGGACAAAATTCTATAAGGATTGGAGGTTATAGCGATCCCGGATTTAACCCGGCTTTTATGGTGTTCCGGACTCGGGTCTTGTGATTTAATGCCGTTATTTATGCCTTTTCCCCCTCTCACTCTTTGAATTTGAGTTTTGGAATGTCTTGGGCATGTTTAGAACAGGTTGGTTACTAGTTGGTCTAGAACCTTGTTGCCCAAAATTTTGGTCTTTCGCTCAAGCGGGGTTTGCAAACATTTAGTACTTTGTGCATCTGGAAAATGCTAGGGAAGTGTTTTTCACGCTCGAGTGGTGTTTCTTATGCTCGAGCGGGTTTGCTCTCGAGCGACTGTCTGAAATCTATAAAAATTCTGGAAGTGTGTTATACGCTCGAGCGAGTAGTGCCTTGTTGTTGTGTCTTGGCTCTCAAGTGGACTTTCTTGTGCTCGAGCGGGACAAATTCATGTGTCTAACGCTCGAGCGTCAAACTCTCTGCTCGAGCAGACTACGCGTATATCAGCTCGTAAAAGTGACTTTTTACAATACTTTTTCATCTCTTTTCACCCAAAACCCTAAAGTTGAGAGCCTCTCTTTCTAAACTCACCTTCTCTCTACATATTGACCTAAATCCTTTGATCTCTACACCCTTGAGCCTTTATTAAAAAGATTGAGCTCCTCAAGATCTTCTCTTTTACCCAATTAAAGTTGGATTTTGGCATTTTTGGGGTTCCATCCTTGCTTGGCTCGTCTTTACTCTTTGAGGTAGGGATCTTCTACGCTTTATTATGGGTTTTAACTTAAGTATTTTGTAGTTGTGTAACAATGGTGGGTTTTGTGGTACCTTGAACACAAACCTAGGGTTTGGGTGATATTTAAAAGAGGGGTTTTTGGTGGGAATGAAATAAAAGAACATGGGGTTTGAAAATGAAGTCTTGTTGTGTCAAAATAGTTGATTTAGGTACTTGGTTGAGATTTGGGGAAAGAAGAGAAATTTGCCTTAGAATGAGTATTATATTTATTTTGTATAAATAAATGATATTGATGTTGTAAACATGGAACTGGACATGTATGGAGATGGATAGTGAAATGAAATGGATGATGTGTCTCATCTTCAGAAATTTTGAATAAATTATCTGTCTTGAGAATGTATATCTGTTTAGAAATAACTGTATTGGGCTATCAGTGGAAGATAGCTTTGATTGTTGTAGAAATTGCATGTAGATTAGGTGAATTGGAACTATCTCATGGTTAACTATCATTGGATATGATTATGTTGTGAATACATTGTATATGTATGTACTTTGGGAGTGGAAAGGGGATGTGCTCCATACGTGATTATGTGTTTATATACATTGTATATGTATGTTTGTTTTGGGAGGAGAAATAGGATGGACTCCATTATAATTAAGTTGGCCGGAGTGTCTTGGGTGAAAATCCCGAAATCTATACATGGGTGCCGATCCCGCAGACAAAATATCTGTAAAATGACAAGATGGAAAATCTATACATGGGTTCCGATCCCACGGACGAAATATCCGTAAAATAACAAATGAATGTGGATGTGTTGACTTTGAAAATGTTGAACTACCGAGTTGTAGTCTCGCTTGAGATATTGAAGAAAACAAATGAAATTGGTTTATGTAGCAAAGTGAAACAAAAGAGGAATGAAATGAGCTATGAACTTGTTATGTTGTGAATACAAGCGATGATGAATGTTTTAGGCTTAACATTGTTTATGCTTACTATTTGTAGACACCCCATTTTTGACCGCCCCGAAGACTTGGGCGCGACTGATGTTTTGCTCGGTATTGAGAGATGTGCAGGGCACAGGTTTAGTTTCTTTGGCAAGAAGAGAGGAAAATCTTTCAAAAACACCTTGCTTAGGGGTTTGAAGTTGAAGAAATAAGGAGAGGAGAGGAGAAAATTGGCCTGGGAGAAGTTCGACATGAATCCGGGTAGAAGCGAGTCGAGCAGCCCTCACTGAATCAGGCCCATTCATCCGCATACTTGGATTTAAGCTATGAGGCCACCACCATTTGAAAGAAGACTTCCGGGGCTTCATTTTTGGTTCAAGAATCTCCTACATCCAAGTCCGGGGGGAGGAGATATGATTGGTTGAAGCAGGGGATCAGTCCGGTTGGATCGAGTCTGCGCGACTTCACGGAAAAGGGCATAACTTCTTCCACAGGAGGAATTTTAAGGAAAGGTTTGCGCCATTGGAAAGCTAACTTCTGGGGCTTCACTCCGGCCATCCACCGGAACTTTTTTTACCTTACCGGATACCCACCGGCACTCTATTAATCCGACCGGCCAGAATAAAGTGCAGGTCGGCACTATATTGTGCCGACCGGCCATTTATTGTGCCGATGACCGTTTTTGCTGGCCGGTTTGCCCCTTTTGACCCTTGCATGGTGCGGCCAATTTGTGCCATGTGTAATCGTGATGCACAGGAATCGATGCATGCATGTGCTTATTTGGCACCATTGTGAACCTTTTCACCCCTTTTGGTCCAACCTTTTGAACCCTTTGGCCAAGGCTTCATGGAGAAGCTTGGCCACTGCTTTAGCTTCCAAGAAGCCTAGACCCTCTTGCACCTCTTGAACCCCCCCTCTTTGACTTAGCCTCTAAGTCTTGGCTTATACTTGCCTATATAAGCATGCCCCCTCTCCTTTGTCTAGGGTTGGTGGTTTAGAACAAAAACCAGAGATATATAGATATATATCTGATATAGATAGATACAACCCTCCATCTCTCTCTATATCTCACTCATTTACCTCCAAAAGTCCATGATTCTTGGCCATTCCTTCACCAACCCATAGCACAACACCCCCAACATCCATTCCAACGACTTGGGACTGTTCTTCAGAGGTTAGAAGCTCATAAACTTGGATCAAAATCTGCTGGTTTGCTGGTCTTCAAGGGTAAGTGTCTATCTCCCTCAAACTAGTCTTTTCTTGATCTATTTCTAAGCCATAGTTTCTTGCATCCTTGGGCTCCGACCCAAGCTTCAAATAGTCTTATTTTGGGGTCCTCTTCATGTTTGATTGAGGACCCCTTGCCATTTGGTGATTGCATATAGCATCTATCTCAATATCCTCTTGTATGCCATGTTTCTTGCATAGAATTTTTGACTTATGTATATTCTGTTTCAGAGCATGATGTAAGCTTAGAATAGGCTTATTTTGAGCCCTTCTTCGACATTGTTGAAGGGCTCAACCTTGTTTGGATAATGCTTATGCTACTTGCTTTGAAATCCATGTTTTAGCCTCATTTTTGCATGATTTGTTAGCCTTGTATGCTTACTGATTTTGGGGCTGTCATATGCTATAAAAATGCTTATCTTTGGACTGTCTAGCTGCTGTCTTCACATTCCATGTTCATATAATGCATATTTGGCATAGCCATAAGCCATTTCGGGTGCCAAAATCCATGTTTCGGGACCATTCCATGCATTTGGTTTCGTTTCGCCATGTTTCGGGGCTGTTTTGCCCCTCATTTAGCTACTGAAATTTGTATGTGTAGTATGCCATGCTTCATGTTTCATTAGAGTGCCATTTCGTGCCTTAGGGCCGTGCCTCGGTTTGCGTGCACGCATGCACGCATTTCGAGGCACCTCATTTTCATCTATCGGCTTCTTATGTGAGTGTGGCTGAGGCTCTCATGTTAGTATAAGTCCATTTTTGCATCTTGTATGCCATTTCATGCTTGTATGCCAATGCCTCGGTTTGCGTGCTCGTGTGCACGCGTTTCGAGGCATCTCATTTTTCATCTAGTGGCCACTGTTTTAGGCCTATTTAGGGCTGCCTAATCCATGTTTAAGTCCATCCCTCATTTGGTTTGCATGCTTGCTGTAACGACCCAGAAATTCTTTCCTCCGCTCGAGCGGAGGAGTGGCCGCTCGAGCGGACTTTTGGGGTTTCTAGCAATTTTTCAGACGGCCTGAGATTCTGGGAGTTGTGATTCTCCGCTCGAGCGGGGGAGTTTACGCTCAAGCGGACGACTTTGTTGGTCAAGCCGAGCGCAAGGTTGGGCGCTCGAGCGGGTCGCCTGGTTAAGTTTGATTCTGAAGCATGTGGACTCATTTTTGATGTTCTTCTCAGTGTATTTGAAATGTTCTTACCTTATTTTGGGTTGTTGATTGAGATGATAAGATGAGGGTAAAGTAAGATTGGACCAAAAACCTTAATTTGAATAATTCATTTACGACCAACCGTCACTCTTTTGCCCTTTTCTTTTCCTACACTTTGAATTTGGATGTGAGGTTAGAACCATTGGAAAGCTTATCTCTGGGGCTTCAATTTGACCACAAGAATGACCTAAAACGGAGTCCGAATGAGAGAGTTATACCTGTTCAAAGTTTAGGGATCTGTGTCAAAACAGTCCGCTCGAGTGGGAATTTATCCGCTCGAGCGGAGATTACGGGACAGCAGCTTTTAAACCAGATTTTTGGATCATTTCTCACATAATCTTTTCCCCTCTTCTCTCCTTTCCCCCTAGGACCGAAAACCCTAGGGTTTTGATCCCAAATCCTCACCATTTCTCTTTGTTTTGATCAAGATCTTCCACCAAGAAATGAAGAAGACAAGAAGATGAACATTTCCAACCGATTTGATTTTGGAATTTCGAAGTGAAACTCTTGACCTAGCTTCCTTGCTTTCAATCTTGAGGTAGGAGATCTTATTTGTATTGATTGATGGATTTATGGTATTTTGGGTGGAGATTTATGGTATTTTGTGTATATAACTACAAATCTATAGTTTTGTATGTTTTATGTCCAATTTGTGATTTGGGGGTTTTGGGTTTAATATGTTAGAGATGCAATTGCTAGATTAAGGTGATGGATTATGAACTTTAGATGGAGAAAATTGGAAGAAGTAATGATTTGAGGAGTTTGGATTTTTTGTCTTGAAACCCTAAGTTGATTAATGGTGATAACTAATGAATTGGCCCAAATTGAAGGTAGAATAAGGAAATTGAGATGTTGAATTGTATATGTATAAATGTAATTGGATTTCTGAGATATTTCGAAATTATGTAAAAATATTAGCGAATGAACTTTGTTATAAACATTAGAATTTATGCTATAATGGAAGGAAAAATTAAGGAAATAATGTATTAAGACTATGGATGACATGAACTTGGGCGTGGAATGTTGAAATGAGATTCAAAGATTTAATTTGATTCATGTTGAATTGCCAAATGATGTGTAAATGGGATAAAGAGAAATAAACTAGTTAAAAACGGAATAATGATATGTGACCCGATTTCTATGTGTATTATGAATTGTGTAGGGTCAATTACAGAGGCGGACCAAGCGTCTAATCACTGTGAGTAATAGTACGCTACATGTACATTTTATTTTCTGATAATGATTATGGTATTAACGCTCTGTTCTGTGTAAGTGATTTCATTAACTTTAAGTTAATCAGAAATCAGTATGAATGTTGAGGAAGCTACATACAACGGTATGTTTATGGAACTATTCTGTTATGTTTATATGGTATATTAATCCTCTGGTATCTGTAAGCAATTGGTATCATCTTTGTTAATTATGAGACAACTATTTCGATAGATAAAATGCACATTCTATTGTCCGCGATAAACAAGTGAAGTGTGAGTACTAATACGTCGGATGTATGCTTAATTGCTGCTAATGTTTGTCGTTACTATTATTGTCTGTTTATAACGTTCAGCTTTCTGTCAGTAATGATATGGTATATGTATCAAATGGGATTGTTCTGCTCTGTTTATTATTCTGTTTATGGTCTGGCGATATTCAGATGACTTTGGGATAGTTCTGCTCTGTTTAATTATTCTGGTTATACATATTGTCTATTGATCTGTTCCGTTTACGATTTAGCATGATATGTCTGTTGATTTCAAAACTTATTATCTTCTACTAGTTCTGTACCTTCACGCTTTATGCGTTCTGTCACGCTTTATGCGTTCTGTTACGCTCTATGCGTTCTGTTATCTCTGGGCTGATAAGCCGTTCTGTTATGACTGGGCCGAAAGGCTATTCTGTAACTGTTGGGACTGATGGCTATTCTGTTATTTGAAAATATGAACATTTTGAATCCCCTGTACATACTAAACTGCGTTGGTAAGGAAACTGGACTAATGATATTTACAGAGTGTAGATAAACATATACTTCTGCAATTATATACTTTATTGTTTGAGTGGAACATTACATGATTTACGTACTATTATTCACTGAGCTTGACTCACTTTATTTTGTGTCTGTTTCTGTAGGCACTCAACCTGGAGGTCAATCTTAACCTGTGGCTTCCGATACCAGTTGCCAAGCCTTGAGTGTCTAAGCTGTTAGGTGTTAACCGTTCAACTTTTGGAGTTTTGTTAAGTTTTAAAGTTGTATGTAGTCTGCACCCAAATGTCTATGAGTAAGATGTATATGTACATAACTATCTTCAGATACACATCACTGTATAATTATCTGCATTATGTTCTGTCTACGGTCCTGGCATAGTAGTGATAGCTCAATGGATGTTATTTTACACTATTATATATTATTGAATGCTTCCGTTCAGGCCCCATATGACATGTATAATGTGTTTGTGTCTGTTATGAATGGGTCATGCCCAAACTTTTAGGGGCGGGTTTGGGGCGTGACAAGTGGTATCAGAGCACGAGTTGCTATCTCACACACGGATCCATTGAGCTGTAGGATGTCTAGAAAAGACTTAGGTCTCATGCATGACATCCTTATTGCATATAAAGAGATTGATAGCAACGGTAACAGTAATATGTTCACGTTAACGATTATGAATCATGTCTATTGTGCATCCCTTGTGTATATATTGTGATTGATTGTTGTGTAGAGTATGGCAGAAATAAGGATAGAGAATTGTCTCGGATTGGTTAGACAAATGAAAAAGGGACATGAGTGGTACGTTCTGAATCCTTATGCTTTGCCAAGGATGACTCAGGTTTATTGTGAAGTAAGTTATTCCGTGCCTAATAGTAATATTTTGATATACGTGAGATGATTATGGCCATTTGAAAGGACTCATGAAATGACTTATGTATCCTGTTGTATAGTGTTATTTATATGAATTTGGCACTATTCTGTCCTGATTCTGTTTATGTAATATGTTCTGTAAGTAGTTCCGTTTACGACATGACATGTTATAGTATGCAATGTTGATGTATAATTTATTGATTTTTGGTATGGAATAAAGTGCTACACTTCGGTGGGAGCCACCTCTTGAATCCATACATTATGTAACATTCTGTTTGGCAACATTCTGTCTGGGCCGGGGGCCATTATGTAACATTCTGTTTGGTAACATTCTGTCTGGGCCGGGGGCCATTATGTAACATTCTGTTTGGCAACATTCTGTTTGGCAACATTCTGTCTGGGCCGGGGGCCATTATGTAACATTCTGTTTGGTAACATTCTGTCTGGGCCGGGGGCCATTATGTAACATTCTGTTTGGCAACATTCTGTCTGGGCCGGGGGCCATTATGTAACATTCTGTTTGGCAACATTCGCTCGCCGGGGCCATTATGTAACATTCGCTTGGTAACATTCATGCTCGCCGGGGCCATTATGTAACATTCGTTTGGTAACATTCATGCTCGCCGGGGCCATTATGTAACATTCGCTTGGTAACATTCTGCTCGCCGGGGCCATTATGTAACATTCGCTTTGGTAACATTCTCGCTCGCCGGGGCCATTATGTAACATTCGCTTGGCAACATTCGCTCGGGCCGGGGCCATTATGTAACATTCGCTTTGGTAACATTCTGCTCGCCGGGGCCATTATGTAACATTCGCTTGGCAACATTCTGCTCGCCGGGGCCATTATGTAACATTCGTTTGGCAACATTCGCTCGCCGGGGCCATTATGTAACATTCGCTTGGTAACATTCGCTCGCCGGGGCCATTATGTAACATTCTGTTTGGCAACATTCTGTCTGGGCCGGGGGCCATTATGTAACATTCTGTTTGGTAACATTCTGTCTGGGCCGGGGGCCATTATGTAACATTTTGTTTGGCAACATTCTGTAACATTCTGTTTGGCAACATTCTGTCTGGGCCGGGGGCCATTATGTAACATTCTGTCTGGGCCGGGGGACCATATGTAACATTCTGTCTGGCCACATTCTGAGTAACATTCTGGGCCGAGGGCCATTCTGAGTAACATTCAGGGCCAAGGGCCATTCTGTGTAACATTCTGGGCCGAGGGCCATTCTGAGTAACATTTTGGGTCGAAAGACCATTCTGATAATTCTGACTGGAAATTAATGAAAGATAATTTTGGGTCGAAAGACCATTCCGATAATTCTGACTGGAAATTAATGAAAGATAATTCTGGGTCGAAGGACCATTCTGATAATTCTGAGCCAGAAGGCTATTCTGGGTCGAAAGACCATTCTGATAATTCTGAGCCCTGAGGCTATTCTGTTATGATAATTCTGGGCCATCGGGCCGTTCTATAAAATTTGTAAAATGAGGCCAAAGGCCATTCTGAAAGTAAATTAATTCTAAATCAATGTTGAATTTCGTTTGGTGAATGTACTGCTATTATATTCTATCTAACATGATATATTTTGTCTTCCTTGTCATGGTACTGTTTAGACTAATGATTTGAAATGTTATTGTGATACGTACTTTGATAAGTTGTGTTTGTATGGTAATGACATGATATTCAAAGAATATGATAGGTCATGAATCAAGGAATGATGTTCCATATATGGAAAAGTAACCATGACATCTGTAGTACAAGGCCCTTACCCGGGGGTAATAATACCGTGGTTTAAATATGTTATAAGATATGTTTTGCCACCGACGGTCTTATACGGGTGGGTTATGACCAAGCATAAACTCTGCTTTCTGTTTCTGATTCAAGTATAACTAAGAGTATGTATGAATATGGTTCTAATTATTCGTTCTGTTAGGCTATGTTATAACATGATGGAAATTGATAGTATCAAATGAGTGCAGTTCATGTGTAATTGGGATTTGTCTATAGACTTTGTGAACTATGATACACGAGATTTGTACAAAAAAAAAAAACATTTCTTCTATCACCTACATGGAAGTTGTGATGTGGACTATTCTGTTTGATATTGAGCATTTCGATGAAAACAAATGGACTTGAGAATATTCCCTTTTACTTATTACAAATTAATTGACTACCACATTGAATTATCTTCCTACGAATTTCGTTTTATTAAGGATTATGAATTTTGATGTTATGAAATCAAATTATTCCCTTGTTATACCATTGCATATGTTTTTGACACTATAGAATCTGGAAGGATGTGATTCTTATGATTACGGATTTATGATTCTATGAACGAACCTAGTAGAATTTACGAATGAGAAATAACTGGAAACTCTATTTATATTAACTGATTGAGCCAGATGGCTGGTCTCTAAATTCAGATGATCATATCGACCTCGATAATTACAAGTTGTGAATACAAAACTCTGTGATTGATCTCGTGATTTCCGGTAAGAAAAAGGAAGAATCGTCTGAATAGTAGAAAACAAAAGAGGCCAAATTGATTTGTACTATGAGTGATTACTTAAGTAAGATTTTGAATGCAAGTTCTGACCTTGTTTGATAGCTATAATTATTGTTCAGATTTGAATTTTTAACGGCATGATCAGGTATCTACAATGGGGATTCTTCTTCCCACTGTTCAAATTTTGTTAAAGAGTAGAGAAGGTGGGTTAAAACTACATAATGATGTGTTTTCGTAAATGGAAGATGTGGTAACTCACAGGCAGGCAGAACCTTATTTGATAGGGCTAATTATGAATCTGAGACCAGCATAACTTTTATGTAATCTTACGTATGTTTACGAGATTTGAATTTCGGAATGAGTAAACGATTGGATTTTGTCCTATATGTTTAGATGCATGACTATTGATATATACGTCTAAGTCTTCTTACGTATGGAAAGAAAATGATTGAACAAAAGAGCCTAGATCTTCAAGGAAGTAAGGAAGGAAGTGAAGGGTGGTAGAGCTTTTAAAGCTTAAGGTATGTTTGATCGTTTGATTGACTTCTCCTGAAGTTGAGTAGGAACTTCTCTATGTGAGTGTCTTTAAGAAATAATTGTATGAAGGGCTCCACTATTCTATATCTATATATATTTTGTTTTTGTTTTCAATGTCAAAGAAATAAAGAGTTGGTAATGCCGTTAATTGAAGTGCAAGTGAAAATGTTTGGTGTTGGATCATACAATGTGTATTGTCTTTGGAATTGAGTTTTGAGCATGCACTAGGTGTGGTGCGCTTAGTTGATAACTGAGAAGTTATTATGAGTTTTGGGATTATAAATAGATGGTGTTGCTCCTTGCCCGTTGAAATTTTGATGCGTGTATATCGATCGAAAATATTTGTGACTCTTTCCTATTCCAAGTATGGATCTAGTTTGGACATTACAAGGTGTGTTTCTGTTTATGTATGACCTTCTTTCTAGTTAGTTTCTCAAATTTCGAGGACGAAATTTTTGTAAGGAGGGAAGGATGTAACGACCCAGAAATTCTTTCCTCCGCTCGAGCGGAGGAGTGGCCGCTCGAGCGGACTTTTGGGGTTTCTAGCAATTTTTCAGACGGCCTGAGATTCTGGGAGTTGTGATTCTCCGCTCGAGCGGGGGAGTTTACGCTCGAGCGGACGACTTTGTTGGTCTGCGCGCTCGAGCGCAAGGTTGGGCGCTCGAGCGGGTCGCCTGGTTAAGTTTGATTCTGAAGCATGTGGACTCATTTTTGATGTTCTTCTCAGTGTATTTGAAATGTTCTTACCTTATTTTGGGTTATTGATTGAGATGATAAGATGAGGGTAAAGTAAGATTGGACCAAAAACCTTAATTTGAATAATTCATTTACGACCAACCGTCACTCTTTTGCCCTTTTCTTTTCCTACACTTTGAATTTGGATGTGAGGTTAGAACCATTGGAAAGCTTATCTCTGGGGCTTCAATTTGACCACAAGAATGACCTAAAACGGAGTCCGAATGAGAGAGTTATACCTGTTCAAAGTTTCGGGATCTGTGCTGAAAACAGGTCCGCTCGAGCGGGAATTTCTCCGCTCGAGCGGAGATTACGGGACAGCAGCTTTTAAACCAGATTTTTGGATCATTTCTCACATAATCTTTTCCCCTCTTCTCTCCTTTCCCCCTAGGACCGAAAACCCTAGGGTTTTGATCCCAAATCCTCACCATTTCTCTTTGTTTTGATCAAGATCTTCCACCAAGAAATGAAGAAGACAAGAAGATGAACATTTCCAACCGATTTGATTTTGGAATTTCGAAGTGAAACTCTTGACCTAGCTTCCTTGCTTTCAATCTTGAGGTAGGAGATCTTATTTGTATTGATTGATGGATTTATGGTATTTTGGGTGGAGATTTATGGTATTTTGTGTATATAACTACAAATCTATAGTTTTGTATGTTTTATGTCCAATTTGTGATTTGGGGGTTTTGGGTTTAATATGTTAGAGATGCAATTGCTAGATTAAGGTGATGGATTATGAACTTTAGATGGAGAAAATTGGAAGAAGTAATGATTTGAGGAGTTTGGATTTTTTGTCTTGAAACCCTAAGTTGATTAATGGTGATAACTAATGAATTGGCCCAAATTGAAGGTAGAATAAGGAAATTGAGATGTTGAATTGTATATGTATAAATGTAATTGGATTTCTGAGATATTTCGAAATTATGTAAAAATATTAGCGAATGAACTTTGTTATAAACATTAGAATTTATGCTATAATGGAAGGAAAAATTAAGGAAATAATGTATTAAGACTATGGATGACATGAACTTGGGCGTGGAATGTTGAAATGAGATTCAAAGATTTAATTTGATTCATGTTGAATTGCCAAATGATGTGTAAATGGGATAAAGAGAAATAAACTAGTTAAAAACGGAATAATGATATGTGACCCGATTTCTATGTGTATTATGAATTGTGTAGGGTCAATTACAGAGGCGGACCAAGCGTCTAATCACTGTGAGTAATAGTACGCTACATGTACATTTTATTTTCTGATAATGATTATGGTATTAACGCTCTGTTCTGTGTAAGTGATTTCATTAACTTTAAGTTAATCAGAAATCAGTATGAATGTTGAGGAAGCTACATACAACGGTATGTTTATGGAACTATTCTGTTATGTTTATATGGTATATTAATCCTCTGGTATCTGTAAGCAATTGGTATCATCTTTGTTAATTATGAGACAACTATTTCGATAGATAAAATGCACATTCTATTGTCCGCGATAAACAAGTGAAGTGTGAGTACTAATACGTCGGATGTATGCTTAATTGCTGCTAATGTTTGTCGTTACTATTATTGTCTGTTTATAACGTTCAGCTTTCTGTCAGTAATGATATGGTATATGTATCAAATGGGATTGTTCTGCTCTGTTTATTATTCTGTTTATGGTCTGGCGATATTCAGATGACTTTGGGATAGTTCTGCTCTGTTTAATTATTCTGGTTATACATATTGTCTATTGATCTGTTCCGTTTACGATTTAGCATGATATGTCTGTTGATTTCAAAACTTATTATCTTCTACTAGTTCTGTACCTTCATGCTTTATGCGTTCTGTCACGCTTTATGCGTTCTGTTACGCTCTATGCGTTCTGTTATCTCTGGGCTGATAAGCCGCTCATATGACCGGGCCGAAAGGCTATTCTCAGAATTGGGGACGATGGCTATTCGTTATTTGAAAATATGAACATTTTGAATCCTCGACATACTAAACTGCTTGGTAAGGAAACTGGACTAATGATATTTACAGAGTGTAGATAAACATATACTTCTGCAATTATATACTTTATTGTTTGAGTGGAACATTACATGATTTACGTACTATTATTCACTGAGCTTGACTCACTTTATTTTGTGTCTGTTTCTGTAGGCACTCAACCTGGAGGTCAATCTTAACCTGTGGCTTCCGATACCGCCAAGCCAAGCCTTGAGTGTCTAAGCTGTTAGGTGTTAACCGTTCAACTTTTGGAGTTTTGTTAAGTTTTAAAGTTGTATGTAGTCTGCACCCAAATGTCTATGAGTAAGATGTATATGTACATAACTATCTTCAGATACACATCACTGTATAATTATCTGCATTATGTTCTGTCTACGGTCCTGGCATAGTAGTGATAGCTCAATGGATGTTATTTTACACTATTATATATTATTGAATGCTTCCGTTCAGGCCCCATATGACATGTATAACAGGTTTTGTGTCTGTTTGCGAATGGGTCATGCCCAAACTTTTAGGGGCGGGTTTGGGGCGTGACACTTGCCTTGCATGTTTACTTATATGTTTTGCATGAGTGCATTACATTGCCCATTTTGCATAACTAGTTGACATGCCTAGGATTGCATTACATGGCATGCATGCTCTACCTCTTGACCAAGACATGATGGAGGTGGAAGCACCCTTGTTTGTTTGTTTGCATTGCATGCATTTGAAAGTAAACTTGCATTCTTGGCTCTTGGGCCATCACGCATCGAAATGCGCGATCGGTGGTCCGAGAACTGAGGACTATACTCCTTTGAGTTACAAATATGATAAGGAGTATAGTTGGTGCAAACATTTGTCCCAAAATTCCATATCATGCCTTCGCCGCTTTCTTTGTCACAAAATCGCTCTCGCAGGAATTTAGTGCCGACCGGCACTCTTTAGTGCCGACCGGCACGTTTTTTGTGTCGATAACTTCCATTGCAGCCGGTGGTCAAACCCTGCAGCCGGTGGCCAAACCCTTCAGCCGGTGGTGATCCTCAGGGTATTTGGAAGGTGTTCTGGGACTTTGGCAATTTTCCAGGGAGGCGGTGAAACAGAGGTCGCAGCGGTGCGGGATTCCCGAGCAAGGCGAACATCGAGCATGCATCATTCGCGCATCCCGAGACAGGGGCTGTGGCCCCCTTTATTTCACATTTATTTATTCAGTAATTAGAATTTTTGTAATATTTATTCATTTATTCTTCGGTCTGTATTATTATTTGGTCCCTCCGAGCGAGGGTGAATTTGTAATAAGTGTGTGTGAGTGGGTGTATGTCTTCCAATCCCCATTTCTTTCTATCCCTTTTATTTACCTGCTTACGATGGTAGATTTGGGCATATCTATTTTAGCATACCTTATGCTATGCATGCGTGCATTCATGCATTTGTTTACATGCACCTGCTCGGACATCATACAAACTGCATCGTATTTTCAAATCTAACTTGAATACGTGATAATTGTGCATTTCACATACCATGCTTAGGATAGCCGAGCCTGTCTAATTGCATTCTTGTCTGTGTTGCATTAGCCACTTAACATGAACTAGGGACATGCATGTTTGCTAACTAGTTTATTATTTTGGCACGGAGTACTAGGTAAGCTTTTATGCTTTAGCATATCACATGTGTGTGAATGTTGCCATAATAGCATGATTACCATGAGGCTAGCTGCTTATTTGATAAACTGTTTGAATGCCTGTGGGTGGAGGTTGGATTACTTGAGTTGGGAATACTCATTGAAATCCGTATTTTTAGCCTACTTGCGAGTAGCAAAAACCAACACGTTTTTCGAGGCAAAACGGATATGCAATGCTTATTTCCAAATTAGGCGATCTAGTCTATACTTGTTTGCTGTGCGCATAACATAGTAATTCTAGGCTAATAACCGGAATAAGAACACATAACGTTTTCAAAAACGGATATCATGGTTAGTAGAGGCCGGTCTTCGGACCGGGCGAAAGGGGGTGCTCATAGCTGACCTTCCCCGATCGTACCCAAGCTCTCGAGCCAAGTCACTTTGGTGATGACGGACACGTGGCCTTCGGCACCGAGTCAGGGTTTCCTAAATTCCCCCTTTAAAAAATATTTAGGTGGCGACTTCAGACCGCAAAGCATCCATGTTTGGCACTACTTTTCAAAATCGCTTTTCAAAACAATTTGCCAGAGGTGGACTCTTTGGTTCAAGATTCAGAACCGTGACATTTGAGTCCCTCAACTGTAGTGACCCGATATCGAACCGGAACCGGGAGGGACTCGCACTCCTCGCCCGGGATGCGTTCGGGGACGTCTACAGTTTCTGGCGACTCTGCTGGGGAATTTAGAGAGCTTGACTTGAACTCGTGATATCCTGTTTTGACTATGTTTATGTGTTTCTTTGCATTGCATGTGCATTGGTGCGCCTAGGAACACAGTGTTTGCCATCTGCCATTCCTGAACGGTTTGCCGGAGGCTTGTCTTGTCAAGGCATGTCCATAAGGCTGACCGGTTGTGGGCTCTGACAGCATGGGAACACAAACCCCGGTTTTACCGGGGCACCCTTTTTCGACCATTCGACCTAGTGCATATTCGGATCCATAGTGACCATTCCAAACTAGGACAGGTTGCTTACCCGATGCTAAGTTATTTGAAACCGCTGCGTGCTTAGTGAAACCCTAGCTCCTGACAAAATAGGACAGGGAAACCCTACCCCAACATAGGGGTGTTTTGGCTCTCTCTTACCTGCTATGTGCTTTTAGAGTGTATCTCTATAGAGAATGCATGTATCAGTTTGCAAGTCTGGGCATCAGGCCTGCGGGCATCAGTATTTGGGGAATCAGTTTTACCTGAGGGTATCAGTTTACAGGGCAGATATTTGGGGAACAGTTATCAGTATTGAGTACAGTCGCTCCGTTATCCGTTCCAGTGAAATTGGGCTGAGATGCTGCCTGTTTTCCATTTTGCTAGGTAGTCCCGGAATCATAGCTTCAGAAGGCTCCGCCATCCCCCGGGTACATTGGATCTCGTGCTGATAGACTTTGTCAAGTCAGAGACTCAGTTCAAGGGTAATCAGGGCCAGAGAAGGCTAGTCAGACATAGACCACCAGTACAACAGCTACCAGATCAGTGATCTTTGAGCGGTCGGGTTGAGATTTCCGAGCCTACTGCAGACACAGATACTGGTTGCTCAATTAGATCAGGACAATATGTCGAGCCTGGAAGAGATGGTGCGCCAACTCCAGGATAGTATGAAAGCCATGCAAAGAAGATGTGTCCCATCAGCGAATTCACCAAGCAACAGGCTGTGACTATAGCCCAGCAAGCAGAGACAATTGCCAGGTTAGAGCAGCAAACAGGGACATCCACTTCACATCAGGCTCCTCCCCCACCCAGAGTTCCAACACTCGGGGAGACAACTAATGTCCAGGCAAATACGGACATTCCAGTCGGGCCAGCTCTGCCCCCGGTCCTACCCCAGCTATCAAAGACACCCACCAACCTTCTGGACTCTCCCTTCAAGTTCGAGACTGACCCCACTGCACTAAAATTGAGTAAGCTTGAAAAGCTGTTCAAGAAATCCCAAGGAGTCAAGTCCATCCCTGACATTGAGGATGGATATACGGACGCAGCTGTGACGTTGCCAGATCGGTTCAAGATGCCACAAATTGACCGATTTGACGGGTTCGGGGACCCCATGGTGCACCTGAGGCTGTTTTCAGATATCCTAAGGCCAATGGGCCTCACCAGACATGGTCTCTGTTTGGCGAACCCCGCTGTGTGGCGCGCCATCCGCGAAAATTGGAGGATGATGTTAAGAGGAACTGGGATGAGATGGCTGAGGCCTTCATTTTACAATACTCGTATAACACGTCAATCGAGATTACGACCCGTGATCTTGAGACGACGAGGCAAGAGCCAAAGGAGAGCTTCTCCGACTTTGTGGCCCGCTGGAGGGCGAAGGCAGCAATGATGACTTTGAGGCCCACCGATAAGGACCAGATCAGGATGATTGTGCGCAATCTCCAACCGAAGCTGATACAGAGAATGATTGTAGTCCCCTTCCCCACCTTCTCAGATCTACACGAGATGGGGGCGCAAATCGAGGACGCAATAAAGCAGGGTCTTTTTGACCAGGAGAAGGAGCAGCCCAGGAGGGCGTTTACCCGCAGTTCAAATGCGACCACCAGCGGTGATGCAGCTGCTAGGACTTCAGAAGTGGGCGTGGTTACCACCACCACATCAAAAAAGGCTACCCCATTCACCGGTGCATCCGGAAGTAGCTCACAGACGGCCAAATATCCACCCCGAGTCAAGAGGGTTTTCACCCCACTTTATATGCCTCTGTCAAAGGCTCTAGAGGTTTTAATTCGAAAAGGACATCTGAAACCGTTGGAACAACGGCCTCTACCCGATCCTATCCCTGCAAAGCATGACCAGACTAAATACTGTGCCTACCATCAACAAATTGGTCATGAGACCGATGGCTGCTTTCGTCTGCGTCATGATGTACAAGATTTATTTGACAACGAGGTCATCGCCGCACCAACTCAGCAAAGCCTATCAGCACTGGATCGATGAACCTGGGGGATAGTATGAATATGTGATCAGGGGATGAAACGCCTGCGGGCAACACTCGGTTTATTCTAGATGTGGCGTTTGGCACACACTGCTTTGAGCATTTGTGAATGTTAATTTTGTACTTTCTGACTTGGGTATTGGGTCAGTCTTGTCGTTTTGTGATTGAGTCAGTCTTTTCATACTGAGTCAGTTGGGTCTGTCTTGTTGTATCGAGTCAGTCCTGTTTCGCTAGAGCCGGGTGATTCCGGGGTTGTTACCTCAGGCATCACTATTTTGTTTTGTGTTTGTCTTTTCATTTTCTTTTGCGTCTGTTTCTGCCGTGGAGCCAGTTACACCAACAGATTTGAATGAACAGTAGTACATTTTTGCACTCTTGTGTTTGCTTCTGCCGTGCGCCAGTTGTGCCAGAAATTTTGAATGAGATGGTAGTATTTGACTAAAAGCTGTGCCTTATCTGTGCCTTGAAGTCATTGTAATGACCTAAAGCTTTTCAAAACCTTTTTGAACACTGCGGTGATAAAAACGAAGAGGAAGGAATTCCTCGGGATTTGCAAAACTTTGATCAATTGAGAGAAAGAGAGGCGTGCTAAGCCCTTAATGATTGCAATCATGCTTGTTAGTATGAGTACTGGGAAGGATCCTGGCTTGATCCAGATTGGTCCCACACCGTCTTCAGCGCGAGCGATTAGTCGCTTTCTTAAAAGATTTCAAAAACTGTTTTGTGCGGTCCTGTGAAGACTTGTGTGGAATCGCTCTTGGGATTGTGCAGCCCAGGATCGCTCTCAGCCTCGAGACTCAATCCCTCATTTCAAACCTTGGACTTAAATTCAGGATGTTCAATGGTCAACCGCCATGTGAGGCCTGTGTGGCCAGATTCAAAACAGCCCTCGAACAAGAGGCACCAAAGTCAGATCAAGAGGATCAGGTCAAAGGGAGCTTGTAAAGCTAGATCAGAAGCCCCCCCTCAAACTAGGGGCAAAAATGTCAGGTATGCTCGAAGAGCCGAAGATGGATCCTTCAGCAAGTCAATGCAACAGCCGTTCTCCTAGATACAGAGAGGCTTCAATTTCAAAAACCATTTGGCATGGGCTTGTTACACTTTTACCCTTTGAGAGGCTCGCTGGGCCGAAAACCAGAAAGGGCGACCCAGGCAAAAATTAGAGCAAGAAAAAAAAAAGAAGAAAGAAAAAAAATACAAAAAAAGAAAGAAAAAGAAAGAAAGAATGCAAGAAGAATGGAAAGATACAAAAAATTGAAAAAAGAAAAGAAGAACAAAGCTCGCAAGGTCGAAAACCCACAATGGGCGCCTTGGCAAAAGTTAGAGCCTCAAAAATTGAAAAAAAAAGAAAAGAAAAACAAAGCTCGCAAGGTCGAAAACCTGCAACAGGCGCCTTGGCAAAAGTTAGAGCCTAAAAAGTGAGAGGTTAATACCCGAGTGTACCTTACCCCCGAACTACGTAAGGCTTGATTCCCATGTTTGGGATACGTAGGCAACTTCGTTTTGAAGTTCAGCCATAAACACTTCCAATTCAAGTGTGTCCATGTAATGGTTTTGATGGTCCTCGCCTTCTCTGTATTCGAGAGTTCGGTCGTGATCGTCACTAATGAAGATTGTTTACAACATGCTGAGGCATCATCCAAACAAGGGGCAACTTTCCGTTGCCATTCAACGCACTGTGGTGCCGTTCAAACAAGGGTCAACGTTCCGTTGCCGTAAGTTGCCACGAGTCACTGTTCAAACCAGGGGCAACTTTCCGTTGCCATGCAGTGCCGTTCAAACAAGGGGCAATTTTCCATTGCCTCCGATCCGAGGTTGTGCATCTCGAGAGTAAGTTCCGTGCTCGACGAGCATTAACCGTTTGCAAAAATAGTTTTTGAGAATTTTTACTGAGGTTGACTGATCCTCTTGAAAATTGTTCCGTCTTTTCCAAAACTGGACCATTTCTTGGACCTAAAAAGGAAAATTTTCAGTGCTCATAGCCTGACTTGCATGATTTCAAATCAAAAATCGAACAAGTGTGTTAATCTAACTCTCACATTGGTCAAATTTGTTTTAGTAGAAAACCAAAATAAAAAAATGGTCAAAATGATGAACTAGGGGCACAGTTGAGTCAGGCTTCCTGTCTTTCCCCCATTTTCGACATACTCGCCAAGAAGGGCACTCTACCTGCCAGAAGAGGGCACAACTGAAGTCAACAACAAAGGGCTGAAAGCTCTCTTACCCTCCAAGCAGCGAGGTATCAAGTCAAGTGCGAAGCACGAACCGGAATGGGGCGAGATGTTCCACTTCCTCATCTGGGCAGATCTATCCGCGTCCAAACTCCCCAGCAGGGCATCATCAACCGATGTTAGCTGCAGATTTGCTACACACCCAGTTGTGGCACAACCCCTCTGTGGGAGAAACTCACTATTATGAAAAAGAGTCTGGTAGAATACCAGGGGCAAGAGCCCGCAGCTTCTTATTTATCCATCAACCACCCAGGGGAGGGGTGAAATATGAGAGATTGAAGAATAGAGAGATGTGCGTTGAGAGAAAAAGTGAGAAAAGGGCTTTTTCCAGAAAAATAGAGATTGAGTGCCAGAGTGATGTGAGAATCAAAAAATGAGAAAGGGTGGGAAACAATACCCGGTGAAACAGGCTCCCTGTGCACGTCTGTGTGTCGTGTCTTTTGTTTTGTCTCAATTCTTGTCTTGAGTCATTCCGAGCCTGTCTCAATGTGTTTAGGTTGTTTACCTTTTGTTTTTCGTTGTTGAGTCCTTTTCGCTGTGTTTAGTCGTAGGCTCAATACCCAGTTGAGAACTCATTTTCAATTTCAATTTCAAAATACAATTATCTTGTGCTCAGAGTGCTGTGTCATTCTCCACATTTGTGCAAAAAAAAAAAAAGGAATTTGTTCTTTCAAAAACTGCAGGGTCCACCCCCGATAAGCGTGACCGGTAAAACCAGGACCTGTCTGAAGCTATATGGGTTCCGGACTGCAAAGCAAAAGAAAAGAGTGAAAATCGAAGCATCTGGGTGTGTTTCACCTTCAGCAAATTCCGTGATTGTATTCCGGATGTATCTCCTCAGGCCTTGCCAGTGCTCCGAAGTATGAGTATACCTCTACCTCATTTAGTGTATCAATCACACTTCATTTACTTGTGTATCGATCACACTTCTTTCATTTTGTGTATCTATCACACACTCATTTGCTCTCACTCAGTGTGTCAATCACACTTCATTCACTTAGTGTATCAATTACACTCTCATTCATTTAGTGTATCAATCACACTTCATTCGCTTAGTATATCAATTATGTTTCATTCATTTTGTGTATCTATCACACACATTCTCACTTTGTGTATCTATCACATACATTCTCATTTTGTGTATCAATCATGCTTCAATTACGCTCTCATTCATATAGTGTATCAATCACACTTCATTTGCCTTAGTGTATCAATCACACTTCACTCACTTTGAGTATCTATCACCCACATTGTCATTTAGTGTGTCAATCACACTCTCTTCACTTAGTGTATCAACCACACTTCTTTCATTTTGTGTATCTATCACACACATTCTCATTTTGTGTATCTATCACGCGCATATTCACTTTTGTGTATCTATTACACTCTCACTCAGTGTGTCAATCACACTTCTTTCATTTTGTGTATCTATCACGCACATTCTCATTTTCTATATCACACTTCATTGTTTTAGTATATCCATCATACTTGTTCACTAAGTGCATCTATCACACTTTGTGTTCACCATTTAGTATATCCATCATACTTGTTCACATAGTGCATCTATCACACTTTGTGTTCACCCTTTAGTATATCAATCATACTTTGCTCACTAAGTGCATCTATCACACTTCGTGTTCATATTTAGTATATCAATCATACTTTGTTCACATAGTGCATCTATCACACTTTGTGTTCACCTTTAGTATATCCATCATACTTGTTCACTAAGTGCATCTATCACACTTGGTGTTCACTTTTAGTATATCAATCATACTTGTTCACATAGTGCATCTATCACACTTTGTGTTCACTTTTAGTATATCCATCATACTTGTTCACTAAGTGCATCTATCACACTTGGTGTTCACTTTTAGTATATCAATCATACTTGTTCACATAGTGCATCTATCACACTTTGTGTTCACCATTTAGTATATCAATCATACTTTGTTCACTAAGTGCATCTATCACACTTTGTGTTCGCTTTTAGTATATCAATCATACTCTGTTCACTAAGTGCATCTATCACACTTTGTGTATACTTTTAGTGTATCAATCACACTCTGTTCACATAGTGCATCTATCACACTTTGTGTTCACCCTTTGTGTATCCATCACACTTGTTCACTTAGTGCATCTATCACACTTTGTGTCCGCCTATTGTGTATCCATCACACTTTTCTCACTTTATTCATTTAGTGTATCAATCACACTTTGTTCATATAGTGTGTCTATCACACACTCGCTTTGTGTCTATCACACTATGCCTACTTTGTGTATCCATCACACACTCGCTTTGTGTATCAATCACACACTTTTACTTTGTGTATCAATCACACGCTCGCTTTGTGTATCAATCACACGCTTTCTCTTTGTGCATCTATCATACTACGCTCATCTTGTGTATCCATCACACTTTGCTTCATACAGTGTATCCATCACACTACGCCCACTTTGCATGCTTTGCTTCATATAGTGTATCAATCACACACTTTCACCTTTTGTATCTATCACACGCTTACCTAGTGTATCCATCACACTCTCTTCACTTTTGTGTATCTATCACGCATGTTTATCCACTCAGTGTATCTATCACACTTCGTTCACTTTTGTGTATCTAACGCACATGTTCGTGAGAATTGCATAATTTTCTTACATCCTTTCTGCACGAAGTGTAGTTTGGCTCGAGTTTACTTGCTTGCATAGCATTCGCTTAAAATGTTGCATTTATTTTGCATAATTGCTTCATCACAGCATCCTTTGCATGATCATAAGTTATGCACTTGCATTATGCATCACTTTGCATCTTGCCCCTGAACTACGCTGGTTTGATTCCTTGCAAAGGGATACGTAGGCAGCCTACGGGTACAACCATTTATTCATTTGTATTTTGTCTGTTTGTCCAAGTCTTCGGCCCTGTCAAAAATGGGTCGTCTCGAGGCTTTGACACTCACTCCCGTCATTCTTATGACTTTCGAGTTCTGTCAAAGAGGGGCAACTGTAGACACCCCATTTTTGACCGCCCCGAAGACTTGGGCGCGACTGATGTTTTGCTCGGTATTGAGAGATGTGCAGGGCACAGGTTTAGTTTCTTTGGCAAGAAGAGAGGAAAATCTTTCAAAAACACCTTGCTTAGGGGTTTGAAGTTGAAGAAATGAGGAGAGGAGAGGAGAAAATTGGCCTGGGAGAAGTTCGACATGAATCCGGGTAGAAGCGAGTCGAGCAGCCCTCGCTGAATCAGGCCCATTCATCCGCATACTTGGATTTAAGCTATGAGGCTACCACCATTTGAAAGAAGACTTCCGGGGCTTCATTTTTGGTTCAAGAATCTCCTACATCCAAGTCCGGGTGGAGGAGATATGACTGGTTAAAGCAGGGGATCAGTCCGGTTGGATCAAGTCTGCGCGGCTTCACGGAAAAGGGCATAACTCTTTGCACAGGAGGAATTTTAAGGCAAGGTTTGCGCCATTGGAAAGCTAACTTCTGGGGCTTCACTCCGGCCATCCACCGGAACTTTTTTGACCTTACCGGCTACCCACCGGCACTCTATTCATCCGACCGGCCAAAATAAAGTGCAGGTCGGCACTATATTGTGCCGACCGGCCATTTATTGTGCCGATGACCTATTTTCATGGCCGGTTTGCCCCTTTTGACCCTTACAGGCATGGTGCAGGCCAGCTGTGCCAGCTGTGATGCACAGAATCAGATACGCGTGCATGCATGTGCATATTTTGCACCATTGTGAGCCTTTTCACCCCTTTTGGTCCAACCTTTTGAACCCTTTGGCCAAGGCTTCTTGGAGAAGCTTGGCCAGCTGTTTTAGCTTCTCCAAGAAGCCTAGACCCTCTTGCACCTCTTGAACCCCCCCTCTTTGACTTAGCCTCTAAGTCTTGGCTTATACTTGCCTATATAAGCATGCCCCCTCTCCTTTGTCTAGGGTTGGTGGTTTAGAACAAAAACCAGAGATATATAGATATATATCTGATATAGATAGATACAACCCTCCATCTCTCTCTATATCTCACTCATTTACCTCCAAAAGTCCATGATTCTTGGCCATTCCTTCACCAACCCATAGCACAACACCCCCAACATCCATTCCAATGACTTGGGACTGTTCTTCAGAGGTTAGAAGCTCATAAACTTGGATCAAAACCTGCTGGTTTGCTGGTCTTCAAGGGTAAGTGTCTATCTCCCTCAAACTAGTCTTTTCTTGATCTATTTCTAAGCCATAGTTGCTTGCATCCTTGGGCTCCGACCCAAGCTTCAAATAGTCTTATTTTGGGGTCCTCTTCATGTTTGATTGAGGACCCCTTGCCATTTGGTGATTGCATATAGCATCTATCTCAATATCCTCTTGTATGCCATGTTTCTTGCATAGAATTTTTGACTTATGTATATTCTGTTTCAGAGCATGATGTAAGCTTAGAATAGGCTTATTTTGAGCCCTTCTTCGACATTGTTGAAGGGCTCAACCTTGTTTGGATAATGCTTATGCTACTTGCTTTGAAATCCATGTTTTAGCCTCATTTTTGCATGATTTGTTAGCCTTGTATGCTTACTGATTTTGGGGCTGTCATATGCTATAAAAATGCTTATCTTTGGACTGTCTAGCTGCTGTCTTCACATGCCATGTTCATATAATGCATATTTGGCATAGCCATAAGCCATTTCGGGTGCCAAAATCCATGTTTCGGGACCATTCCATGCATTTGGTTTCGTTTCGCCATGTTTCGGGGCTGTTTTGCCCCTCATTTAGCTACTGAAATTTGTATGTGTAGTATGCCATGCTTCATGTTTCATTAGAGTGCCATTTCGTGCCTTAGGGCCGTGCCTCGGTTTGCGTGCACGCATGCACGCATTTCGAGGCACCTCATTTTCATCTATCGGCCTCTTATGTGAGTGTGGCTGAGGCTCTCATGTTAGTATAAGTCCATTTTTGCATCTTGTATGCCATTTCATGCTTGTATGCCAATGCCTCGGTTTGCGTACTCGTGTGCACGCGTTTCGAGGCATCTCATTTTTCATCTAGTGGCCACTGTTTTAGGCCTATTTAGGGCTGCCTAATCCATGTTTAAGTCCATCCCTCATTTGGTTTGCATGCTTGCCTTGCATGTTTACTTATATGTTTTGCATGAGTGCATTACATTGCCCATTTTGCATAACTAGTTGACATGCCTAGGATTGCATTACATGGCATGCATGCTCTACCTCTTGACCAAGACATGATGGAGGTGGAAGCACCCTTGTTTGTTTGTTTGCATTGCATGCATTTGAAAGTAAAGTTGCATTCTTGGCTCTTGGGCCATCACGCATCGAAATGCGCGATCGGTGGTCCGAGAACCGAGGACTATACTCCTTTGAGTTACAAATATGATAAGGAGTATAGTTGGTGCAAACATTTGTCCCAAAATTCCATATCATGCACTGCTGCTGTCTTTGCTGTCAAAACTGTCTCCTGCAGGAATTTAGTGCCGACCGGCACTCTTTAGTGCCGACCGGCACGTTTTTTGTGCCGATAACTTCCATTGCAGCCGGTGGCCAAACCCTTCAGCCGGTGGTGATCCTCAGGGTATTTGGAAGGTGTTCTGGGACTTTGGCAATTTTCCAGGGAGGCAGGACAGTGAAACAGAGGCTGCAGTGGTGCGGTGCGGGATTCCCGGGCAAGGCGAACATCGAGCATGCATCATTCGCGCATCCCGAGACAGGGGCTGTGGCCCCCTTTATTTCACATTTATTTATTCAGTAATTAGAATTTTTGTAATATTTATTCATTTATTCTTCGGTCTGTATTATTATTTGGTCCCTCCGAGCGAGGGTGAATTTGTAATAAGTGTGTGTGAGTGGGTGTATGTCTTCCAATCCCCATTTCTTTCTATCCCTTTTATTTACCTGCTTACGATGGTAGATTTGGGCATATCTATTTTAGCATACCTTATGCTATGCATGCGTGCATTCATGCATTTGTTTACATGCACCGGGCTCGGTACATCATACAAACTGCATCGTATTTTCAAATCTAACTTGAATACGTGATAATTGTGCATTTCACATACCATGCTTAGGATAGCCGAGCCTGTCTAATTGCATTCTTGTCTGTGTTGCATTAGCCACTTAACATGAACTAGGGACATGCATGTTTGCTAACTAGTTTATTGTTTTGGCACGGAGTACTAGGTAAGCTTTTATGCTTTAGCATATCACATGTGTGTGAATGTTGCCATAATAGCATGATTACCATGAGGCTAGCTGCTTATTTGATAAACTGTTTGAATGCCTGTGGGTGGAGGTTGGATTACTTGAGTTGGGAATACTCATTGAAATCCGTATTTTTAGCCTACTTGCGAGTAGCAAAAACCAACACGTTTTTCGAGGCAAAACGGATATGCAATGCTTATTTCCAAATTAGGCGATCTAGTCTATACTTGTTTGCTGTGCGCATAACATAGTAATTCTAGGCTAATAACCGGAATAAGAACACATAACGTTTTCAAAAACCGATATCATGGTTAGTAGATTTGGTCTTGAATGAGGCGAAAGGGGGTGCTCATAGCTGACCTTCCCCGATCGTACCCAAGCTCCCGAGCCAAGTCACTTTGGTGATGACGGACACGTGGCCTTCGGCACCGAGTCAGGGTTTCCTAAATTCCCCCTTTAAAAAATATTTAGGTGGCGACTCTGTAATCTGGCAAAGCAGTCCATGTTTGGCACTACTTTTCAAAAATCAGTTTTCTTCAAAACGATTTGCCAGAGGTGGACTCTTTGGTTCAAGATTCAGAACCGTGACATTTGAGTCCCTCAACTGTAGTGACCCGATATCGAACCGGAACCGGGAGGGACTCGCACTCCTCGCCCGGGATGCATTCGGGGACGTCTACACTATTCTTATACCTCTGTTAAATCTCATATACTGTGTTAGATTATCTTTACTAGGCTGTAGCTCACCCTATTTGGGGAAAAACATTTTTAGGTAATGATGGTATGCCTCCACCAAGGCAATAGCATTGGAGGGTTATTTGGGAAGCACGAGGGCTTCTTGTTTGGTTTCACATTTTGTATAGCCTAGGGCCTTAATTATAAGGGCTAGTCCCACTTTTGTTGTAACCAAGTTAAGACTTAGAAAGGTGTAAGCCCAAAGGGCATTTATTTATGTTAAACTCTATTGTAATAGTAACTTTGTATAATGAGAGAACTGTTTGCTCTGATGTATGTTGCCTTCTTTATATATGCTTGTGGGTTATATTAAGGTTATATTTTGAGGGCGTTATAGTTCAAAAGCTCACCTAAGGTCTTGAATCAAGCTTTCTCTAGCCAATTTTTGAGCTCTCGCTCACAATTCCATAATCTTCTAACCAATGTTCCAAGTTTTCTTGTTTCTCTCTCTCGAACTTGCTCTTACTCTCTCTCTCTCTCTCTCTCTCTCTCTAAGAAGAAATTCTAAAATTGTTGAGTGAATATTGAGCTAAATCAACACTTCCTTCATATTTATAGACTAGATTAACTTAATTAACTAATCAAGGTTTAAGCTAAAGTAATTAAAGCTTAGATTAATTAAGCTAAGGCTTAATTTAATTGATTTAATCTAATTAATTTAATCCGAATCAAAATTTTAATTAAACTTCTTATTAGACTCTAAAAATTATGCCATTCATATTAAACTAATTAATTTCGATTTCTGACGCCATTTAGACCTTTTCAGATTATAACAGAAATCACAACAGATTTTCCTACGGTTAACAGATATAAATTCAAAAATTATATTAAGCACATAATTAGCATTCAAATTTTCACTAAGCACTTGAATAACATTCAAAATCAATTATTAAAAGCATAATATGTAACAAGGTTGTCACAACCTTCCCCCCTTTAAGAAGTTTGGTCCTCCAAACTTGCGTTACCTTGTTGTGTCGAAAATAACTCAAGATACATTTGCCTCATCTCATCTTCTTTCTCCCAAGTTGCTTCCGTACCATAATGTTCCATCCATTCTATCTTAACCATGGGAACCACTTTAGTTCTCAGTTGTTTCACTTGTCAGTCGATGATTTGTATTGGCCTTTCTTCATATTCCATATTATCGTCGAGAGCTATCCGATGATAATAAATAACATGGAACGAATCTCGAAGGTAACCCCTCAACATCGACATGTGGAACACATTATGCACTGGTTCCATCCCTGGCGGTAGAGCAATTCCAAATGCAACTGGACGTAGCCTTTCCAAAATCTGAAATGGCCCAATATATTGAGGTAACAACTTGCCCTTCTTGCCGAATCTTGACTGGCCGCTTATTGGAATCACACGAATGAACACATGATCACTGGCTTTATACTCAAGAGCCCTTTCTTCTATGATCTGCATAACTCTTATGTCGGTTTTGTACAGTTTTAAACCTTTACTGAATGACTTTAATCTTTTTGGTGGTCGTTTGCACAATCTCGGGACCAAGAAAAACCCCAACTTCTGTCCAACAGATTGGAGATCAACATTTCCTCCCATACAAGGCTTTATACGGTGCCATATCGATGCTTGAATGAAAACTGTTGTTGTAAGCAAACTCTGCCAATGGTAAACAGGTTTCCTAGCTCCCCTTCTCACGACTCGAACCCACCCCTAGAGGCTTAGGTGAAAGTCTGTATTAAATTTAAACTTCAACCTTCTCATATATATAGACACATAGAACGTCAAAACATCTTAGCACACTTGTACAAAATTATCCATACACAACAAGTTCCAAAAATAAAAGAAAACAAAATGAAGTAACTTGATCCACATGGTTGACATAACTTGCCTCCAATGAGTCCAAGATCGCCCCATCACGAGGGCACTTCCAAAATGGCTTGACTGAATGGTGGACTCCTGAGGTTGCTTTACACTTGACGCTTCGTTTTCTCACCTACACAAACATATATGTATATATAAGAGACGGTGGTGAGCTAAACCCCAGTGAGTAATACCAGTATAAAGAGGTTAAATGAATGATGTCTATCACTGTACAAAATCATATCACATGAGTTTGAAGCAAAGCATAAGTGAGCACTTGTTGTATTAAAGTTCACAAATCATATTTAGATGTGGAACATCCAAAAGTGCGACGAAGGGCCCGAAGGCATAACGAATGGACTACATGGGTGTAACGGAGGGACCATATAGGTCAAGCAAAGGGATTACCTGGGTCAACATCATCGATCTCTAAGCAGATTTCGTTAATCTATCAACAATAACCCAAATAACATTCTTACCTCTAGGTGTTCGAGGTAGACCGACAATGAAGTTCATGGTTATAGGTTCCCAATTCCATTCTGTAATAAGAAGAGACTAAAGCAACCCTGTTGGTTTCTGATGTTCAGCTTTCATTTGTTGCCATTGAAGGCATTTGGAGTTGTAGTCAGCAATTTCCTTTTTCATGTTTGGCCACTAGTACACTTGTTTCAAATCTTGATACATTTTGGTGTGCTCCAGATGCATAGCAAACATTGACTGGTGAACCTTTTTTGAAATTCTTCTTTTCAATTCTGTATCATTAGGAATATAAAGTCTTCCTTGGAATTTCGACACTTGTTCTTCAATGGAGAATCTCGGTTTAGGCTTAGTTTCAAAATCATTGCACACTTTCTTGAGGAACTGATCTTCTCTTTGTTTCTATTTAATTTCCTCAATAATGGCTAGTTGTGCGGACACTATGGCCGAAATACTGTCCTGCCTATAATACACAACTTCTATCTCATGTCTGTCTAGATCTTGCAAAAGCTCTTTTCAGTTAGTAAATAGACAAGCCAAGGTTCCCGTACTCTTTTTGCTTAATGCATCAACTACGGTATTACCTTTACTCGTATGGTAGTGAATCTACAAGTCAAAATCCTTAATCAGTTCAAGCCAAAGCCTTTGTCGCATATTTAGTTCTTTCTGTGTAAAGAAATACTTTAAACTTCTATGGTCTATATACACTTCACACTTAGCCCATACAATAGTGGCACCAAATTTTCAATGCAAATATAATGGCATCAAGTTCCAAATCATGTGTTGTGTAGTTCTTTTTATGTGATTTTAGTTGTCGGGATGCATAAGCAATTACTTTGCCATTCTACATTAAAACACAACACAAATTTCTATGAGATGCATCATTGAAAATTACAAACCCTTCAGTACCGGATGGTAAGGTAAGAATTGGAGTTGTAGTTAACCTCGTCTTCAGTTCTTGAAATGCGGATTCCCTCTGATCAGTCCACACGAATGGTTCTCCCTTTCAGGTCAATTATGTCAATGGCACATCAATTTTAGAGAAGTCTCTGACAAATCTCCGGTAGTAACCTGCCAAACCCATAAAACTACGAATTTCTATTACATTAGTCAGAGTAGGCCAGTTAACAATTACCTCAATTTTTTGTGGATCAACAGATATCCCTTCTCTATTAATAACATGCCCCAAAAATGTAACCTAATTCAAGCAGTTGTTTCTCAAGCAGTTGCTTCTCCCTGAGTGTTTGAAGAATTATTCTAGGGTTTTGTTAGAATTATTCTAAGGTGTTGTTTATGTTCTTCCCCATTCTTTGAATAAATCAAAATGTCATCAATAAAAACTACAGCAAACTCATCCATAAATGTTTTAAAGATTCAGTTCATCAAATCCATAAAAGCTGCAAGTGCATTGGTAACTCTGAATAGCATGCATAACTAAAAATTCATAGTGTCCATACATGGTTCGGAAGATAGTTTTCTCTATGTCTGCAGCCTTAACTTTCAATTGGTGGCATCCCCGATTTCATGTCAATCTTTGAAATACCTAAGCCCCTGTAACTAATCAAGCAAATCATCAATCGAGGCAAAGGATATTTATTTTTAATAGTTACCTTGTTGAGTTCTCGATAATCAATACATAAATGGAGTGTCCCATCTTTCTTCTTCACAAACAACACAGGTGCACTAAACGGTGATATGCTTGGTCGAATGAACCCTTTATCAAGTAATTCTTGCAACTGCATTTTTAGTTCTTTCATTTCAACAGTTAATATTCGATACCGAGTTTTGGATATAGGTTGAGTACCAAGCATCACATCAATCACAAATTCAATTTGTCTATCAACTAATTGTCCAGGCAACTCTTCCAGAAACACATCAGAAAAGTCTTTCATAATTGGAATATCAAAAATACCCTTGACAACCATTGTTAATCAATTTACGTGCTTTTATGAAATTAGTTATAGTGGGGGAACTACACCTCTCCTCTCAAAATAAAATTCATTCTATCTTGGAAGTCGGAATATCATATGTTTAGATGTACAATTAATGGTTACATAATGTTTAGATAACCAGTCCATACCCAAGATAATGTCAAAATGAGTCATATCTAAGGGCAACAAATCAACATATAATGTGGCATTCTCAAGGAAGATTTCACATGCAGGGTAACAGTTGAACATAGCATAGATCCCCCTGACGGTGATGATACACATAGTATATATCTCAAAGTTTCCAACGACCTACTCAATCTAGGCACAAATTGCATAGAAACAAAAGAGTGGGTAGATCCTGAATCAATCAAAACATACGCATATTGTCCACAAATAGAGAGTGTACCTGAGACTACAACTTCTGTATTTTGAGTGTCCCCCGGTACAAGAACAAAAACCCTTATGTCTTTGATTACCCCTCGTAGTAGTCGGAATTGCATTGGCCTTTACATGTGGTACTAATGCGGTTGAACTTGTAGCACCCCGATTATCACGTTGTCGTGGTTACGGACATTCCCTTGCTATGTGTCCTGTCTTCCCACACTGGAAAGAAGTCCTAATAGTCTGGTAACACACACCCGATGTTTTCTTCCACAATCTGGACAAACAGGTGTTGAATTACCACTCTGACTTGAACTACCTGAATTTCTGGACCTTGCTTTCTTAGTTGTTGTTGAGGCTATCCCTTTGTTCACATTTCAATTCTATCTTTTACCTTTCCACTTAAAATTTCTATTATGGGTAGCCAGATTTGTCTCTTCCATGAGAGCTCTGTCTAAAATATCAACATATTTCGGTAGTTTCAACACATTAATTCTGTCAAGAATTGCATCACAAAGACCTCCTTTAAATTTTTTGGCCTTTTATAGTCTGTGTTGACCATGTGCAATGTAAACCGTGCTAGTTCAACAATATGGGCCTCATACGCTGCCACTGATTTCTTCCATTGTTTCAACTGTTCAAACTCTGTTACTTTCGTATCTCGAACACACTGCGAGAAGTACTTCTTGGAGATAATCTTTAAGAACTAAACCCAGTTAATTCCCCTGTTGGTATCTCGTACTAACATCCATCACCTTCTTGCTTCATCTTCAATAGTAAAGGTGGTTAGCAATACCTTTTGTGTCTCTATGCATGGAAACACTTCAAATAGTTTCTCGACTCCCAATACCCGGGCCTTCGCCTTTAGCAGATCAATTCCCCTATGAGACAAGGGCGGCTTCATCTTTTTGAATTCTTTAGTGAGAGCAATGGTTCAGTCATATGTTTGATGATCTTGTTTCGGTGGTACAAGCATTGGAGGTGGGGGTGGTAGTTACTGTTGTTGTCATTACCACTGTTGTCTCAGGCTCTCAGCTATATCATACATCATTCTTTCCATCCAATCAAGACAGTTAGAGGTAGAGTCCTTCAATTCATTTGCTCTTGTTCTCACCATTATCTATATAAAACCTGTATTATAACAAATACATTGTATGCACACTTTCACATATACACATTTTCAAAAGTTATCTCATATTGACATTCAAATGCAAATGAATGCAATTTTTAAGTCTTTTCAAGACACCTTATTGTTCAATGGACTAATGGGTGAGGTATAACTCGTACTCTAATTCCAAAACTGTCACGACCCAAACCTGTCCCCAGAGGCGTTGGTCATGACCGGCCAGTAATCCCAGATTACCTTCGGTCTCAAAGACAAAACTGATAATAATAACCATCTCGGGGCGTTGCGGAAGCAATATACAAATATAAACAAGTCCATCGAGTAGTGCATACATGAAAGTCCATATGAAATTTAAACTTCAATCTTCTCATAGATATAGACACATAGAACAGTAAAACATTTTAGCACACTTGTACAAAATTATCCATGCACAACAAGTTCAAAAAATAAAAGAAAACAAAATGAAGTACCTTGATCCACATGGTTAACACAACTTGGCTCCAATGAGTCCAATATTGCCCCATCATGGAGGGACTTCCAAAATGGCTTAACTAAAGGGTGGACTCCCAAGGTTGCTTTATGCTTGACGCTCCATTTGCTCACCTACACACACACACACATATATATATATAAGGGATGGGGGTGAGCTAAAGCCCAGTGAGTAATACCAGTATAAAGAGGTTAAATGAATGATGTCTATCATTGTACAAAATCATATCATATGAGTTCGAAGCAAAACATAAGTGAGCACTTGTCGTATCAAAGTTCACAAATCATATTCAAATGTGGTACATCCAATAGTGCGACGAAGGGCTTAAAGGCATAATAAAGGGACCACATGGGTCTAACGAAGGGACCATATAGGTCAAGCAAAGAGACCACTTGGGTCAACATTAGAGACCTTTATGCACATATAACAAAAGGCAACGGTATTATTTCCTCCGGGCGAGGGCCTCATAACGAACGGCCACGATATTGTTACCCCTAGGCGTGGGCCATATAGCAAAAGGCCACAGTCTTGTTACCCCCGTGCGAGGGCTTGATAACAAAGGGCCATGGTAATGGTATCCCCAATTAAGGGCCACACTAAGGATGCCACAATTACATTTCCGAAGGGCTAGTCATTCATTTGTGTCAAAACAACATTTCAAAATAACATTGTTGCAGTAACTCAAAAATACATTTCAACATATCTTAACAAAGATACTACTCACAACGAGCGAGTACTGATGGTCGACCTCGGTTGACCACCTACATAAATTACATAACACAAATACACATTGAACACACATTCAAAACAAGTATCAAATCTTAATTTATTCTCTTACGTGTGTTTCTACCTTATCTCATGATTAAGGATGTTCAAATAATACAAAAGGATGTCTAAAAGGGAATGAGGATGCAAATATGCACTTACAAGTGTTAGTCAGAATTTACTGAAAATAGGGTCTTCGCTCCAGCGCACACTTGGTCGCTCGAGCGATGTGGCCTACCTGCAAAAGTACTGGATGCTCAAATTATATGCTCAATGGTGGTCACTCGATGATTGCTTGAGCCAAGTGCTGAACAAAGGTGGGTTTGCTCAAGCGCATACTTGGTCGCTCGAGCCTACGGCCAAATGTTTGAAAAAGTACTAGATGCCTTTGTTTTTCACTCAAGCGACAAATTCTTCGCTCGAGTGAACTGGATAAATTCTGGGTTTTCCAGATTTGTGTTTGAAGTTCAAAATCTTTCCTTTCAAGTTCAAAGTTTGCATGGTTTGTCTCAAAAGCTTAGAAACACTTTACAAAACATGAATTGTTAGAAAATATGAAACCATGATCTCAAATTCTCTTTCAGTTCGTCAATGCAAAACCTAAAATGCCATGATCTTACCATGCATGTAGCAAGACTCTTTTCTTTACAAAACATGATTATATGAGATGTTGACTGCAAAATCATGAAGAACCTTAAGAAATAACTCATGTAAGTCCCATACATGTATGAATTTGTGGAAAACCAAGTTCAAAAGTGAAGAATTAAGCATGCATGTACACAATTCTCCTAAACTCTCTATGATCATTGTGATTCATGCTCATTCCTTTCAAATACATGCAAATGATCCTATAACTTGGTGAATTCATCTTCCTACATGGTTTATCTTCATGAATTATGGGTAGAGATCATACCTAGAGCTTGAATTAGCCTTAGTTAAGCTTAATCTCTTCAATCTCTCTCAAACTCCCTTGAATTCTCTTCTCTCTCTCTCTACAAATGTTGAGTTCTCTCCCTAACTCTGAATTTTCAACACAAAAAGTTGAAGAAAATGAGCTCCTAAGCTCAATTAACATATATATCAAGGTGGATCAGGCTTAACTAATTAATTGTGATCAAGACTAATCAATTGGGCTTAAGTCTAATCAATTATGATTAATTTATTCTAATTATTTTAATCCGAATCAAATTTTAATTAAACTTACCATGTGGTCCTAAAAATTCCAACTAGCCTATTGAATTAACTAATTTTTTGTTTTTGAATCCCTTTGGGCCTTCAATTACAAATTCTACGTCGACAATTTAATAGATAATTCACAAATAAACAGATAAGTATCAAATAAACACATAATCATACAAATTATGCCTAGTAAAATAATATGTAAAAATGATACAGAGGTCAGGGTTGTTATAGTTTCCCCCCATAGTAAGTTTAGTCCTCCAAACTTAAGTTACCTCTATTCGGAAACAACTCTGGGTAGCATGGTCTCATTTCATCCTCCTTCTCCGATGTTGCTTCTTTTCCATAGTGTTACTTCCATTCAACTTTCACTATAGAAATGGATTTATTTCTCAACTGATTGACTTGCCAACCAATTATCTGAATGTGCCTTTCTTCATAGTTCATGTCATCATCAAGTGCTATTTAGTGGTAATCTATGACATGGAATGGATCTGTAAGGTATCCATAGAGCATTGATACATGAAAAGACATTGTGCATTTGTTCCATTCTCGGCGGTAAAGCGATACGATAAGCAACAGGGCTAAGCCTTTCTAAATCTGAAATGGCCTAATGTAACGCGAAGTCAATTTCCCTTTTCTACCGAATCTTATTTTCCCTTTCAATAGTGTTACTCAAATAAACACATGATCTCCCACTTCATATTTCAAATCTCTCATTCTCTGATCAGCATAACTTTTCTATCGGCTCTGGGCAGTCTTGAGTCTCTGTTGGATGATTTTTATCTTGTCAGTTGTTTCTTGCACAAGCTCAGACTCATATAAAGCTCTATCACCAACCTCGGTCCAGCAAACTAGAAACCTGCACTTTCTTCCATACAATGCCTCATAAGGCGCCATGCAGATACTTGAGTGGAAATTGTTGTTATAAGCAAACTCAGCCAATGGTAGGTAAGTATCCCAGCTGCCTTGAAATTCTAAGACACATACATAAAGCATATCTTCTAATGTTTTGATTGTTCTCTCAGTTTGCCCATCGGTTTGCTAATGAAAACCTGCGCTGAATATCAATTCTATGTCCATTTCCTGTTGCAAACTTTACCAAAATCTCGAAACAAATTTAAGATCCCTATCTGACACAGTAGATACTAGAACCCCATGTAATCGAATGATCTCATCAATATAAATAGTGGCAAGTCTATAGGCATTAAAAGAAGTTTTTAGAGCAGGAAAATGAGCAGATTTCGTTAATCTATCGACAATAACCCAAATAGCATTCTTACCTCTAGGTGTTTGAGATAGACCGACAATGAAGTCCATGGTTATATGTTCTCACTTCCATTCTGGAATAGGAAGAGACAGAAGCAAACCTACTGGTTTCTCATGTTCAGCTTTCACTTGTTGGCATTGAAGGCATTTGGAGTTGTAGTCGGCAATTTCCTTTTTCATGTTTGCCCACTAGTACACTTGTTTCAAGTCTTGGTACATTTTGGTATTCACCAAATGCATAGCAAACATTGATTGGTGAGCCTCTTCTAAAATTCTTCTTTTCAATTCTGTATCATTAGGAACTCAAAGTCTTCCTTGGAATTTCAACACTTGTTCTTTGATGGAGAATCCCGATTTAGGCTTAGTTTTAAACTCATCACACACTTTCTTGAGGAACTGATCTTCCATTTGTTTCTGTTTAATTTCCTCAATAATGGCTGGATGTGCGGACATTGTGGCCAAAATATTGTCCTACCCATAATACATAACTTCTATCTCGAGTCTGTCAAGATCTTGCAAAGCTCTTTTCAGTCAGTCAACAAACAAGCCAAGGTTCTTGTACTCTTTTTGCCTAACGCATCAGCTATTATATTAGCTTTACCGGGATGGTAGTGAATTTGCAGATCATAATCTTTATTCAGTTCAAGCCAATGCCTTTGTCGCATATTTATCCTTTCTGGGTAAAGAAATACTTCAAACTTTTGTAGTTTGTATATACTTCACACTTAGCCCCATACGAATAGTGGCGCCAAATTTTCAATGCAAATATGACGGTGGCAAGCTCCAAATCATGTGTTCGGTAGATCTTTTCATGTAGTTTTATTTGTCGGGATGCATAAGCAATTACTTTTCCATTCTACATTAAAACACAACCCAAACCTCTATAAGATGCATCACTGAAAATTACAAACCCTTCAGTACCTAATGTGTAACAACCCCGAACTGTGATTAGCCACTAAACCATGATTAAGGATGCCTAATAAGTGATTAAGAGGAAATCATGTGTTAATTGCATGTATTATATGTTATTTGCATTTGTATCTGTTTGTCGTAGAAATATTTGTTAGTGTTTCTATTCTGTTCTGCGAATTGAAGGCCTTATCGGCATCTGATCACGAAATTGACTTAGGTTATGTATTATTTGGAATTTTTAGAATTTTATAATAGGTTCAATTTAAATTCGATTCGGAACGAAGTAATTGGAATAAAATAATGTCTATTAATTAGTCACTAATTAAGCACCATAATGAGCCTATATAAGGCCACTTCCAACACCTTTGATACACTCTTACACCCTCATTTCTTCATCCTTGAGACAACAAATGTGAGGGAGAGAGAGACCAAAAGAAAAGAGTGAATTCAAGGAGATAAAGATAGAATTGTGATAGAGTGCTAGAAGAATTGAAGGTTTAGCTTATAGGAGCTCAAGAATTTGTTGATTATAACTTAATTAAAGGCCTTAGGTGAGTAATTGACTTTTAATCTTGTATCTAAATCATTAATGAAGAGAATTTAAGGAGACCTTGTGATCAAGTACAAGAATTGAGCTAGAATTTAAGAATTTAAGTCATATCATGCATGCATGTGCATTTCATGAAGTTTTGAAGCTATTTTTAAATGAATTCTTTCATGCATGTGGTAATTCTAGTTTGGTTTTAAGAATTCATGACTTTTCATACTATTTGACCTCAATTGATCTTGCTTTGGAAGGTCTAAGTTCAAAGGATTACATGCATGTCATGTTTTCCAAGTTTCAAGTTTGATTTTGAACAATTGGTATACTTTTGGGTCTTGATTTCATGAAATGATCTTTAATTCTCAATGTTTTCCAAGTATAGACTTGTTTTCTTAAGTTTTAGACCCAAAATATGTGTTTTGAAGCATTACATTTGAGTTTTGAAGCTTGGTAGCAAATCTAGAAATCCTAGAATTCTGCCTCACTGCTCGAGTGACAGAACCTGTGCTCAAGTGACCACTCTTTGTTTTGTACTTCCGCTCGACCAACCACAAGTTGGCTCAAGCATAAAATGCATGCTCCCAGAAGTTTACAAGTTTTTGCAGAACGCTCAAGCGACCAAAGTTGCGCTCAAGCGAAGACCTCAGTCTCATGTTCGAGCGACCGTCGAGCGGCCGTTGAGCGGAAAATTCACACAACCAATACTTTTACAGAGTTTATAGACCGCTCGAGCGACCGAAATTCCGCTTGAGCAACCACCCTTATTTTTGAACCTCTGCTCGAGCGAAGGAAGCTACGTTCGAGCGAGGACCCTGTTTTTAGAAAATTTGACTAAGTGTTAAACAACATGTTTTGGCATCCTCATTGCATCCTACGCAATCATAGGCCATGATTAAGACATAATAATGAGGATAAGGATTAGAAACACACCAAGATAAGAAAGAACTAAGGTAATGATTCCGGGTGTGTAATTCAATACATATCCGTTCTGTATTTGTGTATTTGTATAAGTCACCGCCATTAATCGCCTAATTCGTCTGTCATATCTGTTTTGCTGTTGGAGCCATCTGTGAGTAATAACTTTGTAAAGCTATGTTCATGTTTAAGTATTTTCTTATATGCTATGATATGACAAGAAATGATCTCTTTTTCTAAAGTGTTATGTTCCGTATCAATGAATGATTGTCCATATATTGAGAAGTATTTGTGGTATCCTTAGCACATGGCCCTTGCCCGGGGATAACAATACTGTGGTCTATGAGCACAAGGCCCTTTCCCGGGGGTAATAATACCGTGGTCTTGTGGCCCTCGCTTGGGGATAACAATACCCCGTGGCTTAAGTATGTTATATGTTCCCAGTACCTGAGGTTCCATACCTTTATGGAACTGGTCAAGTATGACCCTTAATGCTTTGTATCTGATCTGTTAGCGCTAATAGGTGTACCACGTATAATCATCTTTGAAATTGAATAAGTACATGCTTCTGAACTCTGAATAAGAATATGAATCTGTTTCTGCTTTCTGAATCTAATATGGGACATCATTCATTAAATCCTTTACTCTGTTATTATTCACTAGGCTTTTGCTCACTATTTATATTATGTATGTAGGTGAGCAGGCGTATGACCAGGCCTAAGCTGCTGCCTCCTAGAGAGTTTTGGGTTAGCCAGCCACCTTGCCTCCTAGAAGGTTCACGTTTGAAGAAGTCAAGATCATGTTAAGGATGTTTTTGTTTTGTTTTGCTTATCTGTACACTGGACTAAGTCTCTTTTGATAATACTTGTACGATGTTGCATGACTTATGATCGTTTGACGTCACATATGTGTATATATATACAAGGTTTTTAATTATCTGTTCCATGTATGTCTACACAGCTCAATAGATGTTGTATTTTGTATATTTGCTTCCACAACTCCTCTATTTATATGATATTCAAGTCAAAGGCCTTTGGTAATTCCAGGATTACTGGCCGGTTATGACGCTAAACCTATAAAGATAGGTTTGGGTCGTGACATGACGGTAAGGTAAGAATTTGAGCTATAGTCAATCTCGTCTTCAGTTCTTGAAATGCAGATTCCCTCTGATCAGTCCACACAAACAATTCTCCTTTTTAGGTCAATTGTGTCAATGGCACAACAATTTTAGAGAAGTCTCTGACAAATCTCCTATAGTAAACTGCCAGACCCATAAAACTATGAATTTCTGTTACATTAGTTAGAGTAGGCCAGTTAACAATTGCCTCGATTTTCTATAGATCAACAGATATCCCTTCTCTATTAATAACATGCCCCAAAAATGTAACCTTATTCAACCAGAATTCATATTTCTTAAATTTCCCAAGCAGTTGTTTTTCCCTGAGTGTTTGAAGAATTATTCTGAGGTTTTGTTAGAATTATTCTAAGGTGTTGTTCATGTTCTTCCCCATTCTTCGAGTAAATCAAAATGTCATCAATAAAAACTACAACAAGCTCATCCATAAATGGTTTAAAGATTCGGTTCATCAAATCGATGAAAGTTGCAGGTGCATTGGTAATTGTGAATGGCGTAACTAAAAATTCATAGTGTTCACACCTGGTTCGGAAGGCAGTTTCTCTATGTCTTTAGCCTTAACTTTCAACTAGTGGCATCCCGATCTCAAGTCAATCTTTGCAAATACCTGAGCCCCTATAACTGGACAAACAAATCATCAATCGAGGCAAAGGATATTTATTTTTAATAGTTACCTCGTTGAGTTCCCGGTAATCGATACATAAACGGAGTTTCCCATCTTTCTTCTTCACAAACAATATAGGTGCACCCCACGGTGATGTGCTTGGTCGAATAAACCCTTTATCAAGTAATTCATGCAACTGTACTTTTAGGTCATGTTTGATTCACAAGACTAATAGTGAAGTATTAATAATTCTATTAAATTAGTGTAGTATTCACTATCCAATTGGATTAATATCCATTGGATTAATAATCCCACCCCTACCCCATTACTAATAATCCTACAAATTTGTTGGATTAATTATCCATTGGATTAATAATCCTAAACCAAAATGTTAAAACAAACATAGGATACTTGGGCCCACAGATTAATAATCCCAATCCCATGCTCTAATCCACCCAATCAAACATGCCTTTAGTTCTTTCATTTCAACAGTTGACATTCAATACAGAGTTTTGGATATGGGTTGAGTAGCAAGCATCACATCAATTACAAATTCAATTTCTCTATTAACTAATTGTCTAGGAAACTCTTCTGAAAACACATCAGAAAAGTCTTTCACAATTGGAATATCATCTAAAACAACATTTGAAGTTTGGACATTAAAAATACTACAAAAATACCCTTGACACCCCTTGTAAATAAGTTTATGTGCTTTTATGGCAAAAATTAAGTATGGTGGGGGAACTACACCTCTCCCCTCAAAATAAAATTCATTCTGTCTCGGAGGTCGGAATATCACACTGTAGACGTCCCCGAACGTCCCGGGAGGGAATCCCCCCATTTTGTTCATTTGGGCTCACTACAGTTCGGACTCAAATGTCACGGTTCTTAATCTGATCTCACAGAGTGCAATGCAAGACTGATAAATCACCAAAGAGTCCAAATCCGGCAAATCGTTTTGGAAAACTGATTTTTTAGAAAGAAGTGCCAAACATGGACTGCTTTGCGAGATATAGAGTCGCCACCTAAATATTTTTTATGGGGGAATTTAGAAAACCCTGACTCGTTGCCTAAGGCCACGTGTCCGTCATCACCAAAGTTGCCTCGGCTCGGGAACTTGGGTACGATTGGGGAAGGTCAGCTATGAGCACCCCCGCTCGCCCGATCAAAAATCGGCCTCTACTAACCGTGATATCTAGTTTTGAAAACATTATGCATTCTTATTCCGGTTAATTAGCTAATCTTACTATGTGATGCTCACAACACAAAAGTATAGACTAGATCGCCTAATTTGAAACAAAGCATTGCATATCCGCTCATTTGAAAGACAGTTTTGAATTTTGCTACTCGCAAGTAGGCTAAAACACGAATTTCAACGAGTTGTTCCAACTCAAGCAATCCAACCTTCACCCGTAGGCATTTAGGCAGTCAATCAACTAAGCAGTTAGCCTCATGGCAAGCATGCTATCATGGTAGTCACTCACACGCATGCAAGGATGCTAAAGCATAAACACTTACCGAGTACTCCAAGCCAAAACAGAAACTAGTTAGTAATCAATGCATGATCCTAGTTCATGTTAAAATGGCTAATGCAACACATGCAAAATGCAACTACAATAGGCTCGGCTATTCTAAGATGGCATATGATGATGCTACAGCTAACACGTATTCAACTTAGAATTGAAGTACAATGCAGTTAGTATGATGCGCCGAGCCCAATGCATGCAATACAAATGAATGGATGCAAACATGCGGAGCATAAGGATGCTAACTAAAACATGCCCTAATCTAACCACTGAAAGCTGGTAAATAAAAGGGAGAAAGACGTGGGGTTAGAAGACATGCACACACGCACCCACACTTATTACAACATTGCCCTCTCTCGGAGGGTCCGAAAGAATAATACAAATTAATCAACTAACAAGCTAATTAATTAATTACAAAACTAGCTAACTAATTGACAAATTAATTAAGCTACTGAGAGCAATAAAACAGCCTCGGGAAGAGGGATGAATGTATGCATGCTCAGCTCCGCTCGAAAATCCATTGCCATGCCATAATTGCCTCTGTTTACACTGCCCTGCTCCTTCGAAGATTGTGCCAAATCCTAAGGATGCTTCAGGATCACTCCTTGAACACTGTGGGATGTCACTGGCCAATAGGAATGGTCACCGGCCATGAGGAAGTGGTCATCGACCAGTTGTGAGGCTATCGGCCAACAATGCATGGCCAGCCGGCACTGAATGTGGTCGGTCGGCTATCTTTTCCTGCAGAATCCTGTTTGACAGCAGCAGAGGACAGACAAGGCATGGCAAAGCATTTCAAAGCAAATGTTTGCACAACCAACCTCTCTATCATATTATGAACTCAAGGGAGTATGGCTCTCGACCCTCGGGCCACCAATTATGCATTTCGATGCATGATGGCCAAAGAGGCCAAGTGTGCAACTTGATATCAAATGAGATGCACAAAAACACATAAGGGCCCCAAACTCTATCATGATTGATCAAGAGGCAAGGGATGCACACACAATGCAATGCAACCTAGGCAAGCAAGCAAACATGCAAATAACTCAAGTGTGCAACAAATCTAATGCAACATGAGCATGTTAACATGCAATATGCAATAGGCATACAACCTAAACATATCGACATGTATAGCATGCAACAACATGCAAAATGAAACAAGCATGCAACAACATGGTGAGATGGACTTATACTAACATGGGTAGCTCTCAAGCATGCCAAAATCAGTGGCCATACACAATTGAAATTAGGCAAGAACATTCATGCAAACATGCCCAATGCAAGGGACCGAACCTAAGGCATCAAATGCCACTCTACCAAAGCATGGCAAGGGATGAAATATGGCATACAATGACACAAATTCCAGCTCTGAAATGGCATACTAAATGACTCCAAAATGACTCTGAAGCATGCAAACACTCACACAACGCATGGTAGGGGCCTCAAAACCCAAGACTAGCCTAAGCATTTACACTATAGCTATACAAAGCATGAGTGATATGGCCATGGCAGCCCAAAACAATCCTAGGACAGCCCAAAATAAGCATAAAATCATGTTAGAGTAAAGCCAAAATATGCTAGGATGATGAGTCAAAACATCATGCACAAGAGGCTAGTAAATAAGATTTGTTCTACACCTATATGGAGCATGCAAAGGATGACCAAACCAACCATGGATATGGTCATGATATGGCAAGACATTACCAAAAACATGCTGAAATGTAAACCAAACAAGCTAACAAGACATGACAAAGCATGAGGCATGTGAAGCTAGTTTAGGGGATTTACACTTCAAGTGTATCATACAAGCATGGAGTGACAAAACCAACCCAAAAAAGATCCATGGCATGGTAAAACATCACTAAAAACCTACTGAAATGGACTCAACACAAGTTAAGCAAACATGCTACTTTGATGAGCTATGAATGGGGTTACACTACACATACAAGATGCATGCAAAATATGACCAAAGTAGCCATGGACAGGGCCAAGGCAGGTCCTAGAAGTCACAAAAAAATGGCTTGAACTAAGCCTCAAAAATGTAGAGAGGCATGCTCCTTTGGAAGTCCAAAAAAGGCAACAAACAAGACAACAAGGAGAGGGGATGGCCCTCTCCTTCTTAGGACCTCAAAACACCATCCCCACCACTGAAATCTAGATTTCAGTGGTGAGAGGGCCAATACAAGGTGGTCCCGAAGCTCACAAAAAATGCACAAAAATGAGGCCAAACAAGGCCTAAGAGGGGGTAAACAACCCCAAACACAAAAGTGATCTTAAACAAACTTTAAAAAGAGCTCAAAATAAGACTGTAGATACCCCATTTTTGACCGTCCTCAAGACTTGGACGTCACCGCTTGAACACTCGATGCTCATCCTAGTTTGTGTTCATCTTGAGTTCCCGGAGGTCCCGGCAGCGCGCCTTGCCTCAGGATCTCTCGGCTCGACTGTTCGGTGTTTGGTTTTTGCACCAAACACTTGTTTTTTGCCTTGGAAGGGCAGGAAATGCCTTGTGAGGCATCCCTATACTCCACCGACCATGGCTTGAGGCCACTGGCTGTGTTTTGTGTCCATCGGCCATATATTAGGCCGACCGGCACTCTAGATGGCTGACCGGCCATCTATTTTGGCCAAGTTGTACTCTTTGCCGGCCGACTACTGTGCATCTTCTTTTGCAGATATTTTCTTTGCAGCTGGCATGCATTTGGCTCCCCTCCATACATGTGTATGGAGGGATCTCTCTCTTGACAAGCTTTACAAAAGAGAGCTCTATAAGAGAGAGTCCCCTCTCTCTCATTTAGGGCTAGACATTTTTTAGACAGAATTTTCAGAGGGTTTTGAGTTTTAGGGTTAGGGTTCATATGTCCTCCATCTCTATCTCTCTCTCTCTCTCTTTTTGTTTTGTGAGTGTTTTTGCCTTAGTTTTGCACACAAACACCCACCATCACACCTTTTATTGGAGCTGAGGCCCTTGAGGGTTGTTTTTGGAGTTTTGGAGCTGGTTTGAGCTTGAAGAACCAGCTGGTCCATCATTGGTGAAAAGGGTCTACAAGGGTAAGAAACTTGTCCCTTTATTCCCCATTTTTGCATTGCATTTTTGCCTACCTTGCATCTATTTTTGAGTTTAATGTATAACATATAAAAGTTGTGTTTTTACTTGCTTTAAATAGTTGTTCAAGGATGTTTCAAGCTTTGGGGTTGTTTGACCCTTCTCAAGCCTTGAAAGACCCCATTTTGTGCCATTTTGATTGAGCTCCGGGATCATTGTGTTTGGGCCTCCTCACCACTGAAATCTTGAGGGATTTCAGTGATGAGGATGGTGCCTTGAGGTCCTAGGAAGGAGAGGGCCACCCCCTCTCCTTATTGTCCTTGAAAAGGGCCCTTTTTAGCCTCTTGAGGGAGCACCATGTTTAGGTTCATGTTGACCATACCCTAGCTATTTTTTGTGCTTATTATGTCATAATATAGCTCTGATTTCAATTGGTTTGGACACACCTTGCTTGTTAGCATACATGTCTTGTAATGCCATATTGTAGCCTTAACATGCATCTAGGTTTTAACCCTTGTTCAAGCATGCTTTTGGCCTAGCTTTGTGAAGCTTTTGTACTTATTTTGTCATGTTTGAGGTTTTTTTTTGGTTGTTTTGGTCAACCATAACATGTATTGCATAGCCCCTTTGCATTGTTAGCTTGTAAGCTTTAAGTGTGTGAAGTGTTGAGCATGCATTGTTTGATTTATTTTAGTGGTTTGGCTCCACTTATGGCATCATTTCAGTCCCCATGACATGCTTGTATGCTTGCCTTTGATGCCTCTTTGATGCCTTGACAGCTTGTGTTGTACGCTCCATGTTTTGGCAACTATGCATGCTTTTGGATTTGAGCCATTTAGATGCCATCTAGATGTGTTGTTGGCTTTGTTTTCATACGTTAAAACTCTGTTTTTGATCGTTTAATTCATGCCATGTTTAGTTTTGTTAAGGGTAGTTTAATACCTCCCTTAGCTTACCTTGGGTTTTGGATCTTGGTTGCATGCCTTGGCTCATCCTGTTTAATTGATTTGGCATCATATTTAACATGATTTTAGAGCTTAATATGCATGCTAATTGTCCATGTTTAGTCTCTTTTAAGTGTGCTTAAAAGTTGCTTTTATGTGCTTAAGTGTTGGCCTATTAACATGTGCATGTGTGTGTGTGTGTGTGTTGGCCCTCACTTCCGTAGCATTGGCCACCGTTTTAGGCTTGTTTGAGAGTCGCCTAATTTAGTTTAAGTCCATCCCTTTGTTTGTCGCATGTTCTCCTTGTATGTTGTGGCACATTAGTGAGTTGTTGCGTGATTGAAATCGCATGATTGAATGAAGTCACATGCTTGTTTGCATGCTTAAATACCCACATTGTGCCTTGCATACTTGTAAGTTACGTTGCTTCATGCCTTACATGCTTTCTTTACCTAGGTTGTATGCCTAACATGCATTGCTTGCTTGCATTGTCTATGTTGCATACTAGCCAACATGCTTAGGATTGCATTGCATGAGTAGGCATGCTTGACCTCTTGAAGTGAGTATGATAGAGGTTGGCCCTCCTTGTGTGTTTATGTGCATTGCATCCCATATTAAAATGCACACTTGATTCTTTGGGCCATCATCCAAGAATCAAGGCCCATCCTCTTTTGAGTCATTCACATGATAAGGAGTGTGGTTGGTGCATACATTGCTTGAAATGCATTGCCATGCTATGCCTTACCCTCTGTTGCTGTCAATTGCAGATTCTGCAGGAAGTTTTGGCCGACCGGCCACATACATTGCCGACCGGCCATCCGTTGGTGGCCGATAGCTTAATCAGAGGCCGATGAGAATTTCCTATGGCCGATGATCATCTCCTTCAGCCGGTGGTGTTCCCCAGCATTCAGAGAGCACATCCTGAGACTTGTGAAGTCTTCAGAGGAGCAGGACAGCCAAAGCAGAGGCATCTTGTGCATGGTAGTGGACTTCCGAGCGAAGACCAGGCACGCATGCATCGAACCCTCTTCCTGAGGCCGTTTATTGCTTAATTAGATTAATTGATTTGTTAATTAATTAGATCGTCTGTAATATTTAATTAGCTTGGGAGTTAGTTAAATTGTATTATTATTTCGGTCTCTCCAAGCGAGGGCAAATTTGTAATAAGTGTGGGTGCGTGTGTATATGCCTTCCAACCCCCATTTCTTTCTTCCTTTTACTTACCTGCTTTGATGGTTAGTATTAGGGCACGTTTAATTTAGCATCCTTATGCCATGCATGCGTGCATCATTCATCAATATTGCATGCACCGGGCTCGGCACATCATGCTAACTGCATCGTATTTCAAATCTAACTTGAATACATGCTACTTGATGCATTTCGCATGCCATCCTAGGATTAGCCGAGCCTATTCCAGATTACATTTTGTATGTGATGCATTAGCCACTTTGACATGAACTAGGGTCACGCATGTTTGCTAACTAGTTTACTGTTTTGGCACGGAGTACGATGTAAGTACCTATACTTTAGCATCTTGCATGAGTGTGAACGTTAACATGACAGCATGCTTACCATGTGGCTAGATGCTTATATGATATAAACTTCCTGATTGCCTGTGGGTGAAAGTTGGATTGATTGAGTTGGAACAACTCATTGAAATCCGTATTTTAGCCTACTTGCGAGTAGCAAATTCTAAAGCGTTTTCCAAACAAACGGATATGCAATGGTTCATTCCAAATTAGTCGATCTAGTCTATACTTTCGTGTTATGCACATCACGTAATAATTCTAGCTAATTAACTGGAATAAGAACACATAACGTTTTCAAAACCGGATATCATGGTTAGTAGAGGCCGATCTTTGATCGGACGAGAGGGGGTTCTCATAGCTGACCTTCCCCAATCGTACCCAAGTTCTCGAGCCGAGGCAACTTTGGTGATAACGGACACGTGGCCTTTGGCACCGAGTTAGGGTTTCCTAAATTTCCCAAAAATAAAATATTTAGGTGGCGACTCTGTATTTGGCAAAGCAGTCCATGTTTGGCACTTCTTTCAAAAAATCTATTTTCCAAAACGATTTGCCGGATTTGGACTCTTTGTTTCAGATTAAGAACCGTGACAATTTGAGTCCGAACTGTAGTGAGCCCAATATGAACAGAATGGGATTCATTCTCCTGGGACGTTCAGGGACGTCTACAAAGACTTTTTTCAGTTTATGATAAAGCCCAAATATGCTTGCAAGTATGGCTAAAAGATGGAGCAAAATAAAGCTTAAAAAGGGAAAAAGTGTGCTCACCCTTGTAGCTCAGCAAAATAGCCACTTCTCTAGACCAAAACCAGCTCCTTAAGCCCTCTCAAGACCTTTCAAGAACCTTAGGTTGATGGTGGAAGGGTTAGGCTATGAGGTGGTGTGCAAAGGGCCAAGAACATTCACTTTTCTAAGCCTAAATGTAGAGATGCAAAGAGATAGATGTGTCTATGCCTTAGCAAAAAAATTTTGGAACCCTTGCAATGGAAGAGGAACTCTTCTTATATAGAGGAAGAAACATCCAAGCTTCTCTTAGAAGCTTGGAGCAAAGAGGCCAAGCTTCTCTTAGAAGCTAAAGCAAAAAGGGTCAAGCTTCTTGAGGAAGTTAGAGCAAAGGGGTCAAGCTTCCTCAAGAAGCTAAGAAAGGTCCAAGCTTCTCTTAGAAGCTTAGAGCAAAGGGGCCAAGCTTCTTCAAGAAGCTAAAAAGGGGTCAAGCTTCTCTTAGAAGCTTGAAAGGGGTCAAGCTTCTCATAGAAGCTTGGAGCAAAGGGTTCAAGCTTCTTGGAGAAGCTAGAACAAAGCTTCAAAAGGTTCAAGCTTCCTCAAGAAGCTAAAACCAAGGGTTCGAAAAGTTCAAGCTTCCTCAAGAAGCTAAAACAAGGGTTCAAAAGGTTCAAACCCCCTCAAGAAAAGGTCTCGGCCAGAAAAAGTGGCCGATTGATCAAAATCAGTGGCCTGCCGACCAAAAACATTACTGACCGGCCAACATCTTTGGCCGGTAGCAAGAAAACAGGGCCGGTGGCCTCAAGCCATGGCCGGTGAAGTGTGGGGATGGCCAACAAGCCATTCTTGCCCTTAGAAGCAAACACACAAGTGTTTGGTCTACAACCAAGCACAAAACAAACAAGTCGAGAGGTCTCAAGGCAAGGCGTGCGGCCGAAACCTCCGAGAACTCAAGACGAACACGAACATAGATGATCATCGAGTGTTCAAACGATAACGTCCAAGTCTTGAGGACGATCAAAAATGGGGTGTCTACACACACGTTTAGATGTACAATCAATGATTGCATAATATTTAGATAGCCAGCCCATACCCAAGATAATGTCAAAATGAGACTTGTCTAAGGGCAACAAATCAACATATAATGTGACATTCTCAAGCAAGATTTCACATGTAGGGTAAACAGTTGAACATAGCATAGATCCCCCTAACGGTGATAATACACATAATTTATATCTCAAAGTTTCCAACGGTCTATTCAATCTAGGCGCAAATTGCATAAAAGCAAAAGAGTGGATAGATCCTGAATCAATCAAAACATACGTATACTATCCACAAATAGAGAGTGTACCTGAGGCTACTATTTCTACATTTTGAGTGTCCCCCAGTATAAGAGCAAAAACCCTTAATTATCTCTAATTATCCCTCATAGTAATCGAAATTGCATTGGCCCTTACATGTGGTACCGATGCAGTTGAGCTTATAGCACCATGATTATCACGTTGCCATGGTTACGGACATTTCCTTGCTATGTGTCCCGTTTTCCCACACTAGAAGAATCCCCAGTAGTCCAATAACATACACCCCGATGCTTTCTTCCATAATTCGGACCATAATCCGGACAAACAGGTGCTGAATTACCACTCTGACTTGAATTGCCTGAATTTCCCGACCTTGCTTTCTTAGTTGTCATTGAGGTTGTCCCTTTGTTCATATTCAATTTTTGTCTTTTACCTTTCCACTCAAAATTTCTATTATGGGTAGCTAGATTTGTCTGTACCATGAGAGCTTTGTCTAAAACATCAACATATTTGGGTAGTTTCAACACATTAATTCTGTCAAGAATTGCATCACGACGACCTCCTTCAAATTTTCTAGCCTTTTATAGTCTGTGTTGGCCATGTGCGGTGCAAATCATGCTAGTGCAGTAAACTGGGCCTCATACTCTACCGCTGATTTATTCTCTTGTTTCAACTATTGAAACTTTGTTACTTTCCTATCCCGAACACACTACGAGAAGTACTTCTCGTAGAAAATCTCTAAGAATTAAACCCAGCTGATTCCCCTGTTGGTATCTCTCACTAACATCCACCACCTTCTTGCTTCATCTTCAAAAGTAAAGGCGGCTAGCAATACCTTTTGGTGTCTCTGTGCATAGAAACACTTCAAATAGTTTCTCTATTCCCAATACCCCAACCTCAACCTTTAGCAGATCAATACCTCCATGAAACAAGGGTGGCTTCATCTTTTTGAATTCTTTAGTGAGAGCAATGGTTTGGTCATCCGTTTGATGATCTTATTCCGGTGGTATGGGCATCGGAGGTGGGGGTGGTGGTTGCTGTTGCTACCATTGCTGTTGTTGTCTTAGGTTTTCAGCCATATCATACATCATTCTTTCCATCCGATCAAGACGATTGAAGGTACTCCTGCAATTCATTCCCTCTTGTTCTCACCATTATCTATCTAAAACCTGTATTATAACAAATACATTCTATGCATACATTCACATATACACATTTTCAAAGTTATCTCATATTGAAATTCAAATGCAAATGAATGCAATTCTTAAGTCTTTTCTAAACACCTTATTGTTCAATGGACTAGTGAGTGAGGTATAACTCATGCACTGATACCAAAACTGTCATAACCCAAACTCGCCCTTAGAGGCTTAGGTCCTGACCGGCCAGTAATCCCATATTACCTCTGACCTCAAAGACAAAACTGATAAGAATAACGATATCGGGGCTTTGCGGAAGCAATATACAAATATAAACATGTTCATTGAGCAGTGCATACATAAAAGCCCATATGAAATTTAAACTTCAACCTTCTCATAAATATAGACACATAGAACGTCAAAACATCTTAGCACACTTGTACAAAATTTTCCATACACAACAAGTTCCAAAAATAAAAGAAAACAAAACAAAGTAACTTGATCCCCATGGTTAACACAACTTGGCTCCAATGAGTCCAAGATCGCCGCATCACGGAGGCAGTTCCAAAATGGCTTGATTGAAGGGTGATCTCCTAAGGTTACTTTACGCTTGACGCTCCATTTGCTCACCTACCTATATACAGGGAAAAGGGGTGAGCTAAAACCCAGTAAGTAATACCAATATAAAGAGGTTAAATGAATGATGTCTATCATTGTACAAAACCATATCATATGAGTTCTAAGCAAAGCATAAGTGAGCACTTGTCGTATCAAAGTTCACAAATCATGTTCATATGTAATACATCCAATAGTGCGACGAAGGATCCCAAGGCATAACGAAGAGACCACATGGGTCTAACGAAGGGACCATATAGGTCAAGCGAAAGGACCACTTAGGTCAACATCAGAGATCTCTGTGCACATATAAAAATGGGCCACGGTATTATTTCCTTCGGGCGAGGGTCTCATAGCGAAGGGACACGATATTGTTACCCCCAAGCGTGGGCCACATAGTAAAGGGCCACGATATTGTTACCCCTAGGTGAGGGTCTTATAACAAAGGGCCATGGTATTGGTATCCCCAGGCAAGAGCTACACTAAGGATGCCACAATTACATTTCCAAAGGGACAATCATTCATTTGTGTCAAAATAACATTTTTGTAGTAACTCAAAAATACATTCAACATATCTTTACAAAGATACTACTCATAGTGGACGGGTACTGATGGTAGACCTCGGTTGACCACCTACAAAATCACATAAAACAAATATACATTGAACATACATTTGAAACAAGTATTAAATCTTAATTTATTCTCTTACGTGTGTTTTTACCTTATCTCATGATTTAGGATGTTCAAATGATGCAAAAGGATGTCTAAAAAGGCATGAGAATGCAAATATGCACTTATAAGTGTTAATCAGAATTTGCTGAAAACAAGGTCTTCGCCCAAGCGCACACTTGAGCGGTGTGGCATGCCTGCAAAAGTACTGGATGCTCAAATTTTACGCTCAATTATGGTCGCTTGAGCCAATTGCTGAACAGAGGTGGGTTCGCTTGAGTGCAAACTTAGTCACTCGAGTCAACGACCAAATGTCTATAAAAGTACTAGATGCCTTTGTTTTTCGCATAAGTGACGGATTCTTCGCTCGAGCGAAATGAAAGAATTCTGGGTTTTCCAAATTTGTGCTTAAGGTTCAAAATCATTCCTTTCAAGTTCAAAGCTTGCATGGTTGGTCTCAAAAGCTTAGAAACACTTTACAAAAAACATGAATTGTTGGAAAATATGAAACCATGATCTCAAATTCTCTTTCAACTCTTCCAAACAAAACCCAAATGCCAAGATCTTACCATGCATGTAGCAAACTCAACTCTTTTCTTTACAAAACATGATTATGTGAGATGTTGAGTGCAAAATCACGAAGAATCTTAAGAAATAACTCATGGAAGTCCCATACATGTATGAATTTGTGGAAGTTCAAAAGTGAAGAATTAAGCATGCATGTACACAATTCTCTTAAACTCTCTATGATCATGATGATTCAAGCTCATTCCTTTCAAATACATGCAAATGATCCTATAACTTGGTGAATTCGTCTCCCTACATGGTTTATCTTCATGAATTATGGGTAGAGAGCATACCTAGAGCTTGAATTGGCCTTAGTTAAGCTTAATCTCTTCAATCTCTCTTGAACTCCCTTGAATTCTATTCTCTCTCTCTCTCTCTCTACAAATGTTGAGTTCTGTCTCTAACTCTAAATTTTCAGTACAAAGAGTTGAAGAAAATGAGCTCCTAAGCTCAATTAACATATATATAAAGGTGCATTAGGCTTAACTAATTAGTTGTGATTAAGATTAATCAATTGGGCTTAAGTCTAATCAATTATGATTAATTTATTTAATTATTTTGATCCAAATTAAATTTTAATAAAACTTACCATATGGTTCTAAAAATTCCAACTAGCCTATTGAAATAACCACTTTTGGTTTCTGAATCTGTTTGGGCCTTCAATTACAAATTTTAAGTCAACAATTTAACAAACAATTCACATACAAACAGATAAGTATCAAATAAACATATAAGCATGCAAATTATGCCCAGTAAAATAATATGTAAAAATGATACGAAGGTCCAGGTCGTTACACCTCTGAAAGTCTAAAGCACAAATTCAGAGCATATCTTCTAAGGTCTGTATGGTTCTCCCTAATTGTATGTTGGTTTACAGATGGAAAGTGATACTAAACCTCAATTCTATTCCCATTGCCCTTTGAAGACTTTTCCAGAATCTAAATACAAATTTTGGATCCCTAACTAAAACAATAGATACTGGAACTCCATGCAAACGAACAATCTCATCAATATAAATAGTGGCAAGTTTATAAATACCATATATAGTTCTCACATGTAGGAGGTGTGTAGATTTAGTCAACCTATCCACAATACCCCAAATAGAGTTCATACCTCTAGGTGTCCGAGGTAGACCAATGATGAAGTTCGTGGTTACTGTTCCTATTTCCATTCTAGAATAGGGACAGGTTGAAGCAATCCCTCCGGCTTTTGATGTTCGATTTTGACTTGTTGACATTGAAGGCATTTAGACACATATTCTGCAATTTCCTTCTTAATGCTAGGCCACCAATAACTTTGCTTCAAATCCATATACATTTATTGTTGCTCGGATGAATTGCGAACTTGAACTTGTAAGCCTCTTCTAATATTCTTTTCTTCAAATCAAAAGTACTTGGAACACACAGTCTCCCTTGAAACTTCAACACCTCATTTTCAATACTGAATCCTGATTTTGGATTCGATTCGAACTCGTCAAACACTTTTTTGAAGAACTCATCCTCCCTTTGCTTTTGTTTTATCTCATCAATGATTGTTAGTTGAGCTGAAATAGCGCCTATTGACCCACCTGTTCATGTGACACCACTTCAGTCTCGGATCTTTCTAAATCGTTCAGTAGTTCTCTCTATTCAATGAGCAAAAATACCAAGTTCCTTGTTGACTTTCTACTCAAAGCATCGGCTACAGTGTTAGCTTTACCCGGATGATACTGAATCAGAAGATCATAGTCTTTAATTAGTTCTAACCATCTCCTTTGTCACATGTTCAATTCTTTTTGAGTGAAAAAGTACTTCAAACTCTTGTGGTCAGTGTAGACTTCACACTTTGCTCCATATTATTAATGGAGCCAAATCTTCAAAGCAAAAACAACGGCGGCCAATTCTAAGTCATGAGTTAGATAATTCTTTTCGTGAGGTTTCAATTGACAAGAAGCATAAACTATCCCTACCTCAAGATTAGAAGAAAAGAGAGAGCAATGATATCTCCTTCGATTAAAACGAAGCTTTATACGAGCTCTACCTTTTTCTCCAAAGAGCTATGGTGGGGAAATCAATGGGTGAGGATGTATTTGAGATTTCAAGCAAGAACTAAAGAGATATAAAGAGTGAAGAACTAGAGTTTTGAAATGTTTTAAAGAGAGAGAGAGAGCAAATGAAAAGTGATTCAAAAACCCCTTTTTCTAAACTAATATATGCACAGACCGCTCAAGTGACCAAAACATCGCTCGAGCGTTAGACATAATAAGTGACACCGCTAGAGCGACCAAAAACAAAGCTCAAGTGCACAATGACCCTCTTCCAGAAGTTCAGACCTGCAAAAGACCGCTCAAGCGTAAGAAACACCGCTTGAGTGAAGATACTCTACTTTTAGAAGTTTTACAAACCAATAAAATGCTAGAAGATCTCAAAGACCGCTCGAGCGAACAAGCAGAAAACTAGACAACAACTCTTTTGAAAAAATTAACTCTCAACCTGTTTCAAACACAACCAATACTCAACCCAACCACCAACAATATGAAAAGAGTATGAACAACAATTAATTCCAGAAAATCCCGGACCTTGGAGTATGAAATGGGTCGGGTCTAAACTGGAACCATTATAGTTATCATGGAAAATAAGAAGAGAACATGTTTCCAATGTATGGAAAGGAATTTTAGAAGTGAGGGTGTGGTGAAGGTAAGGTTGCAAAATTTTTGAAAAGTAATTTCTTCATTAAGGTGGGGATGGATATATTCTATGAAGTTTGGGCATGATTTGTGAATTGGGGAAAAACTTTCAAGGTTTTGTTTCCTAGATTATTCATGTTATCAAGTCAGAAACAAGCTTTGGTAGCAGAAATTTGTAATTTAAAATTTGTGGGAGAGAAATGGAACATGTTGATTAGAACAGTTCTCTTTCAATGGAAGAAAGATCTTTTGGGGGATTTACAGAGAAAGTTGGAACCTATTAAGTAATTTTTGTATGCGGATATGATATATGACATGTGGTACCTTTTATTATTGTGATTGGTTTTGATAGTAGAGTCTACTATATTTATGTTGGGTGTTTTGAGAACAATAGAGGGTGTATACATTTGTAATTGATAAAATGTAATATCACGTGATACTCTATTTGTATACAAAAATTTCTCCTTCTTGTGAATGTAAAGGACCAACTTATCTGGAAGGGTGATAAGCGGGGTATGTTCTCACTTAAATCTGCATGCAATTGTTATGAGAGGTGTTTGGGTCTTGAGAAGGAGTTTGTCAAAATTTGTTGGAAGAACGGCTTACCGCTGAAGATTCAAATGTTATGCTGGCAAGCATTATAAGGGAGATCACAACAAAAGATTTGCTATTGAAATCAAAGTTGTTAAGCATATAATTTAACCATCTAAATTTATATTGTTTTGTTTTCTTAGGACAACAACGTATATCATATAATATATTTATTATATATAAAATAAAACAAAAAATTCACAAATTCACTTTGGCTTGTGTACCATTCAATTTCGCTAGAATTACATTTTGTAGTTGATACTTGTCTGGTATTTAGGGAATTGGCCGATACTTACTAAGAAATTAGCCAGAACAGTATTGGTCTATTTGTATTTCGTTCTCTCTCTGGTGTAGTATGTGCCGGTTGGTACCAACCAGTACAATACGAGATTGACAATTATGATTCAAATTAGGGACATTTCTTGCGACTTTTTTGACAACAACTATTCTTTTTACGGCAATTAATAGTGATGTATAGCAGTAGAGAGAGAAAGTAGATATTAAAAAATCACAAAGGTAAAAATAAAAATAAAAACTCTTGTAAAATAATGATTTATACTTCTCACTAATATACTTTCGGAAAAATTACAAAAAAAAAATCCTATGATTTGATCATTGTAACAAAATAAATTCAGAATTTTTAATTTTATCAATTTAAATCCTATTTTCTAATTTATTTTTAATCTAAACCATTTGTCTATTTTCGATAAATAAAATTGACGAAAAAAATGACATTTTGGTCATTAAACTCAAATAAAAATGATATTTAGACATTTTATATCCACTTATATATGAGTTTAATGACTACAATGTCATTTTTTTCATCAATTTACTTATTGAAAATAGGCCATTGTTTTAAATTGAAAACAAATTAAAAAAAATAAAATTTAAGACCTCGTTTGGGAACAAGTTATTTTAGTAGTTTTTTGACTTTTTGGTTAAAATATAAGGTAAAAAAAATTAGTATGTTTAGGGTGACTTTTTTACTTTTTATGAAAAAATGTGCAAAAAGTAAAAAATAAAATCTTTAATTTTTTAGTATAGATTATAGACTTTTTAACTTTTAACTAAAATATTAACTTGTTAAAGGAGACCTAAGTTGACAAAATTAATAGCTTAGAGGTTATTTTATTACGAGAATCAAGTATGAGCGACTTTTTGTAAGTTATTATTTTTTTTATTAATCATATTTATGTCACTAAAACAGATCCATCATTAAATTATGATGGTTAAAGTGAAAAAGTGATTTAAATATAAAAGGATAAAGTATAACTTTTTTTTTTTTTTTTTTTTTTAAAAAGGAGAGGGGGGGGGGGGGGGTTTTGGTTCATGAGAAGCACGTGAGGCCACCCCTAAGCAAGTCTTGCTTAACAATAAATATATTCACATGACTCGTAAGAGTGGCATTTTATACGAGTAATATTATAAATTTAAATTTAATTATTTAAAATTATTATTTTATAATTCAAATTTATTATATGTATGAATTCATATTATATAAATTTAATCGAAATCACATAACTCCGATTTAAAATAAATTGAGAATACTTGAATCTTTTTTAGAAAGTAGCTTATAAGTCAATTTATTGACTTTTTAAACTTATTTAAGTCACATTTCTTCTCTACTCTTTATATATTTTTCGTAATAAGTAAAAAAATAATTTATTTTACACTTCTCAAAACAACCCTTCAACATAACATTTTTCATTCTATATTGTTTATCTATCTAAAGAGGCAATTATATTTAATTGCTCATGTATTTGTTTATTTATATTTAAAAAAATTTTAACATACACACTCTTCAAAATGGTGAACTATATGCATTTCTATTTATGTCTTTTTTTATTTTAATTATAACTAATTTTATTATTTAATTATGATATTATTTTAATTTTAACTTATAAATTCTTTAAATATGATTCATATTATATTTAATTATAATATTTTTTTATTTTTTTTGTTTTATTATAAGGTAGCAATTTTTATTTTTTATTTTTTATTTTTATCCTTATATTTATATTTATTATATTTACAAAAAGTTGTGGTAGTTAGTGGGTGGAGTGGCGGCGGCGATAGTGGTCGCCGGAGAGACGAATTAGAGACCAACCCCCAACCCAAACCCCAAATCTCAATTGTCTCAATTGTGGCAACAACTTTGAGTACAAATCTTAGCTATTATTCAACGATCAACGGACTTTTTTTTTCATAATCAATCTTCTGGGAGGTATTGGCTAATAGATCTCTCGCTCTCGCTCTCATATTTTTGAATTGGGTTGCTTTCTCTTTCTTCTTCTTCTTCTTTTCATCATCTAGTAAGGATTTTGAGAAATTCGCACAGGACATAAGCACGTAAAATAATCATAGCACCCATTTGATAATACCATGAAATCAGCAGCAGCAAAGGGTCATCAACATGAGGAAGAAGAGGAGGAGGAGGAGGACGACAAAGACCTCCTTTCCAAGAACAGAGGTACCTAACTACCTACTACGTCTTTCTTTCTTTGTGTGCTTGAGCTCAGATGATTTGGCATGGCTTCTTGGGAAGACCCTTTAGTTGTTTAAGGATGTTTGCTTCAATTTTTTTTTTTTTTTTTGGGTGCTCACTATTGATTTTTTATTTTTTAAATTTAATCTCAAATTAAATGTTATTATTCTGGAATTTGATTGTAAAAACAGATGGGAAGAACAACGACAAGGTCAATTCAATACGCTCGAAGCATTCGGTCACAGAGCAGCGCCGAAGGAGCAAGATAAATGAGAGGTTTGTTTTGAATAGTTGATATATATATTTAGTTTTTCCTCTGCACCCTTTTTGTGTACGTTTTGTTGATGCATTCAATTGAATATAATTTGGTGAAGCTGAGTTCAATAGACTCTTTATTGGTAATTCACTTGTCGCAGCTTGTTTGGGCTACGCATAGAATATATTTGTGATGGGGAAAAGAAATTTAATTTGGGATAATCAAAAATGAAAAGGCCACGTATTTGCAGCTTAATTTTTGTGATGTAAAGACTTTATGCACTACAATATCAAGCTCTCTATAAAGGTTAGGGATGTATCCTCGGATTGATTTTTTATTTCTTTTATACTAAATTGTAGCTGTTAGTAGACTGAAACTGAAATAGGAAGAAAAACCTTGACTCAATTAACCAATTTCACACTATATGGAAGTTGTCTTAATAATGTCAACCAATTTCACCCTATATGGAAGTTGTCTTTTCTTTTCTTGTCTTCTTTGTAACAGTTGACAAATTTGGAAATTTTCCCCTGCCCATCATTCCTTGAGTTCGAAGAGCCCACACTATCCTCCTCATCATGCCCTATCATAGATAGGCAAGAATCCAAAACACCAAACATATTTGTGTTATTGAGGACGTTATTCAAAGATGGTGTTTCAATTGTGGAATGGTTCATTTTCCCTTTTCTTTCTCTTTCTTTTGTTGGACAACCTTGCATTCATCATTGCTAGTAGTACCTTTACCATTCTCTTCCTTCTTCATTGTTTCTTAGGTGAAGCTTTAGAGGCGCGTGGGCAAGAATTGGTTGAATGCCAAATATATTGCAAGAAGAGCATCTTTGTGGTCTCCAAGTTAGTTCCACTTTAATTTCAAAAGGGTCACCCTCACCATATCCAAGATTAAGAAAATGATTTAGGTACCTCATAGTCAACTAGGAGTTCCACACAAATCGTAGCAAATGTGAGTCGACTCTTAGCTTGGGTGATTTTTATCAAAATACAAAGGTCACCCAATATTGCTAGCCACAAAACTTAGAGCATCATCAGATCTTGTCTCCAATTGTTTGTTGTAAAAATTAACTCCCAATGGAATAATGCTCGTGAATTCAGAATTTTCCATTATCTTACCTAGATACTAGGTTGTTAAAATTAATATCCTACATAGGATCGGTGAGAGGGTCTCGTAGATTAGATTGAGGATCGTAAGATTATACTTTCTATTAAAAATAAGGTAAAAATACAAATTAGGATGATACATCTACTATCTACTACTATTATAAAAGTAAAAAACCTGTCATATTTTCTACTTTTTTTGAATTCCAATTTTACCTTATCAAATCTACTATATTTTCTAAAAGTCATAAACAATCCTATATACCAACTATCTCTTTATTTTTGGAGTTTAATACTCAAAAATGATTGTTGAATGTAAAAATAAAACCTCCACACCTACTCTACCTTAGTGTGGTAGGTGAGTGAGTTAGTATATTATGTGAGTGTGTTAGGTTAGTATTAGTGTGGTAGGTGAGTGTATAGAGTGGTAGATAGTGGAAATATATAGTGGTAGATAGTGGAAATATATAATATGTAAGTGGTATATAATGGGTTTAATGGGTTATGATGATGTTTGTAATATCTCCTATATAAGGAGTGTCATTTGGTCTTGTAAAATTAAGATATTGAATACAATCAATCAATCATATCAATACATTAATTTCCTACAATGATATATCTACTTCCAAAAGTCCTATATAAATATAAACAAACAGCCTCTCTTTTTATCAAAAAAAAAAAAAGTCTTTTCCCTATTTTTTACATTTATGATGATTAAAGAACAAAAAATAATTACTCTTTCTTATTTCCTTTATCTGCTTATATACTAATATACATAATATTTACAATTGTCCATCATGGATCAAATCACTGTGAATAATTTTGGTTGAATATTAAAGTTGTATGCATTCATTCGAATCTAAGCAGAGGAAAAAACATGCATTTTTAAAACAGAGATTTGTGCTGCATCTCAAGAATTCACAAGCTATCTTCATATACTTTCTTTTTGTTTAAATTATATTTTATAAACTGTAATATTTTATATGGCACTTTAATAACCAAAGTATGATGTCAAAATTCTAAACAAGAACTACTTTTGTTGGTTTTATTTTTTTAATCAGTTTTTTAGTTTTTTTATTTTTCATATTTTTTCAGTTTTAGTGATTAAAGATATTATAATTTCTTCATATTTTATATTTAAATTATACTTTTACATGAAAATCTGATATCTAATAGCCTAAATAGAATTAAAAATTAAAATATTGGTAAAAAAATTTATAAATTCAAACATGTATATATTATTATTATTATTTTCAAAAAGAATACACAACAAATTATTTTCTAAGTGTATTTAGATTAAGTGAATCTATATCTAAAAGTAGAATTAAAAAAAAAAAAAAAAAAGTATTCAATTAAGTGAATCTAAAAAGAGAATAAAAAGGGTTATTAGAAAAACAGTGTCAAAAGACAAAAAAACATGAAAATCAAAAAGTTCAAAACAAAAGTTTGAAAAAATAAATCAAACCAAATACTATAAACTTCTCTTTTTTTAAATATTTTTTCACTAATCTCTAATTTTATACAAATTATTCACAAATTCTTTTCAATTTTTATGTGAATTTAATAATCTAATTAAAAAAATGGTGCATACAGACAAAAATATAATACTAAACATCTACATTATGACCAACTATTTAATTATGAATAATTAACTTCTCAAGTTACCTATATTATATTGTTACAAAAGATTTCATATGTCACTTTTGTGATATCTTATATATGTCAATGTCTACATATATAAATATAATAAAAAAAAAAAAGATAAATGCAATATTCATACATTGTCAATCTTAGGAATGGCAACGGGGCGGGGCAGGGCCGGGGATCACCCTCCCCGTCCCCAATCCCCGATGATGGAAACTCCCCCCGTCCCCGGTCCCGACCCCGACGGGGAGCCTATTACCACCCCCGCCCCCGCCCCTAACGGGGATCGGGGATCCCCAACCCCGAAGATTCCCCGGTCAAAAAAAAAAAAAAAAATCAACATAGATCTGAAACATTCACACAAATCGCACCCATACATAGATCTGAAACATTCACAAATCTGAAATATAGATTTTCATCATCAACAACAACATTCACAGATCGGAAAAATTAATACAGATCCAAAACCCAACAAATCTCACAGATGATTAAAATCATACAAAATTAAATAAAAAAGAAAATCAAAATTGACGATTACATACCTAATGAAATCTTTAAGTTTATTGGGGGGTTTGTACTTACATACCTAAAGAAAACTCAACTCTGTTTCATGAGATTCAAAATATAATACACATTTGACATTGCATTCAGGTTGGTGAAGCAACAGTGAAGAAACAGAGACCGACAATACAATACCACCACCATCATCATCGGTGAGATTTGTTGGGTTTTGGATCTGTTTCTTCACTGAGGAAGAGGAAGAGGGAGATCAGCGAGAGATCTGCGGGTAGAGGAGGGAGATCGGCAGGGAGAGAGAGGAGGAGGGAGAGTTAAGAGGGAGAGAGAGTTGAGAACGAGAGAGTGAAGAGAGAGAGAGTTGAAAGAGATAAGATAAGAAGCAGAGAAAGTGAGATAGTTGAGAGACGAGAGAGTTAAGATCTGAGAGAATTGAGATCAAAAAAAGTATAACGAATATTTATATAACTAATATTTATATAATACAAAATATAATATAACTAATATTTATATAATACAAAGGGATACAGTCTGTATCATACAGAGGCGGGATGAATCGGGGAAATTTCGGCTGGGGTCGGGGCCGACGAGCCTATCCCCGTCCCCGGCCCGAAATTAATCGGGGATTAATTTTTGAATACTATCCCCTCCCCGTCGGGGGTATTTTTCGGGAAAAAATCGCTTAAATCGGGGTCGGGATCGGGGATCCCCGTCGGGCCGGTTTCAAATTGCCATCTCTAGTCAATCTGTAATGCTATATTATCCTCAGATTCTTTAATTTTTTGACATGTATCACTTAGTAATATAGTTATATCTCTTAGGAAAAAATTGTAGAATTGTGCATTGTTCTCCTATCAACTTATGTTCAATACATATATACATACGTGTCGTAGAAACAAGTGTCCACAACAAATGCTTTCAATAACAAATTAAGACTTTGCAAAGCACCTCCATCACGACAATAATTGTACTTTTTTTTTCCCTCACAAAAAAAAAAAAAAAAATACATTATTGAGGGAAAATAGGTTTTGAGATTTATAACAATATGATATCACCTCAAAACTCTTACTCATCAAAATATTTTTATTACGATAAGTTATAATAGTGAGTAAGAAGAAAAATAAGAAAATTGTGAAACAAAAACTACAGAAGATCTATTGCAACATGCTCTCCAAGCAAAGTTAGAAGAGCTGAAGTAGGAATTGTCCTATTTGATGTGAAATTCAAGAAAACCAATATACCTCAAGTACACACTTTAAAATCAAATGATGCCCAAACATTATCTCAACAACTCAATGACGCAGAAAGTAAGTGCATCAAATAAAAAGTTTCGATCAATTTTTGTTATATGTTAATTACTTATAGATGCCATAATAAATTATATAACTTGACAGTTTTATGAAAGTGACAAACACTTATAAGCATGAATCTATAAATATCGTAAAAACAATTATGAAACTCATATATCGATCAAAATATTAAGTTACAATATCATTTCATTTTCTTAAAAAATTATTCCACATTTTCTATATAAATAAAAATATACTAATGACTAATGTTTTATTTTTCATCATGCAAGATATTCATGGCACAGAAAACGAGACTCAACAACTCTTGATATATAAAAATATATTACATATTGATATTAATGCATTCTTACACCAATAGTATGCAAATATTATGTAATAGTAGGTTCAATGAATTTGTATTATAAGATGAACTATTAATCAAAATTGTGTAATAGTGCAATTAATTCCATACCTTCAATTGTATTACAGGTACGGATTATGAAAAATTGAAGCAGGAAGTTGATAGAAAAAAATTTGTGTAATATTATATATTTAAAGGATTTGCGTATTGTTTATGGTTTAAGATAAAATTGTGATATCAACAATCTAGATATAAATTAATATTTATATTTATAAAAAAAATTTATGTATGATTTAAATTCTTCAGCCGAGTATGTATTCATTTCTTGCTTAGTTATATTTTTTGGATAGATCAATTTACCCATACAAGTCTCTATACTTTGCATACATATCACATACTAATTTGAGACACGCATAATTACAGTACTAACAGTTGATGAAAAATCATGTGCCCAACCACTATTATTAAAAATAAGGTCAAAAATCATAAATCCAGCAATTGTACTTACGAACCTACTGTGATCTTACACGATCCTATATGATCCTACAACGATTTGGATCGTTTTGACAATTTAGGATCGTAGATGTCTTGACTTTGGAATAATGGGTTCTACATCTTTAAAATGAAAGATGAAGAAGCCCTTGAAAGGGTCTTAGGTGGTGGTCCTTACCTTAGTAGCAAAAATCGTTGTAGTAGGTGATGATTTTCTAGAAGAAATTTGATTTTGCGTTCCCAAATCAGAATCATGTAAGAAACGCGATTCTTTAGAGAGAGAATCGTGTTTCGGTATGAGATGAAAACGTCTGTGAAATCAAACAACTCCAGATGCAAGAAGGTGAAGAAGAACCTGAACATGTTGAAGCTCAAGAGGGTGGAGTTGAAGCTCTAGATCGAGGTATGCCCTCCTCCTTTGCTTCGTTTTTCTTCTTCTTTCATCACTTTGAAGGTCGTCTCTCTCTCTCTCTCTCTCTCTCTCTCTGCTTTTCGTCTCTCTGTCTTAATTCATCTCTCTCGCTGGCAGATCATCTCTCTCTCTCTCTCTCTCTCTGGCAGATCGTCTCTCTCTCTCGCGCAGTTCGTCTCTCTGTTTTTCGCCGTCTCCCCCTCTCTGTTTTTCATCTCTTGCGGATGGTCTCCCCGCTTTGTTTTTCATCTCTCTCCCTTTTTATTTATTCTCTCTCTTCCTTTTTATTTATTTATATTTCTTTTTATTCTCATAAAGATTGAATATACTTTTTTTATAACAAAAACCCTACCTTTTTATTTATTTATACTTGAGACCCTCTTTTTATTTTTTCTATTTTTTATTTTTTTTTCAATTTTATACATATAATAAATAAATAATATTATAACATATGTATATATGTATGTCAATTAAAAAAAAAAAAAAAATTTATATAGATAAATTAAAAATATAATTAATAAAAATAATACATTAGCGCTCCTAATCTACGACTCCTCTAAGTGGCCACGTTCCCCCGCTCTCACTTCGTGCAACTAAGGTCCTTACATGGTTGGAGGAAAACTTTAATCGGTAAAAGATGGTATCCAGGCATGGTTATCAAAATCGCAATCCATTTATTGACTGCCCATGACTTCAATAGCAAGATTTTTCCTAAGAAAATGTCCTACCAGAACAAGTTACCATTGAGAAATCCCCTTTGCTACTGATTTGGAGGGGCACAGGAACATTGGCCCCTTGCTTGACAAGTCCAATGTTATGAAGTTTAATTTTACCAGACTCCTGCTCTATTTCGGGTTTAGTAAAAAGAGAGCTCCAGCTTGAAAGATTTTGTGTTACTTACCCTGCTCGGAGCAGAGATTGTGCTGTCTATGTTAGTGCCAACAACACTTGTAGCACAAGGTTCGCCAAACCAAAAGAGACTGCGTGGAAGCATTGTTTTTTCATAATGGCTAACAGCTGTGCTAGTCATGACTGTACATCAAGGACAAGTTATAGTGAACAACAATAAGTTTTTAAGAACAACTTGGCATAATAATTAAGGATTTAATGAAAGTTTAACTGTCTTTCAATATACAAAAGAAGATATCATTCATGAGATGTTAATTTTGTTATGTATTTCCCCTTGAAACTTGAGTTGGAAGTTATATTATAGATGAGGGTAAAGGGAATCAGAGAGGTTCACCAGTGGCAGTTAATGAGAAATGATTTGTCAATCATGACAACATGAGTGAGAATTTGTATGTTGGGGAAATAATGCAATTAATTATAATGTTTTTTCTTCACTGGCAAAAGTTGCAAGAAATTGACGAGTGAATAAACTCAGTTTTCGTTACCCTGAGAGGTTAGCCTAGTGGGTGCAACTTGGGGCCTAAGGGTGTGCTCCGTTCAGGTCTCCGATTGAACTCCCATTAGGTGTTATCAACTCCTTGGGGCCATGCCCACAGGCTCTGCCCGAGATTTGTCCGATCCACTTGCAGGGGTGTTTTGTGTGGGTTCTACATTAGTCAAGGTACATGTAAGCTGGCCTAAACACCCAGTCATAAAAAATAAATAAATAAATAAACTCAGCTTTTGTATGTTAGGAAAAATATAGTTGGAAGTTTTTATTTTATACTATATTGGGTGTAGACAATTTTGTAGGTTAAAATTTGAATGTGCCTATGGACCACTGGTGAATTCTTCATTGTTTTATTACGAATTGTTTATACACCCTTTTCTTAATTTATATATATATGTACATAGTCAGAAACATTACAAGGATTTAGTTTTTAAAGATTCATCAGTATGTTTATGGAAGGCATTATTATTTTTTGGGTCTAATCTTGGTCCATAGTTATCATTTGCAATACTGATTACATGAGAGCATGATTAATTTTAAGATACTGGATTATCATATTTTTGCAACTAAGGCTCTGTTTGTTTCACCATAAAATATTTTTCATGCAAAATGATTTTATCCAAAAAGAAATTTTTATTGTTGTTTTCCAATGTTTGGTTAGCACTTCAAATGTTTTCAACAACAAAATCCCTAATATAGAACGGATTATACAATAAATTTGAAAGAGAAAAAAAAATAAAGGAAAATGATACTTATACATAATTTTCATATAGAAATGAACGCAAATAATGTGGCAATGTCATTCTTACAATTATGAACTCTATTAATGAGAATTTTAACTTTTAATAAGTGAATTTGAATGTGACACATCATTATATATAAATTTTTCATTGCTAAATAGGGGTGATCGTGGATCAAGTTGGGTTGGGTGGCATTCCCTTCACCATCCATCCAAAATTAGGCGGATTGGAAAAAAAATCAATCCGCATCCGTCCACCGGTTTGACAACGGATTGAACGGGCCATATGGGTTGGCGGATGAATGTGATTGGTTTGGCAGTTTGGATTTTACAAATTTTGGACATTTTTTTGAATTATAAGTCAGAACTTTTACAATCTCCAATAACTAGTAATCTAAAAAAATATTTATTATTTGTCTATAATAGGCCATGACATCATGCATGCATATTTTTAAGGTATTGTTTTCTATTTTCACAAAAATATATATTTTATTATTTCTACTCTATGTTGTTATTTATTAGCAGTTTCTTTTTTGTTTTCTTTTTTTCTTTTTTTAACTTTATCTACAGGCGGATCGGGTTCATGTGGGTGTGGGATGGTTGATCCACCATCCGAATCGTATTCACGAATTTTGAATTTTTCATCTGCATCTATCCGCCAAAAGGCACGCATCCGCCCAAAATCAATCGGGTTTGGTCGGGTTGAGTGGGTTGGAGGGATTCATGATCACCCCTATTGCTAAAGAATAAAGTAAGACAAGGATTGATTGTAACAAAAATAACAATTCCAAAATCTAATTCTGATCAATTGTTCAACCATAATATATGAATATATATATATATATATATGTAGACATACGGAATTTTTAAACATATATCATTTTATGCTTTATGAAGTAAAATGTTTTAATTAAAAATATTTTACTTACTTTTTGGCCAACCAAACAACGGAAAATAGGTAAAAAAAAAATTGTGGAAAATATTTTACAGCAAAACAATTGGAGCCTAAGAGTATTATTCACTATATTCCAGCGCCCCCACCTCCTAACATTTATGTTTGCTCCCCACTCACTTCTTTTTCAAACGACGGTTTTCTTTTCAATCTATTCGATAACAATGGCAGTTTTTGTAAGTATGCATCTTGTCAGTCTGACTTTCAGTTTTCCCATTGATCATAATAAGGTCTTTGTTTTATTAATTGTACTTATTATTGTTTCACCTCATTGTTGTTGGATCATATTGATTGTTGTTCTGAAACAAGTTTTGGATTGGGAAAAAAAAAAATTAGAGTTGGTTAGACTACATGTATTAGATCAATTACTAAAGCATCTTTTGGTGAATTTGTTGATCCTTAGAATTTGGGCAATTGAGAATGAAGAGCTTGGAGAGTCTAAACTTTTTGCCCCCTTTTCTTTCATAAGGAATTTTGGCCTACTTTTTGTGAGTTAGGACAGGTGTTTTTCAATATCAAAAGAAGTATATTTTTGTATGTATAATTCATGTTGTTAATAACTAAAGCTATAATAATGGAAAAAGTGTACATTTAACAATATGCATATGAGGTGATATTTTTACCCTTTGGTAATTAGGAATTTATTTTATTTTTTGGATTATTTAATGTAAAATTCATGTGAAAACTTTTGTAGGAGTTGGGATTCCAGTTTCAGAAGTTATATTGGGTTAGATGTTCCCCCTGTCCCATTTTGATAGTCCCTTTTGGAAATTCAAACTTTTTAGGGGACATGTAATCATTGCATTTGAATTCAAATTTTAAAGCGCTTATTTCAATAATGCCCTTCTCTTTTCAATTTTAATATATTTCTAGCCATTTAAGAAGGGTAGTATTGGAAAACTAAATATTTTTTATTTTCAAGTAGGACTAACATTTTGGGACATCCTAAAATGGAAAAAAGGACTAACAAAATGGGATATAGAGAGTATCTTTTTTAGTTTATTCCTTTGGAAGATTAAAACGATGGGTTGGAGAAAGGTCTTGAGATGTTGGAATGTGATAATGATTTCATATACACATATCTTATATAAATTCCAATAAGAATATGGTTGATAAAAACCTGATGGACATTTAAATGTGTATCCAGATTTCAGATGCTGAGAAATCTCATACCTCATGGCGATCAGAAGAGAGATACAGCATCATTTTTGCTGGAGGTAGATCATTTGATGTAGAAAACATCTTTTTATTTGTTTAGAATCGTTACAGCAAACTGATCACTTTTTTCTGCGTGCAGGTGATTGAGTATGTTCAATATTTACAGGAAAAGGTACAAAAGTATGAGGGATCATATCAAGGGTTGAATTCAGAGCCCACAAAGCTGATGCCATGGGTAAAATTTAGACACTTGACCTTTAAAACTTATCAATTTAAAAGGTTCACCTACATGGTCATGTGTGGTTGCATGCTCATTTGAAGCTGCCAGATACTCATCTTATACTTTTAATGTCCCATGTTTGTATGGAAGTTCTGATAAACATTTGGTTGTACTAGCAAGAGCGTAAAATGAGACAAATCACTGAAATCCTTTATATAAATAAAATATTTCTTTGTTTAGTAAGTACTTTATTTTATGGCTAATTATGGTAATTAAAATATTTTAATGAAAGCATGTGTACGCCTTTGCAGTGCCAATTATTGATAAAGTGATGATTTGAGTTAAAAGCTGAATGTCCTCAATTTATAAAAATCAGAAGCTAAAATATGAATACCAAAATGTAAAAAATCAAAAAATATTTTTTCCATGGTTACATTGTAATTAGAACCAGCATCCTGATTTTAATTTTTTGAAAGAAACTCACACACACACACACACACAGAGTGACAGTTGCATTACTTTTCCTCAAACCATGTTTGTTCTTGGCATAGTGATAATAATGTTCTCATGGAAACAAAATGTTCTCATGAACCTTTTTTTGGGATCAGAACTGCCAGTGCTTTTTGGTCTGCCTTTTCACAATACATGGTTGCATTTGGATTTTTTCCTTCCTTTTTCTTGATACCCACTTTTTCTACCTTATTTTCTTTCCTCGTTCATTGTTTCTGAAGTGGCAACAAGTTGGGTTGATGATGATTTTAACTGCCTCCACTGATTTCCAGAGGTGAAGAGGATTTAGAAAATGCCATAGCATATTGGCTTTTATATTCTTGCTGAAATATTCCACAGGTAGCATATTAAGTTTCTGTCAATGCTTTTGCTTGAAACAGAGAAATAGTCATTGGCGCATTCAGAGTTTTGTTGGACATACTCAAGCCATAAAGAATGATTCTGGTCCATGTTCAACCTTTCCTGGGAGGTTTGATGAGAATAACATCTCTACTTCTATTTCTCCAGTCATACATCCAATTCCAAACCCACATAATCCAATTGAATCTGACAACCCTAGTAGAGATCCCTCTGGCAAACCAGTGGAGCAGCAACCTGTATTACCAAGCAAGTCTACAATCACGCCCCCCATGCCTATGCCTTTGCAGGCAAGTGCGCCGGCTTCTGTCCAAGGTGACGATGTGATCCCCCATCCTCTGCAGAGACTAATTTCTGATGCACGATCAACTGAGTGCCCAATCATGAGTGATGCATTAAGTCAACAAGAGGAGTTGATGATTGAAGGGGGCACAATAAGCATAACAAGCATTTACTCTCAAGGGTGAGTGATTACATCACTTATATCATCTTTGAGTATGCTCATTACCAAATTCAGTTTTGAATTTCTTACCTTGTTCAATATCTAAATATGACTGGTTGCATTGAAAGTTTGTTATTTATTTTATTTGTTTTGGTATTGGCACCTTAAAGTCCTGCTTTTAACTTCAATATTTGGTTATATTTATTTTAGTTATGAGACTGGTTATGATTGTAATTTACTGTTTCAGGGAAGCTGTTGTTGGCTAAAGAATCTTGGTTTTACATTTAGTTTTTTATTTTATGGGTAAATTACCTAAGCTCCCTTCAGGTAAATTACCTGGCTAATACATTAGTACCGTTGGGGGGTGTTTGATTGAACGGACTGCATAAGGAGCGGGGAATTGCACCGCAATGGACTGTTAGTCCTGAGATAAATAGTCCCTAGTCTATTTGGTTGGAAATAATATGTATTTGACTATAAGTCCAACTTTCAGTTTTCTAAGCAAGCAATGGTCTAGTAAGTCTATTGGACATGGTGTCCAATCCCACGAAACAAACGCCCCCTTGGGGTTCTTAAAATTATATCCCAGCCCTAAAGCTTGTAGTCACATTACTTCTTGTCCACTTCACTAGTTTGCCATTAGGTCAATTCACGGTTTGTGTTGATGTCAATGATTAATTTTGTGAAGATACCTATTTAAACCCAATTTCTCTCTCTTTGCTTTGAACTGCAGGCTACCTGCCAACCCCCTCTCTGCCACCACCACCACTGTTTTGTACAACTCCACCCATAACTTCAACCGCTGTGACCCTGAACCCTCCACTAAAAATCCAAACAACACCAATCCAAACTGTTAGACACTCATGGGAATACCTGCATCAACTACCCAAACCACCCAATCCCCTGGGCATCCACCACACCAACAGCTTTTATTAGCTCTATGGCCATAGCACACCTATACCCATCACTATTGACTACCACCCTCCAGACTCCTTACCATGGAAATTATCAACCACCACAAATAAAGTAGCACTTGCTATCAATTTATCATGTTACTAACAACCATCCATTTACCAAACTCAACAATCCTCATTGTGATGCAAGGAATTCCGGCCACTATATTGCATGCGCACGCACGCACACACAGATCAATAATGGTGAACAGTGGAGATGATAAGTCTCAAAGATAATTTGGGTCTAGAAGGAGATGATGATGATAATCTAAGAAGCATGGACACTTGTAATATAAAAATGTGTCGTGTTCGACATCAACATAGAATGACCCTCGCAGAAGATTTCAAACATTTAGACATGCATAAGACACATTATACGTGTTAGTGAAATAGCTTGGGATCCAACGATAAAACAAAACAGTGTAAATTTATACCTATTCTCATCTTTTAGACTTCAAAATTCTTGGAATTAAATATTCATATATATGACACACAATAATTATTTATTCTTATATATATGACATATAATATAAGAAATATATAAAATAATATATTTTGCACGTGTCTCCCACGTATCGTGTCTTACATTTTTTGAAATTTTCGATATTGTCATGTTCATATCGTGTCATGTGTCCATATTTGTGCTTCTTAGATGATAATTACTTTAATTAAAACTATGTTTCATTGAGTTCCACATGCGATCCTTCATTGATCAATTAGAAGATGGGGAAAAACTTTGGTATTGTGGGTTATTTGAGAAAGATTGCAAAAAGAGTGGTTGGGTTGGTAGAGAGAGATTGATGGACAAAGGATGAGAAGAGAGAAAGGAAGGTAAGAAGATGAAGAAGAAGAGGGGTGATCAGGGAGAAGAGGGTGGGAGCTATGGTGGTTGCCAATGGGAGTGGTTGGGGGTTATTGGAGGTGGGGGAATGTGGTTGAGGGTGAGAAATAATAGAGAAAATGGAGAAATGAGAGAGAGAAAAGAGTTGAGGTCAATTGTGGGGGTGGGTGGGGAAAGGAGAGATAATGGAGCAACTGAGCTGGGGGCAATAAGCTAGAAACACAAACACTTTTAAGAAAGCAGTGTGTCCATGCCATTTACTTCAATTAAGACTATGTTCGATTGAGTTCCACATATGGAATCCTTCCTTGATCAATTAGAAGAGGTCTATATGGGGAAAAATCAGTGAGGGGGATTTGGTATTGGTGGTGGTGGATGACGGTGGTGGGTTGTTTGAGAAAGATGGCAAAAAGAATGGTTGGGTTGGCGTAGAGAGATGGATGAACAAAGGACGAGAAGGGAGAGAGGAAGGTAAAGTTGAATTTTGTAATAAGGCAATAAGGTTGAAAATAGAAAAATAATAGAGACAAAAAAAGAAAAGAAAAGAAAGAATACAAAGATTTAACGTGGTTTGGCCAATATTGGCGTACATCCACACGCACAAAGCCCTGAAGGGCTACATCTTTCATTCACTCAACTTGATACTCTCAACTTAATACTTTTATTTACGTGATACACCATATATATAGAGTGGGAGATATAATCAAATCCCTTCAATTAAGGAATTGAAATAAATCGAAGATACAAAAAATCATAATAAGCATAAACCACGAGATCTCCATATATTCTAATAGCTTCCATATCTTTGACAATATAATCTTATTTCCAACACTCTCCCTCAAGTTGGAACACGGAATGGTTGAATTGAAGTATCTAGCTTGAACTCGAAAATAGTATGATCATTACAAACGATTACAATGAAGTTGCCAAAAGATAACAACAATTGTAATAACTCCCTCCATTGAACATAGCAAGGAATCAACATCTTGCAACAAAGAAACGCATTGAATCAATCATGATGGCAATAAGAGAAACCAATCGAGAGAGAGAAAGCAGCAAGGCCGAAGCAGTGACAAATCACCACAAGCAAAAAAGCCGAAAAACAACATCCCACAAAGAATGCTACCGAACACACTAGTAGACCAAAAATAAAAATAAAAAGAACCAAATATGTTTACCACATCAACACAAGGACCCAAAAGGGTAAAAAAGTAAGCGGAAAACTCAGCATATCACATAATAATTCTACCGACCCCATCAGTAGTCCCGAAATAAGCAAAAATCATAAGGTTTGCTTATCACATCAACAAACTAGTGGTCAACTCAAGGGAGAGAGAAAAACACCTTGATAACAAAAAATGTGGAGTGAGAAAGCACTCCATAGAGAAACATGCTTAGAATTCAGTAGGCTTTGATACCAAGTTGAATTTTGTAATAAGGCAATAAGGTTGAATATGGAAAAATAATATAGATAGAAAAGAGAAAAAGAGAAAAGAAAGAACACAAAGGTTTAACATGGTTCGGCCAATATTGGCCTACATCCACACACACAAAGCCCTAAAGAGCTACATCTTTCATTCACTGAACTTAATACTCTTGTTTACATGATACTCCATATATATAGAGTGGGAGATACAATCAAATTCCTTCAATTGAGGAATTGAAATAAATTAAAGGTACAAAAAATCATAATAAGCATAAATCATGGGATCTCCATACATTCTAATATCTTCCATATCTTATGATATCTTTGACAATATAATCTTATTTCCAACAACAAGATGAAGAGGAAGAGGAAGAGGGGTGATCAGGGCGGAAAGCGTGGGGGTTGTGGCGGTTGCCAATGGGAGTGGGGGTGGGGGTTATCGGAGATGGGGAATGTGAGGTTGAAGGGGAGAAATGAGAGAGAAAAGAGTTGAGGTCAGTTGTGGGGGTGGGGGGGTGTGTGGAAGGGAGAGATGATGGAGCAATTGAGGTGACGGCTATAAGCTAAGAAGCATAGACACTTCTGAGAAAGTAGCGTGCCCACATCGACCATGTGTCGGACACATCCCAACACGTGTTGGACACTCATCCAAATGTGTTCTCTTTTTGTTTTGTTTTGTTTTTGTTTTTGTTTTTTGTTTTTTTGTTTTTTTGTTTTTTGTTTTTTTGTTTTTTTGTTTTTTTGTTTTTTTTTTTTTTTTTTAAACGATCCGAACATGTTTTGGACACTGGGTGACACACATGTCCATCGCTTGGACATAGATAACTAATTATAAGTTTGAACAAAATAATTTGGTATATAATGATAAAAGAAAAATAATATAGATTTATAATAATTAATGTTATTTTACATTTCTGTATTATCTTTGAATGATATATTCAAAAATATATGATAAATTATATTATAGAAAACTATGTGTATCCCAACTTGTCGCGTACTGCATTTTAAAAAATAAATAAATAAATATCTTGTTCGTGTTGTGTCGCTTGCCAGTGTCTGTACTTTGTAGATAGTAAGGTAATTTTATATTTTTTGTTAAACACAGGCAGAGAGGTCAGTATAATTTCCAAAATGTCAAGAAGGAATCTGTATTGGTCACTAATCTCAAAGGAGGTCAATGCAATTTACCATTTTATGTTTTTATTTTGTCATATCGCTAGGTTGTTTGCTTCTACTAATAATAGTTTTAGGATGATCCATGACATCCATTAGCCTAATAGAAAAAGGAAGATCATTTGTTATCTTAGCTACACTGGTTGGAAATTTTTTGTCTAAGGGGTTGCACAGTTTGGGGTTGGAGCTTAGGTTCAAAATGGTGTATCTGCCCCTAGCAAATGGGTAGTCAGCCATTTGAGCTATCAAAGTCATGAAGTTGTTTAGATCAACGTCCCGTTTGTTTTCATTCTTAGCTGTTCAATATATTGTGAAAGCTTGTGAAGATCATCTCCCTTTTGACATCCATCAGTTTATTTTTTCTCTTATTGAGTGTTGGTTTAGAAATTGTGGAACTTTTATGAAAGGATGGGTATTACTATCACTGGATCCTAAAAGTACGAGCAGTATCAATCTGTAACACGTTGTTGTTGTTGTTTTCAGTATGTGTGTGTGTGTGTGTGTGTGTGTGTAATATTGTACTGATGTCTGTTTTTTGGGTAACAGAACAGTGGATTCATGACTAAAGAAGGTTCATGTATGTTATTCATCTGAAAGTGTAATAACACAGTCAACTAACTTATGGATGGTGTATAGAGGGAGGCTGTTTTTTTATTATTTTATTTTTAAGTTGTTTTAAAGTACAAACAGATGTTTTCAAATTTGCAGCATTTATCCATATTTTGAAACACAAGCCCCAATCCTAATCAGATTTCATCTCATTTAAAAAAATGTAAAGATCTGTCTAATACTTTCAAACCAGGAGAATGTTGAATAGCAGCATTTTTATCCAATGCTCATGGTAGGGTTTCATGCTAGTTTTGTAAACTGGTGACTAACTGGAGATTTGCTGTTAAATAGGTTACTTAATAATCTGACACAAGCACTGCAGAGTGCGGGTGTTGATCTGTCCCAGGCCACTGTCTCAGTGCAGATTGATCTAGGGAAGCGAGCAAATAGAGGAGTGACGTCTGGTGTGCCCATTGCTAAGGTAAAGGTATTTCATTCCCGTTCCCAGCATTAGAGGTTGCACAGATAGATATGCTTGATTTGACCATTAAGAATAGAATTTCATTTCAAATATTGGACTAGACTGTATATGTCACCACCTTGCACTTGATCCCCATTCTTTTTGCTTCTCATAGTTCTTCAGATAGTACAACAGAAAGAGAAGATATTTTCAAGTGATAGGGATTGTAATATTTTTGTGCAACTTGCATATTCTTTTATTTTGCCTCTGGCTTGTAAACAATTAAGTGGAGTTTTGTAATTTCATACTACAGATTTCTCTCTCATTTTGATTGGTGTGTATAATTATCCTTTTGTTTCTATCCAGGATCCTGAGAATAACCCTTCTTCCCATCAACCGTTCGGACATTTTAGGGATGCAAGCAATTGTGAAGACCTAGATCAAGCACAAAAGAGGCTGAAGATATAAACTAGTATGGTGCTTCCTCGAATCTTTATTTACATTTTACACTCATTTACATGTCATCTCCTGGTTTATGAATTCGTCACGTGTACTCTCTTCTTCTTCTTTTTTTCTTTTTTTTTTTTTTTCCTTTTTCCCCTCAGTTTTTTGGGTTTTGTGTACACTATCATAGGTTCCTTGATTTTGTTTTTTGGTAGATAGCATTCCCTCTGTTTCCCTTAAATTAGAAGTAATTGAAGAAATGTCTCTGATAAGCATTCCCTCTGTTGATTGTATTCATATAAATGTTTCTATGTTCTTTATATTCAAAACCTGTTCTATTTGATATCTATTTGAGTTGCCTAAACATTCTATACAAGTATTTTACTTTCTAAGTGCGTGTAAGAAGTATATTCTGTTGGATGAGAAGCATCTGAATCTGGGGATGTAATTGTTGATTGGGATAGGCACTACTTAAAGATGATTCATGGTAAATCTAGATGTGAAACAAAAAGAGAAGTTTTCTCCAGCTGCTGCCGTATTGAGCATTTTTTTTTTTTTTTTTTTTGTAGTTATCTATACTTAAGCAACAATGGAGACTCTGCAATTTTGCTAAACAGGGTTTGTTTTTCCTTTATGATTATTTATTTTCTTTTCGGTAATTATTGCATTGACATCTCTCTCTCTCTCTCTCTCTCTCTCTCTCTCTCACACACGCACGCACGCACGCACGCAAACCTGGAGCTTCTATTTACACACACCCATTACACTCTATACACATCTTTTTCAATAAATAATTGGTTCGGAAGTAGCATTCTAAAAATAAACAATTGGTTCGGAAGTAGCATTCCGAAAATAAACAACTTGTTTAGAAGTAGAATTCCGAATTTTTTTCATTTTTTCAACATTCAACTTCCGAATGTATTTATTTGATGTCCATAATAGTAATTTCACTTGAAAATAAAATTATAATAAAAATAATTATTATTAAGTGTGTGCAAAGAGGGGAATGGAGATGTGCAAATAGAAGCTCCCAACGTTTGAATCTTTAAATGTTTTTGTAGGTAGGTGTAGCCTGGGCTCGGTTAGGGATGGGCTGGCACTATATAGTAGGTCTAAAGGCTGGTTTTGCTCGACATTGGGCTTAATTTTGTTATCTTAAGCCTGGCCAAAAAATCTTCTAAACGCAAAGTTTGCCTACTTAATTTTGTAATATGTTCATTTAATAATATCACTATGAATATAATATCTCATTTTGTTGCCACTTTCAGGACATAAATGCAATATAAAAAAATAAAAATAAAAAATTTGGTGGTATAATATTTTTCCTTTCAAATGTAATGCTTGTTGGGAAATTTATCTTCAGTCATCTTGAAGAGATAGGGGGGTTTAAAAGCAATTATCTGTTGTGTGCTCATTATTTGTTGTGATTGAATGGCTCAGACATGCTGTTACAAGAATGACACAGAGATTAAACCATATTTCCTGTAAATAAATATATAAATGATAAGTTGGAGATCCAAACCAAATTGAAATGAAAATGCATTTTTTTTTTTTATAGTAGTTGGTTGATAGATAGAAGAAATCTTCCCACAAAATTAAGCCAAAGTGAAACTGGATCCTCTATAGAGGATCTGGACTCAAATGCATAGGCTATACTGTTAAAGCAAGATTTCTATTTGGTATGCAGTAATTTGCAAATACATAATAATAATAATAATAATAATAATGTACATAGAAGTGCATAGGCTATAATGAACCCATCACTTTCTGTGTTTGTATATTTTTTCATTTGGGTATTTGTATTCACTTCTTTCATTATTTTGTCAAGGGTTTCATTATTATGTGTTCTTACTGGCTAGCTTGATATAAAAATACTATAATAATTTTTTATTTATTTTTTTTTTTTTTGAAAATACTTTGGTCCTCTGAAAATTTGTTTGTATTCTTTCTCTGTGGTTCTTTCATTATATCCATCCTCATGTCCTCTTCTTGTCAAGCCAAAGAAATAAATAATATAACTTCAAAAACATCATTTTACATGCATGTTTTAAAAAAAGGTATTTCCAATCCTTTGGCCCTTATAGGTCTTCTTGTTAAAAAATTATGCTGTGATAGTAAGTTTTTTTTTTTTTTTTCTTTTTTTGGGTGACCTAGGTTGTGTAAAGAACACCTATTTTGTATCAACATCGCTTCAATAAGTTCCTTATCACTTTTAAATATTCTAATATGATTGATTAAAAGCTATATGAAGATATGAAAATTGATTCATTAAAAGCTAAAAGGAGCATACCTTTGTTGTGCTTGTAATAGGTATTTCTATCTGTATGAGAGGGTTCGAGAAGGTCACTAGAAAATTCAAAGACCGCCAAAAAAGTCGCCAGAATCTTCTGAGGCTCACCGGAAAATTTAAATGTTGCCAGAAATTTCAAATCTCTTAGAAATAAGTGGTGAGGGGCTAAGATTCTTCAATGGTCATAACTTGTTGAAATATCTAAGAGAGAGATAAAAAAATATATTATATTATGTGTATATTCAAATAAAATAAAATATGGATAGATCCGAGATAAATAGATTGCAAAGTCCAAATGGGAGTATAAGGGTGTTTTAGATAGATCAGAAGCTAGAGCTAATATCGGGAGACAGTTTATGGTTGTGTCGAACTGTTGTAGAAAAAGAACGAGTGTTGAACCAGCAAACGTAGCACACACATAACTTATGACGTTGTGCTAAATGGTAATGGCAACAAATGAAGAAGTGCGCCAGGAGACGGCTTGGAAAGGAGCAAAAAATGCGTCAATGGAGCGACTTAGGTGGTGTGCCTAGGAGGCGACTTAGGTAGTATGCTAATGGGGCGGCTTAGGAAGGTTTGTATGTGCCAATGGGGCGGCTTGGATGGTTTACATGGTGTATAACCATGCTTACCATGATATAGGTATAATACCTCAGCAAAAAATATATTTTTTTTCATATTATATAAAAATATATATATATATATTTTTTTATGTTTTTTTATGAAAAATAAATAAAAAAATAAAAAATAAAAGCGGATGGGTTGGTGGAAGCAAGCCCATGTGATGATGAGAATAAATAAAAAAATGTGTAAAAAGATGAAAGTGGAGAACAAAGCTTATGTGATAAAGTAAAGAGGAAAATAGAAAATTAGTGGTTATGTTGGTTTTGCCGTCGAAGCTCATGAAGAAAAAATAATAAAACATGTAGTATGATATTGAGATGGTGATGGGTTTGTAGGCAGCACTGTGAGATGGCGGCAATGGTCGGAGTTGGGAGGTGCAGCAGAACTTTGGCCGATGATGGAAGAATATAGGGAAACCAACGGATAAATGAGGAGATCACCACGAAATGATATTGAAAGCAAATTATGGTAGTGGATTGAGTTGAGGTCCGGCAGCTGCCACCCGCCGATGAAACAAAATTACTAGGTACTTAATGTAATTATGATACCATGTTATAATATCTAAGAGAGACAAAGGGAATATTATATTAGGAAGAGAGAAATCTCATTACAGTAATGAATATAATATGATATGTATGACAGATAAAATATACAGTTATTATATTTAACACAACTAATAGAAACTCACATAGAGAAGAGATGATGGAAAAAAAAAAGGTTAGGTGAAGAAGGCCTAGAGAGAGATAATCATGACAAACTCCCATAGATCCACTTTCACTCTTAAGGAAGGAAGATGAGAACTCCCAAAGACTCTCTAAAATTCATCCTCCTTAAAGCTATGGGGAGTGCTTTATATAGGCAACTCAAGTGGTGGAGTCCTATGTGCAGGGTAGATAGGGGAAATATTCTCTCTAACTACTTTGTCTAAGTAGGTGACCTCTCCGAGGATGAGAAAAGTCTCAAAGATGAGATCAACCCCTTGACGAACCCCTTTTCTTAGTCATACCGAACCAATGCTCCCTAACCATCCCAAAGGGCCGAGGTAGTCCTAGAGGACCCCCCGCCGCTAATATTGCCGACTCTCGTGGACCCCCCAAGGTCGTGTCACTTCGACCTAGGTATAGGCTAAATTGATCAGTGAGTGAACTCATCTCTACCCACCATCCTCAGGATTCTGGCCCTTTGTTCAGGCTCTACCGCACTCATATTTCTAATGGGTTGGTCCCGAAATGCTCCAAGTCCGCAAAAAGGAGTGGTCTCTAGATTGCAATCGAATTCGTTTGAAACCTGAATGCCTCGGATCTCTAGGCTTGCCCAATGCCCTTTTGAGTCCGGGCAAGAATAAGCCTCTAGATTCGTGTATCCCAACCCTTTCAAGGCATAGAGCAATCCGGCCCGTTTGATGGCGATAAGTCCAGACCCACTAATTTTAAACTTTCCGATTGGGCCTAATTAATTTAATGGGCTCAAATTAAACCCCTCTTACACTATCTACCATGCTATCTGCATCAACCCCATTAACGGAACCTTGTGCTAGTAGTTTGATTCTCAATTATTCTGAGCTAACTTTTCTTTTCTTTTTTTTTAAATAATCAGTTGAATTCGAATTTGAAATCTAGAGTTTCCTCTACAATAGCTTCCACGTATATAGTTTATAAGAACAAACTTATTTGACTAGAATTAAAGACAAAAGTAATAAATTTGTAATATATTTCTGAAAAGGCATATTGTTCCTTTTTTCTGGTGTTTGTTTTTAAACTTTTAAAAACATTTTATTGCTATGTAAATAGACATAAATTGGGCAATCCTTGTGTGTTCCAACTATCAGTACATATAGAATAATTTGCACAATTTTCATTACAGGGTACTCTGTTATTAGCCTGCCTGCATTTTTACATATATATTTATATATATGAAAGTGAATGTTACATGTAAATGAGGTGAATCATCAATGCACATGACAATGATAATACCATGACATCAAATCTGTGATGGTTTTGTTTTAAGTGGAGGGTGAGGGTGAAGGTGGAGCCAAGCATTCTTGTGGGTTGGACCAGAAGTAGTCCTCATCCTTTGGTTTTCTAGGAATCACAACTCTATCCGCCGGGTTCCCCCACCTGTTTGCATGAGCTTCCTTCATCACAACTGAAAACTTTTTCCACTTTAATTTTCCTTTGTTGTACTTGTCTGTCAGATTCACCACAATCTTTCTGTTTGGATCCAATGTTTTCTTGAAACCCAGGAACCTGACAATTTAATACAATACATTACACAACACCATATTAGATGGAACAAGTAGATCTTTTTCATATGGAAAATGCTATTCCACCAAAATTCGTAAACAAAATTTTATACCAGAAATGATGTGACAGTTTTATTTTGGTAATTGAAGACATCTCAACGGCTTCTTTGTTTTAAAATGATAGGATCAAAATCCAGTCAAATCATTCTGTATAGATTTTCTGTTTGCATATCACTGCTCGTTACAAATACTCCACACGCAGGTATATAACTATAATTGGTCAGGCTTCTATATCTGTGTGTCAAGTGCATTGAACCTGAGAGGCCTGGGGAGAGAAGCCATTTTCTTATTAATAATTTGAATACCTTCTATGGCCTTCAACAACTTTTGCCATGTTGCCTCCATATGTTGCGACAAATATATCACTCTCAACCGAAACAATATAATCCAATGCTGCCATTTGAGATGAATGGTTCCGGAAGGGCAATAGCTCTGAGGGTTTAAGTAATGTTTCCTTCTTCACCTGTTTCGCACATCACATAAACCCAAACAAATTTTAATGTCAAAAACTCTCAAAGCCTATTAAAAGTCAGATTGTACACAGCTGGTAGCTGTTCTTGAGGCTTCAATTCAAATTTACTAACCAAATTCGGAAAAGCCGCTGCTAGACTTGCCAACCTTGTCTTTCCTCCATATATATCTCCAGCAGCAATATAAATCTGGATGTTTCGATTGATGCCCAGTGCTCGCAATGTCAAAGCTGCTTCCTCCGGAGTCATAGGGCACAGCCCTGCTTTTCTTTTCTTTGTAGAGTTTATAACCTTGTCTTTCCACCATGGATAAGCATACCTTTAATATTAATATTAACACACAAAATTTAAGCAAAAGAGATGTATACACATTTGTCACAGATCTACCCAAAAAAATCCAGCCCCCAAAAAAAAAAAACAATCTCACCTCATTTTTGTCAACTCTTCAACCTCTGTAGCATTGCAACCTTCAGTACAACCAGAGAATGCCAACATGTCCATTTCATATCTAAGGTGAAGAACTAGAAATGGACCCTTACGCCGTAGAAGGTTAACTATCTTTCTACCCAACTTCTCTATGGCAGGAGTGAATCTTAGGGCTTTGTAATTTGCTCGACACCGTAGCTTCTGAACCTCCAAAGGAAGCCCGTTGTTGGCAAGCCGAGCATCAGTCTTAGTGAGGTGCAAAAGTTCATACTCTTCTATTTGAGAAAGAATCTACACAATAACAAATAGTTATTTGTCATAATAATAGGACTCTATGCACATGCTCGCACCGGCAAAACTCATGCTCAAACCATGGTACTAAATATCAGTTAAAACATGTCATCAAAGTTTTTTACCTCTTGCCACTAAATATCAATAGAAATATTCACAGTTGATTGCAATTGATTATTTTAAACAATTCAGGACTGCATCATTCGATTCCTGATAAGTATTGTTTGATACTTTTAATGTCATTACACTACAATTGATATTAATTTGTCTCTCGATACTGCTCAAACAAAATATATATATATATATATTATTAGAGCTCGGGTACTAACCGTGTTACTATAATAGGACATGTTAGACCAGCTAATTGGTGGCATGGAGTAAAATGTGCCCATCTCCACTATTTTCTTCAGATTTGGAGGCAGCTCTCTCTGTATCTTAACCTTGTCTCTTAAGGACGTGATGAAGTAATCCACGTCGAATATATCCTTGAACTCACTTCCATATCAAGTAAACTAGGTGAATGAATCGTTGAGACAAAAATAAAAAGGAAAGCTGGACTAACTCACGAATTAAAGCACTTGGAAATTATTTCAAACATCAAACAATATTTGATATAATATAGTTTTACCTGTAATCATTCCAAAAGGAGGTTTTGTCAAGTTCAGGAACTATTAGTGTGACATTTATGTAGCTTGCAATAGCAACCATGTCACAAATCTGTTCAAATATGAGGTTTAATTACTTCACAAATACATATATGCAACAACAACAATATACAAGATAGCAGGGTAGAGCACCCATATGCTATATTGGAGAGAGAGAGAGTTGTCACTCACTCCGGCTCGCATTTGGTTCAGTCCTCCATTGCTTGAAACCATCAGATATCCATTACTCTGGTAAAGCCCTGAAATCAAGGTGCCAAACTTACATATACGCAAGTAAACTATATATACAATAAAAACTATACTAATAATGGTATATGTAGAGTACTGACTTGCAGATGGAATAGAAGAAGAAGACCAGTGCTGCACCACCCTGAGCCACCTTGTCTGATTCAGTGCTGCTAGCTGCACTACACAACCCCAAATCAAAACTACCGTCGTTACCCAAATGGCCCACATCTTTATTTGAGCCATTAATCGCGCTCGAGCAGCCATAGAATATTTCAACTTCTCAATTTTGATCTTTCCCAAGTATTTCAAACCCATCTTATCAAATTCTTTCTCGTTTAACGCCTCATCCGTCTCATAAACCTTGCACCCAGCCATCACTAAATTATCTGTGCTAACACATGTTCAAAAATTAATATAGCTACAAACCGCGATTTTGCTACTTAAAACTTTAACTATTTTATGAACTTTTTTTTTTTTTGGGTGGTGCTTTTCTTCTCCTCTATATGTATTGAAAAAGTTTTAAAAAAAAAACCTTAATTGAAGGAAAGGAAATGCAGAAGAAAGAGTTGCGGTGTTTTTGAAGAGACGAGAAACGTGAATAAGAGAAGAGGTTTTCCGGCAGCTACTGCCACCGGAAGGTTGGTGGTGGAGTTGGCTGATACAGATACAGATAGATACAGAATGGTGAGGCAATATTGCTGACCTTTTAAAAAGGAGGAGGCGAGGGGTCTATGTGCAAGCCATGGTGTTGAACAAGACTTCATTATTATTATTATTATTTGTTGTCGTAAATAAATTGTGGCAACATCCATTGCTCTACACCATTCAAGTAATGTCCTCTTCACTACAATGAATTATATTATGCCTTGCAACCTTACATGTTCCACGTATGTTCAAATTACAATAACATGCATGTACACAATTAAATGTATTTCGATTTCTTCAAAATGCCTATAAAAGTTCCGGCACAAAAGTCACCATCTATATAATTTGAAAAATAAAAATAAAAAAAATTCAAACTTCAATAAAGTTCCGTTGCATGTTGAGAAAAATTATTCACAAGTTTACTCAAAATTGAAATTTGTAGACAAAATTTATTTTAAATATGACCCACCACAACCTATTAACTTTAAATTACATCCTACACTTCATTTTATAGATAAAATTCTGGTTAAGCTTCCATGCTAATTACAATCAATAAGACTAGACTAGGGAGCCTCCTAATTTATTCGAAAATTTACCAGTTGCCCACATGACAACCCACCTCAAAGCGTAGGCTTTTAACGAAAAATAGTGTTCCAATTAATTAGATTACCAATTTGTTATTAGAGCGAATTATATTAATAATTCCTATAGTTTGGAGTTTGTATTACTTTAGTTTTTGATTTTTTAATTGTAACACATTTCACTATAAATTTTGAATCTTGCTCTAAATAAGGACAATGGAAAATATCATTGCTCAATTTCAAGGGCAAAGTTGTCAATTTGATAAAATATAAACTAATTGAACAAAAATAAATACCAAAAAAAAAATTTTGAATTTTTAAAAATAATTTCTACCACCATAGATAAAATTATATAAAATTGATAAATCTTTTAAATATTTTTTTTTTTACCAAATTAATTTTTATTATATGTTTAGATGATGATCATGCAATGGGTGGTTATTAAGCTTTTAATGTGTAATCGATATATTTAATATATGAAATATTTTTAGTTTTGAATTTTTTGATTTAATAGATTGCTTTAATATTGATATCAAAGTTGTCGCCATATTTGACTTTTGAAAAAAAATAATAACTAATTTAATGAAAATAAAAACAACTACTCATTACATGATCATCATTTAAACAAGTAATAAAAATTAATTGGTAAAAAAAATTAAAATAAATGAATGTATAAAAGATTTATCAACTTTACATAATTTTATCTTTAATGGATAGAAATAATTTTTAAATATTCAAAAATATTTTTTTGACATTTGTTTTTGTCAAATTAGTTTATATTTTATCAAATTGACAACTTTGCCATTGAAATAAAGAAATGGCATCTTCAATTGTCCTTATTTGGAACAAGATTCAAAATTCAAAGTCAAATGTGTCACAATTGAAAAATCAGGAATTAAAGTGATACAAAGCCTAAATTATAGGAACTGTTAGTGTAATTCGCCCTTATTATTACTATATGTCTTAAGATTGTAACACCATAATATACAGAGCTAAAAAATAAAATAAAATAAATACGTGCTCTAAATATATATATATATATATATAATTCTATTTGGTTAAGGTTTTAGAATCTCTGTTCCAATTTTATTTTTTTTTTCAAAAATTAGAAATTAGTTTGAGAAAAATAAATACTAAAAAAGACATCTTAAAATTTTTAAAATTATTATTTACCAAAAAAAGGGAAAATCATATAAAAAGAATGAATTTTTTTTTTTTTACCAAACTAATTTATGAAATTTTTTAGATTTTTTTTCTTTTCTTTTTTTTTTTCTTTCTCTCTATTTTTTTTTTTTTTTTTTTTTGGTTGAAAACTCAAACAAACAAATTGAATTCTAGGTTCATTGATTTTTTAATCAAAAGAAAAGAAAAAAAAGGTTAATATTTAAAGATGAATTTATTCTTTTTATAAATTATTTATGTGAGGCTTAACTTAATTAATTGATAATCACTTATTTATGTGAGATTTTTTTTTTTTCTTTTTCTTTTTTTGCTATGTACGTGAGTTTTATTGATAATTACTTATTTAGATTTATATGAATTTGTTCTCTCTTTATATGAGTAGTATAGATTGATAACTTAATTAATTAAATTATATTTGGGCTAGGTTATTATACAGATATATATATATATATATATTTCCTTTTAAATAAAAGGATAAATTACAAATACACCTCTCGAGAATTGCTTAAAGTATAAATTGTCTATCGTGGTTTGAAAAATTATAAATAACCCCTCTTATTAGAATTTTTTATTTAATAGAATTAACTAAAAAATGAAATTTATAATTACTCTCATATACAATAATAAAATTACCTAAATTATTAATTGAAACATAATATCATTAAAAACTGTTAATTGACTTGTTGATTTATTAATAAAATGAACAATTTGTTATGAAATTAGAAACCTCAAAGGTGAAATATAATTTTCAGAATTATAAAAAACGATTCATATTTTAATCAAATTTCAAAAAATCGGCAGTTGTTAGATTTTTGGGAGTTTCCCTAGACAAGTTGGAATTCAACTAGAATTATTGTCCACAGATTTCAATTATGGGTAAAATTGTGGATAATTTTTTTTTTTTTTTGGTATGTAACACAACTAACCTTTAATCATCTTTTGCAAATTTAAAAGAGTGGATCCTACACTACAACAAATAAAAGTTTTAAAGACTAAAATTTTCTTCAAAAGTTAAAAAAATAAAAAATAAATAAATGAAATAAAAAAAATTGTAAAAAATATGTGAGGATCAATTTGTATTATCACAAGAATAATCGTTAAAAGCCATTCCGAGAAGTTTAAAAATGGCTTTTTGTAACAAAAATTGAAAACATCACTAATAATGCACTTTTAAAGACAATAATTTGATTCCGAAAAGATTTATTGTTTGAGCCAAAAATATTGGTCAAAAATTATAGTAATTCATCATCAAATGTTTAATTTCATCACTAAAAATATTATAATGACACCTATAATAAAATTATTTTGTCTCTAAAATATTAATTTGTTGTTTATTTTCTCATCAAATTAGTTAAGCGGGTCTTATTGCTTAGGATCATCAGATTCATATGCAAATGTAATGATATGGTACTCTTCAAGGAGTTAATAATTTTACCGTGACATTACGCATTGCTTGAAGCAGATTTTCTAAGTGAAATTAGTTTTTTTTTTTCATTCTCAGGAGTAGATTCAATTCTATCTCCACACACCATTTATTCTTCCGACATAGTATTTTTTTAGTGTTCACACTCGTAAATTTATTTTATCTTTAATTTTACTCATTTCACCTGTAAGACATAATGTGTGCACACATCAATACAAAAATTCAACACATTATATATACAAACCACATAAAATATAAATCCACACCACACCCCTAAACATAAACCTAAATTGTGCTATACATACACGGTATTTTTCAAAACTCCGCAATACTCGAGCGATTGAAACACAACAAAGAAGCATCTAAAGCAAAACATTTTTTAAAAAATTCTGCTTCCTTATTTTCTGTTTTTTTTTTTTTTTTTTACTGAATTTTTAATATTTTAAGCAATTTTTTTACTTTTTAGACACACTTAACATAAATACACCTAAAAAGTCAAAAAAATTATTAAAAAAATCTTTTAAAAATTCACTAAGTACCAAAAATACAAAAAAAAATATATAAGAATTCAGTACATTTTTTGTATTTTTATGTATTTATTAATTTTTTAAAATAATTTTTCATAAATTTTTTACTTTTTAGATACATTTAAGTAAGGTGCATCTAAAAAAGTAAAAAAAATGTTTAAAATTTTAAAAATATTCACTAAAAACAAAAAAATACGAAAACCAAAAAAGTCAGTTTTCAAAAAATTTAATCCAGAAAACTCAAACCAAACACACTTACTGGTTATTCAAATAAATTTTAAAAATTTAGCAATCAACAATTAAATAAAATTATAATTTTCAGTTCTATATTTCTAAATAAAATTTAAATTTTCGTCATATAACAAAAGAAAAATGTTCGGTTCTGTACTTCTGAATTAAATATATGTTTTTAATATGTTTTACTAAACCATTTATATATATTTGTTTATATAGTTATGAATTATTTGCATATTTTTTGAATGAGATTTTAATTTTTTTTTTTTCATCCTCTCTATTTATATATTTTCAATCTAATGTGTATGTTTTTAAAATATGTATACTAAAAAAATTTATTTTCAAAAGGGTCTATTGAGATAATTTAGTTTTAAAGTTGGTGGGTGTATCGATCTCTATATTAGTCATTTTGTTTAATAGCAAAATTGAAAAAAAAAATTAATTTATTAAATATGTGCACAAAGATAAATGGTGTTTGCAAGTAAAATTATTCATTTTTTAAAATCATGTTAGAAAAAATAAAATAAATAAATAAAATAAAATCCTAGAATCCAATTTGACTGATATCTAATAACGGTGATTGAGATGGGGTCCTCAATTTATTGATCTCAATATCATGTCATTGCTATTGGTTGTTTCATTCTATTTATTATAATAAGTACCCTCAATTAAATATTTCAATATCATTGATTGGAAAATTTGTGCAGTCATCATTAACAAATCTAAAGAGAAATACAAGAAAAAGAAATTTTATAATTGGTATTCAATAGTCGTTTTCAAAAATTAACTTCTTTCTCAGTCTGTTCAACTTTGTAACTATAGTTTTGTTTTTGTTTTTGTTTTTGTTTTTGTTGTCATAGGAATGACAACATCAACAATAATAGGTTCGGCTTGAGAAAGAAAACAGAGATGAAAATTGAACTTAGATATCATGCCCGTAAAGGCTGCCACATACCAGAGTTAATTTAGCAATTCCAAAGAGAAAATGAAGAAACTATCAGCTGACAGCTAATAATAGGATATATACAACACTGAGACCTAGGTAAAACATATAAATAATGATATATGTACAAATCGGTATATTAGTTACGCTGTGTTTAGTTAGGGGATTTGAGGAGGGATTTGGAAAGAAAAAAGGAAAAGGTGTGTGAAATTAAGCAAAATGAAAGTATATTTTATTCATATTTCACCTACCTTTTCTATTTCCCTTTCCAAATCTTTTCTCAAATCTCCAACCAGACATAGCACTAGTGTACTAATAGATAAAGTGACATAATTTAGAGATTTTTTATTTTTGTAATTTGTATAATAGGTAGAGTCATAGTTTTTAAATGACAATGTCATAACTATGTTGTTTGTATATTAATTGATACATATAACACTATCTAAAATATATATGTAGAGACGGAACTGTGTGTAGACTTACAGGTCCTGGCCCCTGGCTTTGCACAAGATACTCTGTTATTGTATATAAATTTGGTTCAATATACAAGTAACTTCTCCTATATGGCCCCTTCTTATTTAATGCTCATGTTTTTAACTATTCTTTTTAACAGTTCTTTATTATACAATAATAGCAACATCCCTATGATGTATGGGAGAATGCTATATGTATGCTCATGTCATACGAAATGTATATTTTTGTGATGAAAGTTAAAAATATTTGTAGTGTTATTATGTGATAAAAATTATTTATAGTGAATTTATGGTGTGCACCTTTAAAGTCAAAGTGAAAATTATGAGCCATTATAGTTATGTTATGAATAGTGTAGTGTAAATGTTACGAATTATTTGTGATGCGAAATGTTACAAACTATTTTGATGAAAATGTTACGATTTGTTGGGATTATACTACGTATATTGTGATACGTGTATATGGTAAGCACATTTCTAAGGATGTACACCATAACAACTCCCTAATATATTAGGTTCTAAAATATATTTTTAATTATATTACTCATTTTACAATAAAAAATGATTAAAAAAAATCATAAACGAAATTAGGTTGACAATCCTGATCCTACTCTAAGCTAATCATTATTTCTTGCCACAATAATGTAAAAACTCTCAAAGATAAGTAATATTATCACGTGATATTACCGTTCTATAAAATATATATCAAAAAACAAGAGTTTATCTACTTCCAATTAATAGCATAGAAAATCACAAGTTTAATTGTATGAAAATATCAGTGTGTTTGATTTCAATTTCCTAGATTCAATTTTCTGAAAATTGAATTTTTTATTTTTTTCCATATTTTTTTAGATATTTGTAAGAAAATATTTTAAAATATTAATAAATACACAAAAATATAAAAAATGTACTGAATTTTCTTTTTTTTATTTTATATATATTTGGTATTTAGTGAATTTTTTAAAGATTTTTTTTTTACAATTATTATACTTTTTAAGTGTATTTATGTTATGTGTATCTAAAAATTAAAAAATTGCTTATATATTAAAAAAATCAGTGAAAATAAAAAAAAAATACGGAAAATACAAAATTTTAATTTTCTGAAAGGTAAATTCTAAAAATCAAAACCAAACCGAGTGATTTATTTTTAAATCTAACTGCACTTGTCTTTCTATAATCCATCTTCATGTTTTTTACCCTCACTGATCGAATAGTGTATCCTGCGTATATATGATAGATAGTGTACCCTGCATATATATGGTAGATAGTGTAGTTTATTAAATACTAAATCAATATTGTAAATGTGCAACTATAATGAGATTTCAGATGGGGATTATATAACTACCAAGACCATACCCTTTTTTGTTTAATCGGTAAGAAAATTTTCATGGTAAAACCAATAAAAAAATTAAATCAATCTTAGTGGTAGCAAAAGATTTTATAAAGAGATAACAAATTTTCGTAAAAAGAAGAATTCTAATCTCCATAGAGGAGAAAAAACCCTTACAAATGAGGGACATAGCCTCCACACAGATAGAATTATTATAACAAACAATAAAAAAATTAAAAAAGCAAATCAAAAACAACCAAATCCAAGTCATCAAATGCATCCAAAGCTCCATTACACTGCAAACTTCAACTTGATTAATACAACGATTCTAGTTTAGGCCCAACTTGTTTATTGTTTTGGATCCGGAATTTCTTATCTTAAATGGTTGTTCATACCCTTATACATTCTATTCTTGATTGAGTTTGGTTATTCGGATGTCATTGTCGCGTTTAGAACAAGTTAAGAGTCCGTTTTTAAAAGAAGTCTCGAGTGGTCTTTAAAAACTCTCAATATTTTTGTAGGCCTACAAAAGTACTGAGAGGATGGTGTTTTTAGCTCAAGCGGTCTTGGCTCGAGCGCTCGAGCGGTTAGCCTCTGTCTGCAAAACTTCTGGAAAGGTGTCACTGTGGGCTCAAGCGGCAACTGTGTTTGCTCGAGTGATCTCACTTATTGTGTCTGGTTGCTCAAGCTGTTTACACGTATATCAATCCAAGAAAGTCACTTTTTGAGTCATTTTCTCATCTCTCTCTCTCTCTCTCTCTCTCTCTCTCTGTGTCTACATTTCAAAACCCCAGATTTTCTTCCTCTCTCTCTAAAACTCATCTTTTACCTTTAAATACACTATCATCCATTGATCTCTACACCCTAGTCCTTTTGATAAAAAGGTGGACCTCACCTAGAGCTTCATTTTAATTAGAACAAAGTTGATTTTCGGCTTCGTTGGAGTTTCTGCACTCTCTCTCTTCTTGCCTTCTAGTTTTCAGGTAGGGATTTCTCCATACTTTTGTATGGTTTTTAACTTGGTTATTTGCTTTTCTAAACAACATTGTGATTTGGGAATTTTTGGATAAATCTAGGGTTTTGACTTTGAAATCAAAAGAAGGGTTTTCAAAATGGTTTCTTGGAAATAATTCTGGGTTTGTAAATGTGGTTGAGTTGTGATAAAAATGTGGATTTTTATCCTTGGAATTGATTTATAAACAATAGGGAATTTTGCCCTCAAATGTGAATATTTGATTTTGTAAAGAGGAAATGGAAATGATGATGGATTTTATGAAATTGGAATGATGATGATGATGATGGTGGTGGTGGTGGAGTTGGATATGCATTATGACTCCCATCTTGAAATTTTGAAAAGTTTATCTTTAATGAAAATTATCAATCTATTTAGAGACATCTGTTTTGGGCTATCAATGGAGGATAACTATGATTATTGTAGAAATTATATGAGAATTAAGAGAATTAAAACTAATTTCTCATCTACTTGCATTGAGTATTGTTGCATATTTAACACATTGAAAATGTATATCGTTTTGAGAAAAAATGGTGAATACCTTGGTGAATCTGGGTAGGGGGTGTGGTTATGGTATTATTGTTTGTCTGTGTGTCCCTAATGAAAGTCCAGAAACTCATGCGGTTAGGTGCCGAGCCTTCCAGTTAGTACCGGTAAAAATGACATTGGTAGTGTTTGTCTAGCCTTCTTGCAGACACGTACTTAGAGATTCCCTGTGCTTGTATCCACTGCCATGTTGTCTATTGTAAAGAAAATGTTTCTATGAATTGTGATATAAACCTGGCATTGCATGGTTTTAGAAAGAAATATAAATGTTTTGGCATAAGCATTGCGTATGCATTCACCTTATAGCTTTATTAAGATTCATACACTTTGTTAGAGTATCATTACTAGACTTTGGCTCACTTTATATGGAAAACAATTTTCAGGTGCTGATGAGATGCCTCCGCCAAGGCCGTAGCTTGGGAAGACTTGGAGCCAAGAGTTACTTTTTGTTATTGTTGTAATTATTTTTGTACAAACCTAGAGCTTAAACTGTATTGAGTTAAAACTCACTTTTGTAGGAACCAAGCACCGTCTTAGAAAGTTGTAGCCATTAAGGCATTTATTTATTTGTTTAACTATTCTTTCATATCAATAATTTGTGGTACATGCTATAGATTCAGGGTTAGGACTTATAAATGTATAATTGCATGTGTTACCTTTTATACAATGGAATCATATGAATGGAAGGATACTATATTTAGAATTGTATTGTTATTTAATAATCATGGGATAAATTATGATTATTATTTCGGGGCGTTACAACTTGGTACAACTCGATTTTTTCGGGCCCCATTTCGAAAGCTCGAATATAAGCCCTATAGTTCAGACTCTCGCAGTCCTGAATCTAATCTCACAAGTGCAATGTGAAATTGATAAACACCAAATAATCTAAATCCGAAAAATCTTTTGAAAAATCGATTTTGAATCAAATTGTCAAAAATGGACTGCTTTGCCAGATACAGAGTCGCCACCTAAATATTTTATTTTGGGAAATTTAGAAAACCCATGATTCATGCCAAAAGCCACGTGTCCGTCATCACCAAGATTGTCTCGGCTCGGGAACTTAAGTACAAGAGGGGAAGGTCATGAATACATTTGAGCACCCTCGCTCGCCTGATCGAAGATTGGCCTCTACTAATCATGATATGAATCTTATTTATATTATATGCTTTTGTTCCGATTTATTAGACTAGCATTTACTATGTGATGCGCACACACACAAGGTATAGACTAGTTTGCTTGAATTGAAACAATTCAATTTCATGTTTGCTTTCAAAAAAAGAGTTTGATTTTGCCACTTAACGAAGTGGGCTTAAAGGTTGCAAATTTGCCACTTGACAAAGTAGGCTTAAACGTACATTTATTGAATCATTCCAATTTAAGTATCAAGCCTTCATCCACAGGCACTCAAACAGTTTAAGAAGTAAGTACTTAGCCTCTTTTATTCACCCAAAAAAGTACTTAGCCTTATGGCAAGCATGTTAGTCATGGCAATCACTCAAACTCATGCAAGTATACTAAAGCACTAAAAACTCACATAGTACTCCAAGCTAAGATAAAAGAAAATAGTTAGAAAAATATGCATGTTACCTAACTATACAAGATGGCTAATGCAACGCATGCAATAGTGTAACTAAAATAAACTCAACTACTTAACATGTTATTTGCAACAATTTCATAGCATGTGTTTAAACACGTATTCAACGAGGTATTTAAAACGACAATGCAGTTAGAATGATGAACTGAGTCTCGGTGCATGCAAGACAAATGAATAGATGCAAACATGAGATATGCTAATCGAAACGTGATGCCCCTAATCTAACCATCAAAAGTGGATAAATAAAAAGGAAAAAGACGTGGGGTTGGAAGACATACACATTATTACAACATTGATGCCCCCGCGCAGGAGGGTCCGAATGAATAAATTAGCTAAGCTAAACTACTTAACTAATTATTACAACACAAATGAATAATTAACTACCCTAAGCTAATTAATTAAGCACAACAATTAAATAATTTAACTAGGCTAAGCTAATTAAATATTTACAACACAAACTAATTTAATTAATTAAATCTAAACTAATTAAGTAAGTACAAAACAAACTAATTAGCTACAACTACAAATAAATGACTGATTGCTAATTAAACTAATTATCTAGTCCCGGGAAGTAAGGAAGGCCCATGCATGCTCAGTTTCCACCCGAAGAACCTGCCCTTGAAAGCCTCTGTTGCACAACCCTTGCACTGATTTTCCACTTCCAGGTCAAATCCGCTCTGCTTCACAAACATTCTGCTCAAAATTCACTAGTGGCCGGCAGGCCAGAAGTGGTGGCGGGCCGGCCACCAATAGGGGGTTACCGTCCAACACTGATGGCCTGCCGGCTAGAAACAGTGGCCGACCGGCCACTGATGATGCACTATTCCTGGCTGCAACAGAGAGCAAATAGGGCAAAGATAGGGTATTCTCATAGATTGTTTGTACTATGTACCCCTCCTTATCATCAAAACATCTCAAAGAAGTGACACACTTGGTTTCAAAGACCATCAATCAAGTAATTTCATTGCATGATGGCTAAAGAACCAAGGTGTACAAATTTAATAAATACACAAACAAGATTCACAACCTTCACCCTATCATGCATGATTAAAGGCAATGGAGACCTAGGAAACTTGACACATTTTATCACTTTGAGTATGAAATGCCCCAATTTTCCTTGTGTTCAATTAACATCCAATTGGACACATCAAAACACAATCAAATCTTTGCACAATTTTAGTTTCCATTTTTGTTTACCCATTTTAACTTATCCTTCCATTCTTTAACCAATTAAGTCCATTGGTGAGTTAAGTCCTCTAAAAGACAAGGAAGTATCAAACAAGGGGTAGTTTAAAGCAAGAGAGAAGTGTCATGCCGTTGATAATGAACCCCCAAAAAATGGTTAAACCATTAAGCATGGACCTCAATCTCAAACTTAAACTATCCTAAGGTTGAAACAACCCTCAAAACAAATAAAAAAAAGTCAAGAAATGAGGTAGGTTGCAGAGATTATGCTTGCTGAAATTAAGTGAGAAAAGCACTAAAACATGCAATCAACTCAAACAAGTGGTGTCTAAAGGCCTAAAACACCAAACTTGTGAGGACACTTACACTAGAAGCATGCAAAACAAGACTCAAATGCAACAACTAACCAAAAACAGAGTTAAAACAATCCAAATCAAAGCATGCTGGAATTAAGCTATAAATGGCTATAAAAATAAACTAACACATAGAGCTATCTAGGCTAGCAAACAAGACATAAGGAGGGGAGGCTAACCTCTCCAAATTTGGACTTCAAAACATGATTTTCACCACTGAAAATACTCTAAAAATCAATGTTCAAAAGCTCAAAAAAAGATAGTTTGAAAGTGGGAAACAAAGGTAGAAATGCCTTACAAACAAGGAATAAAGAATGGTGAGCCAACCCCTAACCTTAAATGGCCTAAAACCACCAATTTCAGCCCACTAAAATAGAGTTTTTTATATCCCAAAAACATCCTAAAATCAGTGGGAAAAGATATAGAAACAAGTATACAAAGTAAGGTAAAAAGACAAGTCCGATATCTCTTGAAGCAAAGATCAATTCTAGGCAACAATTCAAGCCAAAACCAACTTCAAGAGTTCCAAGAAGGCTTCAAGGAACCTCAGTCCAAAGATGATCAACTTTGATTAAGGAGGTGTAGGCAAAAGTGTAGTGTATGTAGGCTAATGTGCACAAATTTGCAACAGAGAGAGAGAAATGTAGAAAGAAAGAGATAATTTTTGCTCCAAAAATTCCAACCTTTAAAAATGGGGGAGGAGACCCCCTATATATAGAAAAACATGCATTTGGTTGAGATATATCCCTCCATACATGTGTAGGGAAATACAACCAATTATGCCAACAGCTAGAACAACTGTTAACAAAATATCTGAAAAAAAGACACTGATAGTCGGCAGGCCACCAATGTGGCGGGCAGGCCACACCATTGGCCGGCAAGGCACAAGGGTGGCCGACAACCCACTAAAGGTGGCCAGCAGCCCACCAGAGGAGGCCTGCAGCTCCCAGGGTCTTGAGGTTTGAAAGACTAAGGTTTTGGTCCAAAACAAGGCATAGATTGGACAGGGTTTTAAGACTTAAAGATAGGGTATTCCGCCGAGAACTTCGGGCACTAAAACGAGCACATGCAATCATAATCATCGAGTGCACAAGCGATGACGTTCAAGTCTTGAGGACGATCAAAAATAGGGTGTCTACACTTGGTATCAGAACTACCGGGTTTGAAGACTTTGGGATCGTGGGATGTGATTTTACCGCAATGGGTTGTTTCGCTAGTTTGTGTTAGAAGTAAACCTGGTATGTTATATGATAACATGCTTATATAACTAGATGAGTATGAGATTTAATTTTTAAGATATTAATTGGGTCTATGAGTTTCTAAAAGTCCTATTAGAAAAGCATTTGATCACTGCAATTTCTAACTAGAACTCTAGCAACGTCGTGGGATGATCATTATCTAGAAAGGAAATTCGTCTATGTTTATGTGACTACGTACTTATATGAAGTGAATTAATTGTTGTCCACCGCATTAAGACGCGAATGAGTTAGTTTCGGCACATTTGTAAATGTGCTAATCTCTAGTATTACATTCATCAGGATATCAGGACATGGACGTAGCGGTGTTAGGCGTGGTAAGCCTAGACGGCAGAAGGTACTATTACTGAATGATATTCCGACACAAGATGAAGAAGTTGGTCAGGTCAATGTGGCCGAATTAGTTGGTCAGTAGGCTATGGGTGCTTTAGCTCGTGAGATGATCGAAGCTTTGCCCAAATCCATAGACATTCTCATAACTGAGAATCAAGTCCAGGCCCATGTCACTAAGGCAAGGTCATTTTTTCTGAAGAGGGAGTTCTTCCGGTCCAATCTGGATGAGTTTTTAGGAGATCTAAAGGAGCCACTGAAGGCAGATAAGTGGCTAGAGCAGATGGTGAAGATGTTCGAGATGATTAACATCGAGGACGACAGGTTGAGAGTGACCTTGGCATCCTTCCAGGTGAAAGGAGATGCAGGTCAATAGTGGAAGTACACACGTGGGCACATTGGGATGACTTGGGAGTCCTTTGTCAATGCCTTCCAAGACAAGTTTTTGCCTCCCACTACTAGGGAGAAGAAAAGAGCAATTTCCAAAGCTCAAACAGTTAAACACATTAGTAGCTGAGTTTAAGGCTACCTTTATCAGTTTATCAAGGTTTGCACTAGAACTCATGGCGACGGAGGAACGTCGCTGCATTGAGTTCGAGAAGAGGTTGAGAACCGGACTTCTTTTCAAAGTGGCTGGGTCCATAATTAGGGACTATGAACGCCTTGTAGAGGCGGCAGCTCATCTTGAGACCGTGGTTTAGTCGGAGGAGGAGCGGATGAAGGGCTCTAGGCAAAGGAGTCAGGAAGTTCAAAGGGAGACTTGAGATAGCAAGAGGCAGAGGGGTTCTATCCCATAGCAGTCCTAGGGAGCACAGTCTAGATCCACTTTTCTAGTACCGAGTTCGGGTTCTAGAAGAGGTGGTTAGGGAGGGATCACTTGCTTTAAGAGTGGTCAGTTGGGCATAAGTCTTTAGTTTGCCCACAGAGAGGAGGAGGGCAACAGTCTGCACCATCTGTGGCTCGTCCTCAGAGCCAAAGTCAGGGAAGCGGGCAACCGCCTACCTATTACCAATGTAGGTAGTCGGGGCACGTGAGGAGGTTTTGCCCTCAGTCGGGTGGCACATCTAGTGTGTCTGGTTAGAGGCAGACATAGAGCCATCAGCCTACGTTGTCAGCTCAAGCCTCGAGAGCCAATCAGGGAGCCTCTTCGGCTCAATTAGTGTTTCAGACTTATGCTCCGAGGGGTGAGCAAGTGGAGCAGAGACTTACAGGATGTGTGTATGCTGTTACCACGCTAGATTTGTTGCTAGCACCTTCGGTAGTGAGAAGTAACTTTTTGTTGTGTAATTCTATTGTCAATGTGTTGATTAATACTGGTACATCCCATTTTTTCATTCCGTCTGCATTCGCATCAGCATTAGGGTTAGAAGTAGCTTAGTTAGCGTCTCCACTCAGGGTAAAGTCACCTAGTGGTGGTGAGGTTGTATTGGACCAGGGGTGTCGGGGTTGTGAAATAAAGATTGCCTGTCGTCGACTTCCCTTTGATTTTGTGTTTATTGATATGTTGAGCTTTGATGTCATTTTGGGCATGGATTGGTTGTCATTCTATCGGGCCATTATAGATTGTTACCGTCAGAGAGTCACGATGTGCACCTCGAGTGGTGATTGTTTTTATTTCCTGGGGAAATGAGTTGATAGATGATCCGCGCAGTCGAGGCAAGCTTAGTCTCTTTCTTGCTACATTCTTGGGTATTGAGAGTGATGTGGTCGGAGTAGAGTTACCGAGGGTAGTTTGTAAATACCCGGATGTCTTTCCCAAGGGTCTTACTAGTTTACTACCTCACCATGAGATTGAATTCTCTATTGATTTAGTGCTTGGCATGGCACCGATTTCTATGGCACCGTATAGATTTGCACCCGCCGAGTTGAGTGAGTTGAAGATTTAACTCTAAGAATTATTAGATAAGGGCATTATCCGCCCTAGTACTTCGCCTTGGAGAGCACCGGCTCTCTTTGCTAAGAAGAATGATGGCACATTGCGACTTTGTATTGATTACCGGAAGCTAAACCGAGTAACCGTTAAGAACAAGTACCCACTGCCATTTATAGATGACTTGTTTGACTAGCTGAAGGGGTCTTGTTGCTTTTCTAAGATAGACTTGAGATCGGGTTATCACCAATTGAGTGTGAAAGAGGAGGTTATCCAAACAACGACATTCCGTATGCGGTATGACCATTATGAGTTCCTAGTGATGCATTTTGGGTTAACCAAAGCACCGGCTTTGTTTATGGATTTGATGAATCAAATCTTCCGTGAGTTCTTAGACCGTTTTGTGGTTGTCTTTATTGACGATATCTTAATCTACTCACCCTCTGAGGAGGAACACGTACGGATTGTACTTGAGTTTCTTAGAGCCCACAAATTGTATGCTAAGTTTGGGAAGTGTGAGTTCTGGTTAAAGGAGGTAAAATTCTTAGGCCATGTGATATCTGGAAAAGAGGTGACTGTAGATTCTTCTAAGATAGAAGTAGTGCAAGATTGGAAACAACCTAAGAATGCCTTTGAAATCCGAAGTTTCTTGGAGGGTATTACCGTCGTTTTGTGATAGATTTCTCCATATTAGCCTTACCTTTAACTAGACTGACGAGGAAGGGAATTAAGTTTGTGTGGAGTGAGACTTGTGAGAAGTCATTTCAAGAGCGTAAGGTTAGACTTACCATTACTCCAGTGTTGATTATTCCAGGGAGAGGTTTGAGCAATTCAATGTATTATGATGCATCCCGTGAAGGTTTGGGTTGTGTCTTGATGCAAGGAGTGAAGGTAGTAACTATCCTACTCATGACCTAGAGCTAGCAGCAGTAATCTTTGTCTTGAAGATTTGGAGATATTATCTGTATGGTGAGAGGTTTAAGTTATTCTTCGATCACAAGAGTTTGAAGTATCAATTTTCACAGAAGGATTTGGATGTAAGACAAATGAGTTGGATAGAGTTCATGGAAGATTATGATTTTGAGCTGCACTATTATCCAAGAAAAGCCAATGTAGTAGTTGATGCCTTGAGTAGGAAGTCCATCAGTAGTGTAGCTAGTATTGCCATCTAGAATGGGAGATGTTGGGTGCTATCAGCAAGTTTGACTTGCATCTTGGCGAGTCTGTTGAGTCTGCAGCCTTGTTTAGTATAGTTGCTCAACCTACACTTGTGAACCAAGTTATAGAAACACAATGGGGTGATCATGAGGTAGAGTCTATCCGAGAGAAGATATCTTGTGGGAAGATAGAAAAGGGCTTGAACATGTACTCTGACTCAAGTGCTAGATATCTTAACCGTCTTTTCGTGCCAAAGTCTTGTAAAGAGGAGGTATTCCGAGAGTTCCACTATCTGCGCCTTTCAGTACATCCGGAAGGCACAAAGATGTATCACGACCTTAGTCGCCAATTTTGGCAAAAAGAGACGAAGAGAGATGTAGCCTTGTTTGTTTCAAGATGCCTTACTTGTCAATAAGTGAAGGCCGAGCATCAGAGGTCAGCTGGCTTATTGCAACCTTTGCCTATAGCCGAGTGGAAGTAGAAGTATGTCACGATGGATTTTGTTGTGGGTGTTCCGAGAACTCAATGAGGTAATGATGTCGTATGGGTGATAGTCGACCAATTAACTAAGTCAACACATTTTGTACCTATGCACACGAGTGACTCGGTAGATTACCTTGACGACCTTTATGTTAGGTACATAGTTCGGGGTCTCTGTGACTATCATTAAGGATAGAGATCCACGTTTCACGACTCGATTATGGAAGAGCCTACAGAATGCCTTTGGCACTAAGTTGACTTTTAGCACCGCCTATCATCCTCAAACTGATGGGCAATCAGAGCGTATCACTCAAATCCTAGAGGATATGCTTCAGGGTTGTATTCTTGATTTTAAGGGGTCGTAGGAGAAGCACTTGCCTTTAGTGGAATTTTCCTATAACAACAACTTTCAGGTGAGTATTGATATGGTGCCGTTTGAGGCTTTGTATGGCTGACCGTGTAGATCTCCAGTGTGTTGGGCCGATGTGGGTGACGCATCTATGTTAGGTCTTGAGTTAGTCCGAAAAACGACGAAAAAGATTGCACTTATCCGTAAAAGGTTAGTTGTGGCTCAAAGTCGTTAGAAAAATTATGCTGACCGTAGGAGGAGGTCGTTATCATTTGAGGTAGGAGATCATGTCTTCTTGAAGATATCATCTAGACAAGGATTGATGAGGTTTGGAAAGAGCGAGAAGTTGTCTCCTAGATTTATTGGGCCTTTTGAGATTCTAGAGCGTATTGCGAATGTAGCTTATCGTTTGTTCTTGTCGTCCCAGCTTTTCGAGATTCATGACATGTTCCATATATGTATGCACCGGAAGTGCAAACCTGATCCTTCACATATGTTGGATTGAACTGAGTTAGAGGTAGATGAGGATGTCTCATATGAAGAGAGACCGGCTAAAGTTTTAAATACTCGGGGCCAAGTCTTGCGAGACAAGACAATTCCATTGGTAAGGTGTTGTGGAGACCCAACGGGGTTGAAGAGGCGACTTAGGAGCACAAGGCGAAAGTCCGTGAAAAGTATCCAAATCTTTTTGTTAATGTTTCAAAATCTTGTTATGTTGATTAAATGTGAACATTGTATATGTTTTGAAAGATTGAATTGTATATTCAACATTGAAAACTTGTTATCATTGTTTTGAGAATGAATGATCGGTGGATAGATCATGGTTATGAGTTCGACTTGTTATTATTGTTGTAATTGCTTTAACACAGTGTTGTTGTTTGTTAAAAAATGTCGGGGACGAAATTCTTTAAGAGGAGAGGTTATAACAATTCTGGTTTAGACCCGACCCGTTTATTGTTTTGAATCTGGGATTTCTTATCTTAAATGGTTGTTCATACCCTTTTACATTCTATTCTTGATTGAGTTTGGTTATTCGGATGTCGTTGTTGCGTTTAGAATACGTTGGGAGTCCGTTTTTCAAAAGAGTCTTTGCCTAGATTTTGGTCAGTTCGCTTAAGCGGTCGTTTGGTCGCTCTAGTGGTAACTTTGTTCGCTCGAGCGGTATCACTTATTTTGTCTGATCACTTGAGCGGTGTTTTGGTTGCTCAAGCGGTCTACGCATATATTAGTCCGATAAAGTCACTTTTTGAGTCATTTTCTCATCTCTCTCTCTCTCTACATTTCAAAACCCTAGATTTTCTTCCTCTCTCTCTGTCTCTAGAACTCATCTTTTACCTTCAAATACACTATCATCCATTGATCTCTACACCCTAGTCCCTTTAATAAAGAGGTAGAGCTCACCTACAGCTTCATTTTAATCAAAACAAAGTTGATTTTCTACTTCGCCGGGGGTTTCTTCTCTCTCTTGCCTTCTAGCTTTGAGGTGGGGATTTCTCCACACTTTTGTATAGTTTTTAACTTAGTTATTTGTTTTTCTAAAAAATATTGCGACTTGAGAATTTTTGGATAAACCTAGGATTTTGGCTTTGAAATCAAAAGATGGGTTTTCAAAATGATTTCTTGGAAATGATTGTAGGTTTGTAAATGTGGTTGAGTTGTGATAAAATGGTAGATTTTTATCCTTGGAATTGATTTATAAAGAAAAGAGAATTTTTTCATAAAATGTGAATATTTGATTTTGTAAAGAGGAAATAGAAATGATGATGGATTTTATGAAATTGGAATGATGATGATGATGATGATGATGATGATGATGGTAGAGTTGGATATGCATTATCACTCTCATCTTGAAATTTTAAAAAATTTATCTTTATTGAAAATTATCTATCTGTTTAAAAATATATGTGTTAGGCTATTGGTGGAAGATAGTTATGATTATTACAGAAATTGTATGAGAATTAGGAGAATTGAAACTAATGTCTCACCCACTTGCATTGAGTATTGTTGCATATTTAACACATTGAAAATGTATATTGTTTTGAGAAAAATAGATGAATACCTTAGTGAATCTGTGTAGGAGGTGTGGTTGTGGTATTATTGTTGGCCTGTGTGTCCCTAGTGAAAGTCCATAAACCCGCGCAGTTAGGTGCCGAGCCTTCCGATTAGTACTTGTAAAAATAGCATTGGTAGTGCTTGTATAGCCTGCTTGCGGACACGTACCTAGAGATTCCCCATGCTTGTATCCACTGCCCTGTTTTCTATTGTAAAGGAAATGTTTTTTATGAATTGTGATATAAACCTAGCATTGCATGGTTTTGGAAAGAGATATAAAATGTTTGGGCACGAGCATTGCATATGCATTCACCTTATATCTTTGTTAAGATTCATACACTCTGTTAGAATATCTCTACTTTGGCTTACTCTATGTGGAAAATCATTTTCATGTGCTAATAATATGCCTCCGCTAAGGCCGTAGCTTGGAAGGACTTGGAACCAAGAGTTTCTTTTTGTTATTTTTGTAATTATTTTTATACAAACCTAGGGCTTAAATTGTATTGAGTTAAAACTCACTTTTGTTGGAACCAAACACCGTATTGGAAAGTTGTAGCCATTAGAGCATTTATTTATTTGTTTAACTATTCTTTCATATCAATAATTTATGGCACATGCTATAGATTTAGGGTTAAGATTAATAAATGTATAATTGCATGTGTTACCTATTGTACAATGGAATCATATAAATGAAAGGATACTATATTCAAAATTGTATTGTTATTTAAAAATTGTCATGAGATGAATTATTGTTATTATTTCGGGATGTTACAACTAAAAAGTTGGTATTAGCAGGGTGCAAAATTATGAATTTTATGCGGAAGGAGCCAACATATATGTATAAAAAGAGTCGTGATAGAGGCCTCGAATTTGGCTCGAATGAACCAGAGGGGAGAGGAAGAAGGGAGAGAGGGGGAGGGGAGGTGGGGAGGGGCCATAATCACCGGAGGAGGAGGAGGAGGAGGAGGCGGAGGCAACGGCAATTTGGATCGCGAATCGGACCCCTCCTCTCTCTCTTCTTCCTCCTCTTCTTCCCTCCGTTCTCAAGAAGAAGAAAGAAAGAAAAAAAAAATGAGATTCGAGGCAAATTCGAGGCCTCAACCATTTTCCGTATAAAAAATACTGAATTAGCTTTGGTACAATATTAATTGAATATAATTTTTTGCAAAAGAAATATTTTACAAGAAAACTAAATAAATCTAAAAAATATTTTTTTCAGTTCTGAACTATTAGATTTCAGTAAACAATTGGTTAAATCACTATTTTAAGCTATTTTATTGATTGATATAATATAGTAAATAAAAAGTAAAAAATGCTTAAGACTCCTAAAATGTGACCCTTAAATTTACACTCAATAATGTTGAATGTTACGGGTGTGTTTGGTAACGTTTACGTTTTCAATTTATATTTACAAAAATTTTATAAACTGATTTTTGTTTATTTTTAGAAAAACATAAACTACAAACGCGTTTGGTAATTGACAAAATGTTTAAAAAAATTTAAAAATATAAAAACGAGTGAGAAATAGCAAGTGGCGGTGGTGAAAAGTGGTGGGGGGGGTGGGTGGGAAGGTGGGGGTGGTGGGTGGGTCGGTGGGTGGTAACGAGTGGGTAGTGGTGGTGGTGGTGGCAGGTGGGTGGTGGTGGCGGGTAGTGGTGGTCAGTGGGTGGGTGACGGTGGCGGATGATGGTGACAGGTGGATGGCAGATGACGGGTGGTGGTGGGTAGTGGCGGGTGGGTGGTGGGTGGTGATGGTGGGTGAGTAAATGACGGTGACAGGTGGTAGGTGGTAGCGAGTGGGTGGTAGTGATGGTGGTGGTGGATGGGTAGGTGGATGGGTGACGGTGACAGGTGGTAGGTGGTAGCGAGTGGGTGGTGGCGGTGGGTGTGGTGGATGGTGGGTGATGGTGGTGGTGGTGGTGGTGGTGGTAGTGGTGGTTGTGGGTGGTGGGTGATGGTGGCGGGTGGGTGGCAAGTGGTTGGTGGTGGCAGATGAGTGGTGAGTGATGGTGGCAAGTAGGTGGCGGGTTGTGGGTGGTGGCGAGTGGATGGCAGGTGGGTGGTGGCGGTGGTGGCGGGGGCGAGTGGGTGGCAGGTGGGTGGTAGGTGGTGGTGGCGGGTGGTGGTGGCAAGTAGGTGGTAAGTGGTGGTGGCAAGTAGTGGTGAATGGTGGTGGCGGAAGACGGTGGTGGAAAATGGTGGTGGGTGGTGGCTAGCTAGTGTTGGGTGATAAAAAAAAAAAACTGAAAATTCAAAATGGAAACACATTTTTTGTGTTTTCATTTTTTGGCCAAATTTATAAACTGAGACCACTGATTTATAAATAAAAAAGTTTACCAAACAAGTTTTTATTTGAGTTTTTTAAATTTTTATAAATATAAACAAAAAACTGAAAACGTAAATGTTACCAAACGGCACCGTAATTTGTTTAGATATCAATTAGTTAAGACCTAATCCTCCAACCATGTCATTGCAAATAAATTTAAAGGTGAAATTTCATGTTTTCTAACATTACTCATAAAAAAGTATACATACCATTTAATTTTTAAAATTTTAAAAATAAGAAACGTAGATCTTTTATATTAATAAAATCAACTCGATAAAATTGATACTATTATTTAAAACAGCAGTGATTTAGATCCCCTCAAACTTCAACCCCCACAACCCCACACACACGTGATAGGTGGTGATTGGAGGAGAAAAAAAAGGAAAAAAAAAAAAGAAAAAGTGACTAATCAAAAGAGAAAGGAGGTCAAAAGAGGGTGGAGAAAAATGGATCGCAATCTTTATTCTATTTAAAATGTGAAATAATTAGCGATCATTTCATTAGACTCTCTCTCTCTCTCTCTCGTGAATTTCTTTATACCAAATAATCTAATTCGATCACAATCAAGAAAAAAACATTGCAACGTGATTGTATTCTCCACGATAACCTAGGAATTCGTTTTAATTATGAAGATGATATTGATATTGTAATTGGAAAAACAACCACATATAATGTCGATCATATTAGTTTTTACTAGACAATAAATGAAAAACATAACTCATATGGGAAACAATGTTAAGGCAAAGCACATTCTTTTAAGAATGCATAACACGACCTTGCATTTGTAGTTAAAAACAACAATGTGAGGACAGGGGCTTAGTCCAAATTGGAGAACGAGTTCACCAAACATGCCACTAGTATTCATCCTCAGCCAAGATCAAAGATATATATTGTATTAGTTGTTGTTTCATTGAATTTGTTTCACTCGCTCCACAAGGACCAACATCAACAGAACACTCGTTCTCTTTTCTGTCAAGCGGATATGTATAAACAAAAAGAAAAGGAAGACAAAAGGATTAGATAATCATCTTATTTGAAAAGATCAAAAAGGGAGGCTGTCTAATTAGGGGGTAACGGGGATACTGATGTATCCGGCAATTATTGTTGTGCTCTTTGTGAGAGGTTGTCCCAAGTGTTTTTTGATGATCTGAACTATTCATATCGTAGGGTTCATCGAGTAGATTACCAATTCAAAAAATCAAATTGATTGGATATCTATAGTCCTATAACCAAAATACATTTGTTTTTATAAAAATTAACAGTTACCATAACTTTCATAAATTTTTAAAGACAATTAGGACCTAATTATGGGGCTATAAATATCTGATTAATTTGATTTTTTACATGAATAATATTATTGACAAACTCTACAATATGAATGGTTTAGATCATCGAAAAACACTCGGGACGATCTCCCACAAAGAGCACAACAACTGTTGTGCTTTAGGCACAGCAGTATCCCCATTTCCCTAATTAGGGACATACCCTCCAAATAGAAAGAATTTCACGACTGACAATATACATACGGAATTTAATCACTTGCTATTTTCTCTATACAGGGGACATGCCCTCCAATTAGAAACAATTTCACGACAGACAACATACATGAATTTTGATTGCTTCTTGTTTTCTCTATACAAGCCAAATGTCTACATTTTTAACTCTAGAAGGATCATTCTTTTGTAATTTTACATCTAATTTTTTTGGTAATTTGATGGAGGAGGAAAATGGGTTGAATTTGAAAATGGTTAACAATTATTTACTCTAGTAGCTCAACTATCCTAGAAAATGGGACACTTGGTTGTCCCCTCGCTTGTCCACTTCACATCCTTCCGTTCTATCCTGCTGCCATGCGGAGGAAAATTAGAACTAACCACCAACCACCTCTTATATTCTAGGAGGCAAATCAGCCACCTCCTGGCTTACCAAGTCAACCTTATCCAATCAACAACCATCCAACAATATGGGTTGACCCAACTTAAACATGGCTCTTACAAATCGACCTGAATCTGAATCCAGATTCGTGGGCCCCTTTTTGCCATGTGGCAGCCTCCTATTGCCCGTGCCAAATAGGCTACAAAGACCTATGCAGATCATCGTCTCAACTTTGTGATCCATCTTATTCACATAATTGAAGCAAAAAAAATCATTTTTGCAGTTTTTGGCTTGCAAGTTAAAAATTCAAACTTCATCATAAAAGAGGCAAAGTTTAGATAATTGAATTGTCATGAATAGATGTTTGAAACCTAATAGGTGAGCATAAAGGGGAACAAGTAGAAATATATGCTAGGAGTTAAGCTCAACCATGCAGACAAATGAAGAAAAAGATTAATTATGGATACAATTCTTGGGCAAAGAAATAAATAAACCAAGGTTTTAACGCTGATAACAAATTAAACCCTAAGTTTTTAATTACTTCAATTTAAATCCTAAGGTTTCAATTTGAGAACAATTTAAACTATCCCTCCTCCGTTGAAGACACTAACGAAAATGGTTAAATTTGTCAATTTACCTTCCATAATTATACATGCACACTTAAATACATCACATATATTATATACATAGACATATACAGATATTATACACATACACCATAAGCTTTCAGCATTACCATTGCCAAAATCTCTTTCCTCAGAAAGCCATTAATCAAAACCAATCAACAATGATCTTTAGCACTAACGGTCAGGCAAATCAATAATCTAACCCCATTATATATACTATGTTCCTGCCATTGCCCAAGATTAATCTTCAAGAAGCATATGAGAGAAAGGGGAAGATAATTGTTTTCCAAAATTGGTGGTGTGGTTATGATGTTGATTCTTGATAAAGGGAATCTAGATTTGGTGTGATTAAGTCGAAGTTAAAATTTACATCAAGAAAAAAACAACAAATAAGCTATTGCCATGTGTATTTTCGAATTCTTTTTCTGTTATAAACAACTTATGAAAGAAGTTCAAAATCTCTCCCAAAAGCAACTTCTCATATCGATCATCAGGCTGTAACAAGAACGTACCATTGTTATGAGTCTCCATATATATGAGTCCTTGAGATTGCAAGTTTGCTATGACCACCTTAACCTCAGATGAACAGTGTTGCAAGCCCATAGTTCTCATCCACTATCATGGCCATGGTCCCATTCTGTACATAATAAAACAAAATCAACAGTCTAGAGAAAAAGTCAATAAATTATAGCAAATATACCAAAAGCATATATCAAGTGCCTCGTGAAAGATAATAACATGTTCAAAAAACAAAATGGTTTGAAATTTTCAAAAATAATTTTTTGAGTTTCCGATTTGTATTTTTATATTTTTTATAATGTTTTTAAAATATTTAATCAATTTTTTTTTTTTTTTTTTTTACTTTTTAGATCCACTTAATCTTGATGTACTTAAAAAGTATAAAATTTATACAAAAATCTTTAAAAATTCATTGAACACAACAAAATATGAAAATATACTAAATTTTTGTATTTTTTTTTATATTTGGTGAAAAATATTATACTTTTTAAGTGTAACTATATTAGGTGTATCTAAAAAATAAAAAAATTGTATAAAATATTAAAACAATTCACAAAAAATAAAAAAATAAACAAAAAATAAGAAACTCAATTTTCTGAAGAGTGAGTTAAACCAAACAATCTTGGTGCTCAAACCTGATAGACAGCCTCCAGAAATTAACAGAGGAAATAAATGGAATCTCAATTGTCAGAGAGCCAGATGTTCAGCTATCCCAATCAAGGAATGCACAAGGGAAAATAACCAGAGAATCTTAGAAGTCTCATGCTTAAATTTACTGCAAAACCTAAAGCATCCCATGATCCAAGCTTCCCATAACTTTCATCAAAAAAGCATATTCGTAAGTTGTTTCCTCGCATTGACCGAAACGGCCTCCTTCACCAAAATGTCCTCCACTCATATTTGTCTTCAGGATGACTGAACAAGAACAGCTTGAACAAGTAATATCTCGTACTTTGGCCACCCATTTGGCAGCTTCCCAAACACCAACTCTGAGAATGAACAACAGATGCTACCAGTATAAGTTTGTTGATATATAAGTATGCAAGCATGTGAATTGTTTGCATGAATATACATATAACTGTATACTGTACGCAAATGTTTTAAGCATAAGCTCAGGCATGAGATTTATAGATTTGCCTTGAGTCATGAAATGATGCTGTGACGAGTACTGAAGGACAGCAAACTCCTCCAGGTATATTTTCATACGGAGAATACTGCAAGATAGACTCCAACTGGGATTGTATCTGAGGATTCCCAAATTCTTCATAGTCCAAAATGGTGAGAGGCAAACTGGGATCCAACAATGTATTGCATATATCAAGAAATGGAACCTGGTACAAATATTACAGAAACATGATTATTCCCTTTAACAAAAATCAGTGCTTTAAAGTCAAACAAGAAGAGAAGAAAATAATGCTATTTAGCAGGATTAGATACCATCTATGAAGCACCGACACTTCAAAACAAGTATTTTATCTGTGTCGGACACACAAACACTTTGGGGACACATCACATGGCGTGTCCCCTTATTTAATTAATTTATTTTTAGGGGACACACTGGGGACATGTCTTATCTCCCATTTTATTTAGTACTTCTGATGAATGTTGAATGTCGAATGTCTATTATTTTTTTCTTAGATTTAAATGCTTAATAAATTATCCATAAAAAAATACATAAACTCTTAAGCGTTAATTTAAAAGTGCTTTTTTTTTATAATATATATTTAGAATTAGAATTAATTTTTGTTAATATTGATTGTTTGTGGATGTAATATTAATCTAGATAGCAAATAAAAATATATTTTATTGTCGTGTCTCCGCCATGTCTGTATCTCCATTTTTTTTGAAATCGTCACGTCCCGTGTTTGCATCCATGTCTGTGTCCATGTTCATATCCGCAGCCGCAGCCGCAGCCATAACCGTGTCCGTGCTTCTTAGGATACCATGCTCCCTACTACCAATGCTAAGAGACAAAATAAAATCCCGAGAGAATTGTAACGGCCATATTGATTTTCCTTCCCCAAGGATAATGTAGAGAGAACCCTTTCCAAAATATGTTACACAACTACATAGCCCATGGGCAAAATATGATTCAATCATAGTTCTTTTACATTTTGGTTTTCCCTTTTCTTTATCTTGACTAGCAAGATTAGGTATCAATATTGGAACTGATAATGATAAATTTGGTTACCTTAGAACATAAGAATCGACAAAGGATAGTTTGGAATTTTTCTTTACAACCATAATAAAACCCCAAAAGGTATCCTAACTCTTTTTTTACCTCCGTCTTTTAACCAAACACGCAGGGAATAAGGATCCAAGTTGCAAAAACCCACATATTCTAGTCCAATCTATAACACCGAATCAGATTTCTGAAAATGAAATAGCAACTACTTTCCAGTAGGAGCTTACCTTCAAAATGGCAGCTCGAAACAATTCTGGATATGTATTGATTGCTGCCCCCACAAGGAGACTTCCTGCACTACATCCAACAGCACCAAGCTTATCTTTGTGAACATAGCCCTCATCAACCAGGTACTTTCCACATGACAAAAAATCATATACAGAGTTCAATTTGTGCATTCCACTGCCAGACTTGTGCCAAGAAGGATCAACGCCACCGCCACCCCTGCTTGCATAAAAACATGAGAGTGAACCAAAAGTCATATACCGAGTTCATGAACAAGTTTGTTTCAGGCAAAGAAGTATTGAATCTTGATATGGCTAGGCTTTTAGTAAAATAAAAAGTCTGTTAGTCAATATAGGCATGAACTGTACTTTGCAATCTAATAAAAATTACAGTTATTTTTGTGTTAGTGTTGATGAGTGTTGCACATAGCATGAACTAGTCTTGAACCCAGTATTACCTAGAATGTGGATCATTCTGGTATGAGAAATATGAACGGAAACGTGGAACGCCACATGCTCTCTAAAATGTGGCGATATGGGTAGACTTCTTAATTTGACAGCCAATACATTTTAGTGTATTTTTGTTTAATTAATCATTCAACACAGTTCTCTGAGTATTATGAATTTATGACACATTGTTTTACATTTTGTCAATCCAAAACTCATCTCCATCTTGGCTTTAGTTCATTATATTTGACTTTTTCTCGATCAAGGAGAATTTTTAATGAAAAACATAGAAAAGATTATAGGATCACTTTGGATAGTTAAATTCAACGTTTTAGAACGAAAGTGTACCAAAGTTTTGGAACATGCGTTCAAAAACATAAATCGCTAAGGTATTAGCATTCTCTAGTAATACTACTTGCACCCCTTTCTTTAATGGCTTTTTAACGAACTGTCTTTATTTTAAAAACAAATACATGTCCATATAAACATCAAAACACATGCCACGATAGAGGCTCAGCAAGAGGCTCAAGTTTAATCATCACGCGTTCCTCAAACAACATGAGTCAATTATGACTGGGATTTCTCTAATCAACTCCCAATTATTTAGGGTTGGCTTTGTTGTTCTACTTTGCATTCCATAAACAATAGCCATTGTTTGTAGTCTTCTCCCTACCCCTACAGCATCTTCAGCAGAAGATCCTATGAAAGATTTATTCATTGGTTGTCACCCTACACTCCCTGGGCTTGTGACTGGCAGTATAATACAGGGAGTTTTTGCATTGAAATTAACATTTCCTGAATAAGCCTGTAAACAACTAAAAGATGTATGCCCAGTTTAGTCGAATGTCTATGGGAGTCTGGCAGGGGTAGATTGGGTACAGATTTGGCAATATTTGCACAAAGTGGTTGCCTCAGGTTTGAACCCTCCTCAAGGCTATAAATAAACTACCAAATCAAAATCCCATATTGACTGGTTTGACTCTTTTCAATCTTTGTCAATGCACATAGAAAAAATAAATAAAACATAACATAACATCCTTGATATAACTGACCTTACATCAGCAAATGCCACGACCCAACCACGATCCAACAAACTTAGACGATCTGCACACCAACTTTTATCAAGAACTTCCCCATACGCTCCATAGCCTAGTAGAAGCCCAGGAGACTGATCTGTTTGGTGTGTGTTTTTGGAGTACAATATGGTCAGAGGAACACTAACACCATCATGGGAAAGGACTTCCTTTCTTTCACACAAATATGCATCAGAGAAGTCCTTGCATGTCCACATTTCATTATTCTGGATAAATTTCTCCTTGTCCTTTGAGGTGTCTAGATGCTCATTAACTTCTCTGTCAGAAGTCTGAGAAAATGATCCAGTAGTAGTAGTAGCTGAAACACCTAGTACCTCCTCTTGCTGCACAATTGAGAATGTGCGTCTCGACATGTCATAATCAACAATTACATCAGGCATCTGCAGTTCATAAAAGAAAAGAATTAGAGATCTAGGAGTTGCCTCAATTGGAACACCAATCCCTTTATCTATGTCACTTCTGCAACTGTTGCAGGTCAGAATCAAAGACAATATACCTCCCAACAAGTGATTAACTTTGTTAATAAGAAATGTGCTTGTACTAGGTGTTTTCAACCTGGTAGTAGTGAAAAATTTACTAGGGTCCAAACGTGTGGTATTTCAAACATTAAAGCTAGTACCTAGAAGTTATATTTTACCCATCAATTTACTGAAAATACTAATGTAAGTAAGCTGAAAAAATGAAAATAAAAAAGAAATAGCGGGTCATACTTGTTGCAGCCTAGCTCAATTGTAGCTTCCAATTTCAGTTAGGGTTTAACTGAAAATGTTGTTACTGAGCGCCTAAGCTACCCCAAAATTTATTCAGATTTAGGTTCAACTAATTCTTCGTCAACATATAACATGCAACATCAATTGAATGAATAGCCCAAGCTCTAAAAGAACAAGAAAATTCTTGGGATTGACAAAATCTCACATTGTGGAAAGGAAACATTTTTTTTTTTTTGTGACAAATAATCAAACTTTATTAGAAAAGCTTCAAGGCGATGCAACGAATACAAAAAGTCAAACCGACAAAGGGCACAGAAACTAACTAATCAAACTATCCACAAAATGTGGAAAGGAAACAAATCACAATCCAAACAGCCCCATCCACATCACAAACTGAAAGAGAACTAGTTTTCACAAGTTACAATGCTTAAAAATACAATTGAATTGAGAAATTTAGATTAATTCAAATATCCTTTTTTAAATTATAAAGGACAACAAATAAAGGATGAACATCAAAGTCTGTGATTTTGAACCTTGACAACAAGAGGTACCACTTTCCATTAACTAAACCACTTCATGATCTCTTTTTCTGAACCTTGAAAACAGCTGTCTAATTTATACGGACAAGATCATATCACAACAGTTAGGTAGTATTTGGTTCATTCGAATGAAAGTGGAGTGGAATGGAATGACCATTCCCTAGCCTCCCTACGGAATGAGTTACCAATGGTAAATGATAATTGTTAGAATATATGTTAGGATCATTCTATTATTTGTTTCCTTATTTAGATTATATTTTGATTCCTTAATTAGTGCCTCCAAGGTTTCCATTATAAGCTACCTATTATCAATATAAAAGGGGGTGATTGTCTAATCATTCTCTAAGTTAGTTTTCTCTCAAATAAACATGGTATCAGAACCAAAACCCTAAACCCCATCACCTACACAGCCACCAACCACCATCAATACACCACCCGACCACCACCCGTCACTACCCAACCTATTCCAGACCTTGTTGGCTCCAGCAAAAGACCTCCAGCTGCTGTTCAAGGCCTGTCAAGCTCTTCTATCTCTTCTCTAAGTGGTCTCAAACCAGCCGACACCCATCCTAGGGTTTTTCGGCTCAAATCGACACCCATCTAGGTATCTTCAGGCTTCTTCCATGGTTTGGTAGATGCTTTGGACTTCCCTTTGGCCTTCTCCTGTGTGTTTCGAACTCTCTATGATAACATCTAAGTGTTTCTCCACATCATATGTCCTGATAACAGTCCTTGGTTCATCCTCTTTGTTACTACTGTGTTTTTTTCATTGTGGTTGAACCCAAGATTGTTATTTTGATAGAAGTTTCACCTTTTTTTTATCATTTTATTTATTCTTTGGGGTGGTAAATGGGCCATTAATCTAAGTGTTATGCCCCCATAGTCGTTTGTTTTTGAAATTGCTTGCCCAATCCATTCCCTCTTTCTATTATTGTGATTAGTGCTGTGTTTTTTGGTTAAGATAGTAGCATAAACATGGCTGACCCATCTAGTGAATCCACTACTTCTCACCCATCTAAAGGGGAGAGTCCCAGTCCAATTATGACTACTACTTCTGAGAACCTGAACCCTAGCCTCAAAATCACCACCATTTTGTTTAATGGTCAGAGTTACCTTGTACGGTCTCAGTGCCTGACACTTTTTCTGAAGAGTAGAGAGAAGATGGGATATGTTGATAGGAGAGTTCAAGCACCAGATATTTTTTATCCTGGATATGATCAATGGGAGATTACCAACTCTTTGATCATAGGGTGGCTCATTCATTCCATGGTCCCTGAGATTGGTGAAGGTTATTTATACATGGAGACTGCCCAGGATGTTTGGGAGGCAGTAGCTGCTACATATTCCTGGAAGGGAAATTTTTCTCAGCCATTTGAGTTGCGCTAGTCTATTGAGCGCTCAGTATAAGGAGAATAAAGAGTTCTTCAATGTTACACATTTCTAACTAATGGTTGGAAACGCCTAGATTATCTTCTAGATTACATGTCGGTTTGCACAGTTGACTCGGTTACTGAAAGTTTCTTGCAGAGGAGAGTCTTCAAGTTCCTAGAAGGCCTCAATGTGGAGTTTGACCCGGTTCAGAATCGTGTCCTTGGCATGGATGTTATTCCATCTCTTCAGGAGGCATTTGCTTATGTGCAAAATGAAGAGAGTCATCATTCTGCTATGTTACCACCGAATTCTACAAACTGCTCAGTATTACTTTCTGCACCTTCTCGGGATGGGACTGATTTGTCACTTCCTTCTTCTCATCCTTCCAAGAAGGATAATTTGTTATATAATTACTGTCCCTAGTCGAGGCATACCCGTGAGACTTGTTGAAAGCTTCATGGGACTCCATCAGGGGATCGAGGAGATCGCTCTAGTCATAAAGGCGGGCGTTCTAGTCAATCAAGAGGATGTAGGTCTCACTCTCGTGCTCATCAATCTAGTATTGTAGAGACGTATGCTATGAAGCATGGACACACCAAATTTCAAGCCGTGGCGGTGTCTGACACAGGGACACACCGAGGACACGTACAGGACACGTTGGGTAGCATGTCCCTTTAATTTAATTATTTTTTTTGCAGGGGACACAGCGGAAACACGATGGGGACACGCGTGTCCACCAAATCTGGACACAAAGAGCAAAAGAGAAGAGTAAAAGTCAAGAGACAAGAGACAAGCCTGGACTTCGATCTAGTCGACCTCCATGACTTCGACCACCGTAAGCTAGTCGACTTCGACCACCATAAGCCCTCGACCTCGACCTCGACCTCGACCTCCATCTAGTCGACCACCGTAAGTCTCTCTCTCTCTCGCCTTCCCTCTCGCTCGCGTCTCTCGCTCTCTCCCTCTCTCTTACTCTCGCGTCGCTCGCATCTCTCGTGTCTCGCTCTCTCTCTGCTATGATTCATGTGTATAATATATATAGCTATATGTATTTATTTAATATTAATAAAAAGGACATATTATGTATAACATATATATATTTAATATTAATAAAAAGACATATATTATATAAGATATAAGATATACTTATACATATTAATCAAAAAAAAATAGTAGATAAAATAAAATTAAAAAAATTAATAGAAACGTATTTATTTTAAAATATAATAATTAAATAAAATAATTAACTTGTATAAAAATAAAAATATTTAAAAAAATAAAAAAATAGTCATGTCCCCAGCCGTGTCCGTGTCCCCATTTTTTAAAAATTGTCGTGTCCTGTGTCCGTGTCCATGTCCGTGTCCGTATGTGTGTCTATGTTCATGTCTGTGCTTCATAGGACGCATGATTCAACTCCAGTTATACAGACTTCTGATTTGGTCTTTGATATGTCATCTTTTGAGTTTGAAGATACTCTACACAATTTGCTTGATCGCCGGTCTCCTGTTCCTCCAGGTGCATTTTCTGCTTCTTCTTTGTTTGCCCGTTCAGGTAACTTAGCCTCTTCTTTTAGTGTTTTCTTATCCCATAAGGCCTTGCCATGGATTATTGATTCTAATGCCTCAGATCATATGTCTGGGTCTTCTGATCTCTTCTCAGACTATACACCAACCTCTAGTCAGGATAAAGTTAAGATTGCTGATGGTACTATTTCTTCTGTCTCTGGAAAAGGTATAATCCGTGCTACCCCTTCTCTACCTTTGTATTCTATTTTATATGTTCCTAATTTTTCTGTTAACCTATTGTCATTGAGTCGTCTTACTAAAGATTTGAATTGTGGTGCAACTTTTTTCCCTGATTCTTGTCTTTTTCAGGACCTTATCACGAAGAAGACAATTGGCAATGGTAGAACAAAAAATGGTCTCTATATCCTCAATCAGTCTGACCAGTAGGCTTATCATTCCATCTCGTTTCCATCCACCAAGAAAGATTTATGGTTGTGGCATCGACGTGTAGAACATCCATCCTTTTTATTACTTAGTCCTGCCAACTTGGCAAACAACATCGAGCCTCTTTTGCTCCTAGTAATAATAAAAGTTCAGTTCTTTTTTCTTTAATTCATTCAGATGTTTGGGGCCCCTCTCGTGTGATGTCAATGAAAAGTCATCGATGGTTTGTTACTTTTATAGATGACAGCTCTCGTGCTACTTAGGTATACCTCATGAAAGAAAAAAGTGAAGTTTTTTCTGTGTTTCAAAACTTTCATAAGATGGTTAGTACCCAATTTGGGGCGGTTGTCAAAATAGTTCGTTCTGATAATGGGCGTGAGTACATTGATTTTGGGTTTGCAAAATATTTTTCTACTCATGGCATTATCCATCAAACATCTTGCACTGACACCCCTCAACAAAATGAGGTTGCCGAGCGCAAGAATCATCATCTCCTTGATATGGCTCGCTACATATGTTTTTCTATGGGCATACCTCGGGTCTATTGGGCCGAGACTGTTCTCACTGCTGCATATCTCATTAACTGCCTTCCTACACAAGTCTTACAAAAAAGGGCACCTCTTCAAGTTCTCTTAGGCTGTGAGTCTCTGTTTTCCATTCCTCCAAAAACCTTTGGTTGCATGTGTTTTGTGCACAATCATTCTCCTTCTCGGGATAAGTTGGATCCTCGTTCTCTCAAGTGTGTTCTTAGGTTACTCTCCTACTTAAAAGGGATACAAGTATGTGTTATCATCCTCCCTCTCGTAAATGGTTGTGTCTATGGATATCACCTTCTTTGAGTCTCAATCTTACTTCTTGTCCCATCTAGTGTCCTAGTCATCTCTTCAGGGGAGTCGTAGAGTGAAAAGAGTCCTATTGCTTCTATTATTCCTAACCTAATACCGCCACCAATGGTACCTATTATTGCTCATATTGTTCCTGGCCCAATACCACCTCCAGTAATATCTATTATTAGCAATACAGAATTCGATGTTGCCAAGAACAGAGAAGGGCAAGTCTATATCAGGGATAAAGAAAGACAAAAAGTTACTTGGATACAAGAGACCATTTATGATCAATCACTGCCGTCTCCTTCTCTTGATGAAGGTCCAGGTAACCCTAAAACTCCTGATATTACTACCTCTGAGTCTGAGCCTACTGATCTTAATATCCCCATTGTCAAGAGAAAAGGTGTGAGATCTTGTACTCATCATCCTATTTCTAACTTTGTGTCTTATTCTCATTTGTCCTCTTCATATAAAGTCTCTGTGTCAAAAATTTCCTCTCTTAGCATACCTAATCATTTTCAAGATACTCTTATTATTCCTGAGTGAAAACTGGCCATAATGGAGGAAATGAAAGCACTTCATAAGAATGGCACTTAGGATTTGACTGAGTTACCTAGGGGCAAACGAACTGTAGGATGCAAATGAATGTATACTGTGAAGCACAAGGCAGATGGTTCAATTGAGCAATATAAGACTCGACTTGTGACAAAGGGTTTTACTTAGCCCTATGGAATGGACTACCAAGAGACATTTACTCCTATTGCAAAAATGAATTCAGCCAAAGTACTTCTTTCTCTGGCAACTAATCTGGACTGTCCACTTCATCAGTTTGATGTAAAAAATGCTTTCCTGCATGGTAACCTAGAAAAGGAGATGTATATGGACATTCTTCCTAACTTTGAAACTCTTCAAACTAAGAGGAAGGTGTGCCGACTTCAGAAGTCATTATATGATCTCAAACAGCCCCTTAGGGCTTGGTTTGAGAGATTCACTCAAGCGATGCTAAAATATGACTTCAAACAAAATCAGGCTGATCATACTCTATCTGTTAAACATTCCTCTCATGGTAAGACTACAGCTCTCATTATATATGTGGATGACATAGTGCTTACAAGAGATGATGTTAAAGAAATCCCTTTGTTGAAGAAATATTTGGCTAGTGAGTTTGAAATCAAAGACTTGGGGAACGTGAAGTACTTTCTGGGGATTGAAGTGGCTAGGTCCAAAGATAGAATTTCCATCTGTCAGAAAAAATATATCATTGACTTGTTGAAGGAAACAGAAATGCTTGGAAGTAAAACCCATGACACACCACTGGAACCTAATCAGAAACTTTGTGATGATAATGGGGAAGCAACCTTTGATAGGGGAAGTTATTAGAGACTAGTGGGTCGGTTTATTTACTTAGCCCATTCTCGTCCTGATATTGATATTGTCGTTAGTGTTGTTGGCCAATTTATGCATACTCCTCATAAAATACACTTGGTGGCAATTATGAGAATTTTGAAATACTCAAAATCTTCTCCTAGAAAAGGTCTTTATTTTTCCAAATATGATCATCTTACTGTGGAAGCTACGGATGCTGATTGGACAGGATCAGTAACTGATAGGAGGTCCACCTCAGGGTATTGTACTTTTGTTGGAGGCAATTTAGTTACTTACAGAATGTAATTGCCAGGTCTAGTGCAGAAGCTGAGTTTAAGGTTATGGCACAAGGTGTGTGTGAGCTCTTGTGGATCAAGTTGTTATTGCATTATTTGAGAATTGACCAGAAAGACTCCATGCGGCTATATTGTGATAATAAAGTTGCCATCAACATAACTCACAATCCTATTCAACATGACAGGACAAAGCATGTTGAGATTGATCATCATTTCATCAAAGAGAAGTTCACTAGTGGCACAATATATACTCCATTTGTGAAGTCTAGTGAACTTGCAGATATTCTCACCAAGGGAATTGGCGGTAAACCATTTCATGATATTCTTTGCAAGCTGGGCATGAGAGATATCTTTGCACCAGCTTGAGGGGAAGTGCTAGAATATATGTTAGAATCATTCTGTTATTTGTTTCCTTATTTAGATTATACTTTGATTCTTTAATTAGTGCCTTAGGACTTTCTTATTCTATTAGTTGTTATTTCCTTATTTGTGCCTCCAAGGTTTCCATTGTAAGCTACCTATTATCAATATAAAAGGGGTGATTGTTAATCATTCTCTGAGTTAGTTTTCTCTCAAATAAACAACAATTCTATTTGCAATGCATTTTCTATCGTGTTTTTAGTTTCCATACCCATTCCACCTTCATTCCAGTTTATTAATTTGCATTATTATGATATATCAATTTGTTAGTCTTTCACCAAGATCAAAGTATACCATAGAAATATGAACTAATAAGTTTTGGGCAAAGCTCAATCAATGTGGACAAGACCATGCGAAATTAACCTGTGTGTGTGTGCGCGCGCGCACGTATGTTATGTATATATATGTGTACTGTTTTGCTTATGACTCTATCATTCTTTGTTTAAAAACTCAAGCAAGCCAAATACTGCATCGGAAGTTAGTTAGAACTAGACAAAGTTTCATAATTTTTGAAAAATTAAAATGCTAACTAACTTTATCACCACGAAAGACAACTTCAATATTAAGTTACCACATATGTTTTTAGTTTTCAGATTGGTTCTTTTACCTGGACACCTTAACCACAAATGTACCAAAGTCTATTTATACTATTTCATGAACACAATCTGAACCAAATGCCACTAGAACTATTCCACAAACCAAGTCTGAAACAAATGCCACTAGAACAAGCCCAACCAAACCAAGAGTGGTTTAATCCATTGGTTCTTGGGTTCAACGGCAACTCCAGGAATTTATGGGGATGGGGTCACTTGATTTCGTAATGATTGCTGAGTTCTACAAATTTTATGAGGAAAATAAATAAATAAACTAATTAACATTTGAACTTCTCCAACTTTAAGTAGAATAAACTTGAGGAAATTACCAAAAAAACTTGTAGCAAAAAAATTCCTAAATTTTTTATTTTTTCAATTTAAACCCTAAAATTTTAATTTGTTTTTTAATCTAAATCATCAATCTACCTATTTTTATTAAGTAAAAGTGAACAGAAAAATAGTATTTTAGTCATTAAACTCGAAGAAAAATGATATTTTAGACATTTTATGTATACTTATATTAAGTTTAATGATTAAAACATCATTTTCCCATAAGTTTTACTTAACAAAAAAGAGACATGTTTTAGTTTGAAAACAAATCAAAAGATTATGGTTTAAAATGAAAAAATTAAAAATTCAAGTTTTATTTTGTTAGAGTCAAACCTTAGCGTTTTTTTTTTTTTTTTTTCGAATAAACTTTTAATAAAGTCTTCATTAAAATAAAATAAAAATAAATAAGCTTTTATAATTGCATTCGACGAGGTGCCATTTTTTGAAATCATTGCATGATGAATGGTTGGATATGAGTTTGTCCATAAAAGAAATGTGTAAGAGAGGGATTTTGGGTTCCTAAAAGTTTTGACTTCTAATGACTGGGTCTGTATTTTATTTTTTTGTTGGGATCAATTGGTTATTAACCAAAACTTCTAAGGTAAAAAAAAATAATTCAAAGCTTGTTGGCAGGCTGATGGGTGAATGGACCCCATCGCTTGCCCTGTGTCATTGCCCCTGGTTGGGTTGCACTTGTTAGATAGCTTAATACACGTTGTTGGGGTACATTTCCTAATAGTTTAGGCTTTTGGGAAAACTAGTGTCTTAACATGGTATCAGAACTCAGGCTGAGCGACATCCTGGGTTCAAGTCTCTCCGTTGGGATTTCATATTCCTTCCCCGTTTGGTTTCTTCTTCTCTGTTTGTTTTTTTTTTGTTTTTTTTTTGCTTCTCCTTATGTTTGGTTCTTTGTTTGTCTCTCCATGTGCAAAACAGAGTTGCATGTGGGCGAGGGTTTTAGATAGTTTGATATACATTGTTGGATCCATTTCCTAATAGCTTAGATTTTTGGGAAAACTGGTAACTTTACATCACCAAACCTGATTGCACCCCTTTTAACATAGGTTATTAAGGTGACCAACATAACTAAAACAAAAATGACTATTGAAAGAAAAAGGCGTCACATATTCCTACTGCAAATTTGGCATTGAATATCCAGGTTCGGCTTGTTACAGCACAAAGATAAACACACACACACACACACAAAGACCAAAGCATTAAAGCTACAGTGTGTTAAATATTCAGAAAATCGTTTTCATTGTTAAATAGATTAGAAGTTATACCACTGGAGATGAAAGCACAACACGGTATACTGAGCTCATGAAGTCATGATTTGAACCTGAAGTGAATGTACACAAATTTGATGGCAGAGGAAAAAACCAAGGAGCAAGATCGTCAACCTCCAAACATTTCTGCAAAACAGGTCAAAAAGAATTACAAATGAAGAACAAATTCTCTCTCTCTCTCTCTCTCACAACAACCACACACACGTGTCGCAACTGGGAATTGAACTCTCCACATATCCTACGGAGGTGGCAGGAGACAGCGTTCATGATGCAAACTAGCTCAAAAATAGGGGAAACAGAAGCAGATATAGGACCTTGTAATTAGAAATGCATAACCCCCTCAAATGAATAATTTATGGCAGCAGTATGTAGAAGTAGCTGGCTATGATGTTTTCATGAGAACAGGAACAGTGGAATATATTGTTTCATATTTATAATAATAACCTTCCAAAGCAAATAGAGAAGAATGCCTTCATACTGACATTATTATATCTGTACATTGTCACCACTCAATAATAATTTTTCTTCCCGTCTCTTTTTATGTTTTAGCTTTGAAATCGTGATCAATATCAAGCCACTAAGAATAGAATTGCTCTCTTTGCACTATGATTTCAAATGGTTATACTCATTCCACTCAATCTTCATTTAAATTTGCCTTTCTATCTGTTTTGTACAAGTAATCTTTAATATTAACAATATCTTGTTTTGATTCACTTACTGAAACATGAGAATGAAACAAAGTAGAGATTTCAATACCTTGCAATCGACTTCTATAGGCATATTGATGGAACATATCAGAGAGGAGTCCTTTTTGTCAAGATAAAGCACCAGATGTCCCTTGAAAATGTCCATGTCTCGTAAGCTGCTATCTTCACTTGGTAAAATGATAGTCTAATATGAAAAACAATAGTAATAAAAAATATATATAATAATAATAATCATGTTGAAAATATATATACAAGTTTATTATACAGGTTGGATTGAAGATAAACATTCATCACCAAAAACAAAGCAACATAACAAGCTAACTACATTCTTTATTTTCCAAAAAAGAAAATCAAGAGTTTGCACTTAATAAAAGAGAAACATTTTACTTGATCTATGGGGTATATTGCCAACTCAAATAACCACACTCCTTATATCTAGAACATCCACCCAAGATGAGCATTCTCACGACATTAGACATATTGCCTTGGTTCCAACTTCCAACTAACTACAGTTAGACACAGCAATCCTTTCCATTTAACTTCATCCAATGCCTTCACATTTCCCATCAATCATTTTTGTCCATTGAAGTCTGTCGCTTGATTTTAATCGTTGATTTTCATGTCTTTGACACAGCCTTGAACTAGGCTCCTTTCCAGCAACCTAAATTTAAAGAAAAATGTATGCAACCTGCTAAATGCTGTTACAAACAAGGTTGCTCATGTGACAAATATGCAATCATTGCAAACCTTCAAAAGGCCTTCATTCTTGATTATTCAACACATCCACCAATCCAAACTTGAATTCTGAAATACAAGGATTGTTTGCAAATAGAGTTATCATGCCTACCATTTCCTAATTTGATAACAGCTCAAGGAAGATTATAATCAAACAGTTTCAAACTTACACATCATATATGCCAAAGAAATAATTGAAGACTAACCTGCCAATGTAAGTAATCCAATCAGCTTGCCAAAAAAAAGGACCCAAGCACTACAACCTTCCACGAAACTGGAAACTATCTTACATGTGTTGCAATAGATTAATAATTAGCAAACCCCCTCATCCAAATTATTTTCCTATTTACTAATTTAAGAATTAATTCTCTACTATCTCTTAAGTGGGAACTCTGCAATTACTTCAAATGTAACACCCCAAATGATGCATGTGCCATGACCACATCCATATCCATCTTTGAATACAATGAGCCCTATTAGCTATCTCATTACATAAAATACTTAAAGTAACGCTTAGAAATGAATAGTTAGGAAGATTTGAACATGTGAATTTCCTTGTTAACCAGTAAGAGTTAGGAAGTAGTCACCTCTCGAACTTAGTAAGAAAGTATGTACCACACAAAAAACATTTTTAGGTAACATGATCAAATACTTTCCCTAATTTAATTACCTTATAATGCACTAGAGATAGAAATATGAATTGCTAAGATGAAACCTTAGATGATGAATGCAATTGGTACGGAATTTAGAACGAATACATTATACATGTGTTAAAACTAGAAGACTTAAAAGCTAGAACACATTTGGTTAAGGAACTTTAAGTGTAGAAATTTTAATGAATACTAGAGAGTTAGGGGATCACTTTGAACTTTAAATTCAAATGTGTAAATGTTTTAGAAACCTTAATTGAGGAGTTTGATAGTGTAAGTCTAATGAGTAGAGTCTTTCAGACATTTTGTCAAAAATTAAGCAGGATTAATTAGACCTAATTAATGTAGCAGTCTGGAATGTAGGGGACCGCTCAAGCGGTGAAGTGAGGTAGCCAGCATCTCTCTCTGCAGGTCTGAGATTCTGAGTAAGGGGATTTTCCGCTCAAGCGAAGGAGTAACTGCTCAAGTAGTCTTTCCTCTCACACCGCTCGAGCGATCTATTCAGGATTTGTCAATTTAAAAGTCACTTTTGGCCCGATTTTCTTCACTTTTTCAGATCTTTTCTCTTCTCTCTCTTTTTAGCCATTTTTGAGCTCCAATTCCATTAAACCTTGGGTTTCATGTCTTTAGAGTGAGAATCGCATCCTAATTCCTTATACCAAAACGTAAAGCATAGCAAGGGTTTCCTTTTAATCTAAGCGAATTGTGTTTTCGTCGAAGTTGGATTTTCAGGCCTTCTCCTCTTCTTGCTTGAGGTAGGGATTTCTTTACTTCTTTTCAATACCTCTCTATAGATAGATGTGTGGTACTTTCTATTGCATGAAAACATGAGTTCGATGTGAGATTTTTCAGAAGGCATGTAGGGGCAGTTAGGATTTTGAACTCAACATGTTCGAGTTTATGGTTTATAGTTGATAATGGAGATTTTGGGACAAATGGAACATATCAAAGAGATTTAATATAAAAAGCCCTAATTTTGGTTATCTAATGAATTTGAGATAAATTGTTGTTTTAAATAGTTGTTGGACTATATTGATTAAAGTGAACTAAAAAGGTAAGATGGGTGGATAATAAAATCAAATGGTTATTATAAATTGATTCATACTATGTTATGGAAAAAGGAAGAGTTAAATGAATTTTTGTTAATTTTGATTATGTCATAAACATTGATGATATGGAAATGTAGAAGTGTCTTGATGATCACATTGTGTTGTTATAAGAAATATTGTTGCTTTCATCTTGTAGGGTTTTGTCCTTGGCCATCAATGGAGGATGGTATTGATTGTTATAGAATAGGTTATATGTGTAATGTGATGTCAATTTAATTTTATAATTGAAATGATGGAGTATATGAAGAGATGGTGGATTGAAGTTCTTGAAAGAGCGTCCATTTCTCTCCGGCTTGTGACCCGTAAAGCGTGACACATTGACAGAGGTTTAACTTTCCTTCCGGAGTAACACCCGGTAAAGCGTGTGGAGAGTATTGGGCTATATGGAGGTTTCGCTTTTCTTCCGGCTAGTGACCGGTAAAGCGTGGCACTTTGAGATGCGTGCCAGATTTCCTTCCGGAGTAGTGCCCAGTAAACTATTTTAGAATGGCTTGACGAAGCCGGTTGTTAATTATGCAATATTTGTGTTTAGTTATAAGTTTATGCAGATATGTGTGATATGGTAGATTGTGTTAGAGATATAAATGTGTGTGTGATTGGAATAATTGTGTAGTAAATGAGAGATTATGGTTGTCTGTACGATAGGTGTTGGTAGGTTCCATTGGTGCCGCATGGATTATAAAAGTTGGCAGGTCATAGTACAATTATCGTGTTAGGGTTAAAAGTTAGAATGAGTGTATGATTGATTGATTGATTTAAAAACCTTTTTCCCAAAATAAAGGAGTTTTGAAGAATTTCTCTTGAGTCGTAATTTTGATGATATGAAAAGATAACAAATGAGTTTTCCTTCAAATGTCAAATGAGATTTTAGAGAAGAAATTATATATTTATGTATGTTTTAGTTTGGATATAAAAGGGCAGATTATCTATTTAGTTATCACCAAATTGCATTCATGATCACATATATCTATAAATCTTATTGTTTTAAATTAATGTAAATCCCTAATAGACCTTGTGTTCATCCCAATCGTTAAACCATTTTCAGGTGCGGAGTTGGACATATCGTCGAGACTCAAGAAGATTGTTCTATCGTGTATTATAATTTGTTTATTGTGAGTTAGAAGTCAATGTATTGCAAAGGGAATTATATTCTTGTTATTGTAATTATTTTTATTATGAGATTTTCAATGCAAGCCTAAGGGCATGCGTTGTAATTATTGTGTGAATAGTCTATCATAGCACTTATGTGCACTTATGCGAGAGAAGACATTAATTTTTTCATCCAACATATTTTGCTTCTATAATTATATTATGGAAATGGACTTTAATAATAGAATTTGATAATGTATTCGGTCAATAAAATTTAGGGCGTTACAATTGAGATTAATTAGACTAATGATGATTAAGGACTAATTGAGGGATTAGGGTAACACTTCATCCTTGAGAGACAAGTGTCCCACTTCTTGATTAAATAAAATATATATATATACAAACAAAGATAGGGTTTAATTTTAGGGGGACAAGTGTCCTCCCTTATATAATAATATGAAATTGAGAAAACAAAAAGAGAGAGAGAGTTGTTGGAATTCTCTGAAAGTCCTTAGAAGAGAGAGAATAAGAAGATGAAGAAACCATGGAAAGGGCTTCAATCCTTGGACCAAAAATTCAATAAAAATCACCAGGAAGTAAGGTTTTCAACGTCTTTCACATGATATATATTAACCAACAAACAAATGATTTGGGTTGAGCTTGAATAAAGATTTAATGGAAGAGATGGAAGGAAAATGAATTAGAAGCTAGGGTAAAGGAAATTTGGGTAAAATCCACCATTTTGCATGATTTAATCCTAAGTTTTTGTGTAGAATTCTTAAACCATGTATTCAATATTATTCTTACACCTTTGTAAAAATAACAAGTTAGGAAAGGAATTGGCTTAAAATGATTAAGACAAAAGTGAGCAGCTGCTATTAATTCGACCATATTTCTTTGTATAGTTAGAATTTGGATGAGACCACCACCATTAGAAGCTAGACTTCCGGGACTTAAATTTAAACTCAAGAATCGCCGAAAATTGAGTTTGGATGAGGGAGATAAAACCATTTGAAGTCAGACCATGAAGGTTGTCACGCCAATGACCACACATGCGGCCAACACAAAATTCAGCGCTGCATAAGCTCCGCATGTGCGGCCAATAGAGCATTTGGGCCGTTTTGCTTAATTGGAATATGAAATTAACTTAAATGAGACTTGGAAACTGACTAGAAAGAGTGTAGTCAAAGAAATGAATTGAACCTAAGCTAGCACACACTTGGATTAGAACCGAAAAGAGAAGTATTATATCGCCTTAGACCGTATTTCATTGAATGCTTCTATTGTACTTGTGTAGGTTGAATATTTCAAAGTTATGTTCAAACTTATGTTTTGGAAAATCAAACTGTGATATCTTTGATATACATTGAAATGTTTCATCATGAATGGATATCCTATGTTTTTCTGAAAACTATATACATATGGCATCCTTGGATTAGTCCTACTCATTTGGAGACCGTAAGCATGCCAATGACCGTCAATTGAGATCTCCTCCGTCACCTGTAGGTAGGCTTGTTTAATCGGTATCCAGGCCAATTAACCTGATTCATTTTGATTAAAGTTCATGAAATGTTACACTTTGAACCGTATGGAATTTTTATATGAATAAACTATTGTTTTGGAAAAAGTTATTGATTGGGCTTTGGCTCACCCCCTCTCTCTTATATGTATGTAGGTGAAAGAGACAAGTGATGGAAGGTTTTGCTTCTTAAAGTTATATGTAAATGTTTGTGAGAAAAAAATTGTACTTAGCTTTGGAAGAAATGCTATTTTGAAAAGTTGTACTCCTTGTAAAAGAATTAAATAATGTAATCAAGAATGATGAATGTTTCATTTCATATAGTTATGCACTACTTTGAATGGATGTTTCAAATGAACTCAATTAAAGAAATTAATGGCTTTCACAACTTAAAATGAAAATTTTGCCCCAACTATCACAAGAGTCCGACTAGTTTTGTTTAGTTAGGCCTTCGGCAGTCTACAATTACAGGCCAGTCACTTCACTATCCTGTTTAGGTCAGGATGGGGTCGTGACATCAAAGACTTTACGCGCATGTTTTACATTCTACGGTGTTATATGAATCTTTACAGTGATATTTACATGACAATGCTTGGCAAAGTATAGAAAATTCCGTCTTGATGTATACATACACAGAAGAAAATAAAATTTACCTGCCAATTACCGAAGTGTGCATCTTTAACTTGGCATCTACCCAAGTAATAATTTTCATTTGGTGACTCCTTATCCTCACTCAAAGAAGCATTGGTTAGAACATAGAAAAAACCACAGTGATGTTCCAAAAAGTACTGTATACCAGGGACACGCTTACATAAGCTTTGTAATCCACCTTGCATATTGATTGCATCTATGGCATAAACCTGTATGAAACCACCAAGATATAAATATGCAAGGAGATAAAATATTTACACGCACATTAAGAAACAAAAATAATACAGATAAGTTCCTTCCTCAGATGAAGTTCTTGAGTTAGAATTCACAGTTATGAACTTGCCGTCCTTTGTGCTTGTGATGTCCACACAGAAGCTGGAATCATTTTCTGTAAATATTGGAACATCAACGACAGAATCTGATCCCAGATTTGTGCATAGCACCCTGGTTAACTAACAAATACGTGAGAAAATACCCAGAATGAAAAGTCCAATTTAAAATAATAAGAAAAAAAAAAAAAAAGAGTTAGAGACTTTGCCTGTAGGGTCGTTGGTTCTCGTCCGATACTGTATAAAACAATGTACGACCATCTCGAGCCCATTCCAAGCTAACAACCCCATCAACCCTTAATTTTGGAAGAATATACATCGTTCTAAGGTCTTTCACTTGAAGTATGAACTTTTCACCACCAGTTATATCAAGTGTGTATGCAAGGAGGTTGTGGTCTGGTGACACACGACATGTGCCCACATGAACATACCCTAGGAAAGTGAAAAAAATATAAGAATTTTGAATATAATTTACAAATTAATATTTAGAAAGAAATTGGCATGTGGATATCAAAAGGATGGCAATGATTTAATTTACTAAATATATTCCTGATCCACAAGCATGGAAATGATTCCAAATCAAGAGTTTGAGACCAACATAAAGAACACAAACACAAAGATGTAATCAATCAATATGCTTAAATGATATGCGACATGTGCCCTCATGAACATTCCCTAGGGCAGTGAAAAAAAAAAATTATAAGAATTTTGAACACAATTTACAAATTAGCATTTAGAAAGAAATTGGCATGTGGATATCAAAAGAATACTAATCTAAAATTTAATTTAAAATACATTAATGATCCACAAGCATGGCAAAGATACGAAAATAAGAGTTTGAGACCTACATGAAGAACACAAACACAAAGATGTAATCAATATGCTTAATGTTGGCTTTAATGTTTACATCTGACTACACAAAATTTTGTTAAATAAAATATGGCAAGTCAAGAACACATGTTTTATGCTAAGTTGGACTCAACAGAGATAACTGAAATAATCAAGGAATTCATGCCCATATTATCAATCAATTGAATGTCAAGTTTCACACCAATTCGTATTACCCTATTACTGTACTACATATACAAAAAAGGCACCTAGGCTTCCTGTACTAAAATATACATAAGAAGCAAGACTGCCAATGTACATACAAAACCTGCAAACAAGAAATAATTCTTCTTGCAAATAAGAATGTAAGAAGGAAACTAACCATATTGTTCTGCAATTTCATTCCAATCCAGTAAAATTTCCTCCCTCCCAAATCCTCCTCTCACATAATTGACAACAGTCTCCACCCAACCTTTGTTTTCGGTTGCTAACCTCCTACATAGAACCGGGTATTCCTTACCCACTGGAATGTGTTGGTAGTACAACCTGTTCAACCGAAAAAACAACCAATTTATATATAACACCACTATCAATGCATGAAAAGTGTTTTCAAATTAGTGATAAGTATCTTGTATTCTTCATTCCTTTTTTTCTTTTTTGTCTTTTTCTTGTACCCCAAGGACACTTTTTAGCAAGACCTTTTTACAAAAGATAAGTATATGCATATCTACATATACATAAGGGCATCTCCAACCTTTACCCAAATCTCGACTCCAACTTAAATTTGAGTAAAACGCCACTAAAATCCCCTCCACTCCTTTATTCAAACATATACGAAATTGAGCTTTACTCAAATCATAGGAGACCGATTTCCTTTATTCAAATTTCTATATAATGAAAAATAAACACACGTGTCCCAAATTCTCATTTACTCCAACTCCTAGCTTCGATTCAAAACTCGACACTTGTAAGCAGGTGGATGAGTATTAGGCCATCTCCAACCCTCAATTTATACTTTTACTCAAATTAAGCACAGCTGAATTGCACCACAGGCTAATCTTCATATTTATAGTATATAAACAAACACAATCACAACTCATCAACTAATCTAGAAAGCAAAGCAATGAAAGAAATTTATATATACATTGATATATAGAAGCAGAAATATGAAATGGGGTTTTGAAGGAAGGAAGGAAATGAACAGACCAGGGTCCCCAACGTTGAGGGGGAGTGGAAACCTGGGGTGGCATTCGGGTTGTGATCTCAGAAAACAGAGTGTGCTGTAGTTTGAGGGTATCAGCCATGAAAGCTTGAGCATATGAGTTTTCTTGGTGGAGGTAATCAATGAAATGAGGATCGTTGGTGTTGCGCATCCAATGGTAGGGGTCTTCCAAAGTCTTCCCATGGACTGAGACTGATAAAGGGACTTTCTTTGGGGAAGACGGAGGAGGAGGAGTCACTGTCACTGAGATGGGTTGGCCTCTTCTTCTGCAGCAGAGGGAAGAGAAGAAAGAGCAAGAGCGGAGAGTGAAGGACAATAAACTCCACTTTCTAATTGACCTGCCGCCGCTCACGACGCCCAAACCCATGGCTACATCCAATCCAACCTCCCCTTCCAACCTGTTTTATAGCTAACCGCAGCAGTGGCATTTCTGTTAATAATCACATTTTTGTTGTGGAAAATATTTGGGACCCTTTCGGTTGCCCTCACACTAACAAAGTGATACTGGCCTTCTATGTATATGTAGGGTCTATTTATCTATATGTAAAATTTACATCATGAATAATTTAAATTTGTGTAGATTTTGTGAGGGTAGAATCTCAATCATTCCTTATTTCCATTTTTGTTGAAGGATCGTGTAACATATCATTTTATTAAGAAAATTTGAATAATAATGTGTTAATTTTATTCGTATATGTTTGTTTATAAAATATTTGTTCAAGTGCTTATTTTGAATTAGAAATTGAAAGTCTTAATAGATTCAAAAATTAAAATTGACTAGTTCAGTAAGTTAATTAAAATATTTAGAATTATATGACATATTTGATTAAAATTTAATTCAGATTATAATAATTAGAATAAATCAATTAAAATTGATTAGAATTAATTAGATTTAAGCTTGTTTAATTAGACTTAATCCAACTTAATTAGTATAATTTAATCCACCCTATATATATGTTATAAACATGTCTTGGCTGAGATTTGGGAGAGAGAGAAAAAAAAATCAACTCTAGAGGGAGGGAGAAGAGGATTTGAGGAGAATTGAAGAAGAGATTCAATAAATTGCTAGATTTCATCAAAATAAAGACTTTAGTTAAGAGTTACAACCATAATTCTTCAAGATAACCCATGTAGATGTAGAATTCTTGAAGTATATAAGATCATTTGCATGTAATTGGAAAGAAAATGTTGGGATCAACTTGAACATGGTATAAATGAGTTAAATTTGAACATACATGTACATTTCATCATCTTTAAGCTTAATTTTCCAACAATTCATGCATGCATGAAGTTCATACCTATTGATTTTGGGAATTCTTCATAAATTACACTCGCTTGTTCATAATTTGACATTTTGAAAGTTATGAGTTGAATTCTTTCCATGCATGGTTGAATTACAAAGTTTTGGGTTTGATTTTGAAAATTAACAAAGGTTTTGAACTTATAATTTTAAATAAGTTATGTTTTTTTGTTTTCTAAAGAGTTTGGGCTGCTTCTTTGGTTTGTTTTTTTCTTGTCCCTTGTTCATCTTCCCTTTGGTAAATGGTGGCTGAACAGGGGGTTCGTAGCGAGTCCTGTTTCTTCTGTTTTGTTGGTTCCTTGTGGTTGTTTGGTGTGTTTTCTGTATAGTTTTGGCCAAGTCCTGGGGTATGCCCCTTGTATTCATGTATTTTTTTCCGTCTTTTATTTTATGATTTATTCACCCAAAAAAAAAAAAGAGTTTGTATACTTTTGGGTCCAGCCATGCAAGTTACATAACTTAGACTCATGTTTTTTAACCTGAATTCTGTTATAAAAATTCCAAAATTTGACCACTTCACTCGAGCGATGAAATCGTTGCTCGATCGCACTTTGCATGCTTCTAGTATTTTTGTAGACCTTTACAATTGGCTCAGGTGATCAAGTGTGCGCTCAAGCAAACCCAATTTTGTATTACACTTGGCTCGAGCGACTAAGTGATGGCTCAAGCCCACCTTAGCACCATCCAATACTTTTGCAGTTAGACCACACTGCTTGAGCAACATAAGGTGCGCTCAAGCGAACTGCCCTGTTTTCAACATTTTTGAATCACACTCTCATATGCATATTTTCATTATCATTCTCTTTTAGGCATTCTTGGGCATTGTTTGGACATCATTAATAAGGAAATGAATTAGAAACACAATAATTGAATTAAGATAGAACATTTGATTAAGACATGTGTTTCAATGTGTCCCTTTTATTATGTATTTTGTGTAGATGGTCACCCGAGACTTAATATCAGTACAACCTACTTCTAGCTTGACTTTTTCGTGCCCCTTTTTGGAAGTTCGAACATAAGCCCTACAATTCAGACTTCCGCGGTTTTGAATCTAATCTCACAAGTGCAATGTAAAATTGATAAACACTAAAGAGTCCAAATCCGGCACATTTTTTGAAAAATTGATTTTGAATCAAAATGCCAAAAAATGGACTGTTTTGCCAGATACAAAGTTGCCACCTAAATATTTTGTTTTGGAGAAATTTAGGAAACTCATGACTCGTGCCAAAAGCCACATGTCCGTCATCACCAAGATTGTCTCGGCTCGATAACTTAGGTACGAGCGGGGAAGGTTATGAATACCCCCACTCACCTGATCAAAATCGGCCTCTACTAATCATGATATGAATCTTATATACATTATATGCTCTTGTTCTGGTTTATTAGATTAGCATTACTATGTGATATGCACACACACAAGTATAGACTAACTTGCAAGAATTAGAACACTTGATTCATATTTGTTTTGAAAATTGTTTCGAATATGTACCACTTGAAAAAATGATTGCATATGAACATTACTCAAATCTTTCCAATTCAAGCAATTAGCCTTCATCCACAAATATTCAAGCAATTATAATACTTAAGCAATTAGCCTCATGGCAAGCATGCTAAACATGGCAACATCAACACTCATGCAATGATGCTAAAGCGAGTAAAGGCACGCCTAGTACTCTAAGCCAAAAAAGAACAAGTTAGAAAAATGCATGATTCCTAACTATGCAATATGACTAATGCAACGCATGCAATATGCAATTACTTAGGCTCGGCTACTTAACATGATATGTGAAACAATTAAGTGACATGCGGTCTAAGCACGTATTCAAAGAAGTATTGAAATGACAATGCAGTTAGAATGATGAATCGAGCCTCGGTGCATGCAATACAAATGGATGCAAACATGGAGAATACTAAATGAAATATGATGTCCCTAATTTAACCATCTTAAGTAGTTAAATAAAAAGGAGAAAGACGTGAGATTGGAAGACATACACATTATTACAACATTGCGCTCTCACGAAGGAGAGTCCGACTGAATAAACTAGCTAACTAAGCTAAGCTAATTAAGTTAACTAATTAGACTAAAGCTAATTAAGCTAAGTATTACGACACTTGAATTAAGAAACTAGTTAACTAACTAATTAAATAATTACAACACATGAATCAACTAACTATTCTAGTTAATTAAGTCACAACACGTGAACGAAATTAATTAGCTACAACTAAGTAATTACAATAAATTCTTTAATCTAAATATTTAAACTTTAAATAAGCTCGGAATGCGAAAGATGCTTATGCACGTGCTTGGTTTCCACCCGAGAAGCCACTGTTTTGCTTCCGAATGCCTCTATTTGCACAGTTGAACATCAACACTGCTGCTTACTCTATCCTGCCTTGCAAACTCACTGCTCAATTTTGCACCAGTGGCCGACCGGCCAGAGATGAAGATTGCCGGCCACCTGCCGGCCATCAAAGGTGGTCTGCCGGGCCACCTACCGGTCATGAAAAGTGTCTATCAGCCACTGTTGCACAGGTTCATCTTGCTCTTGAAGAGAAATGAACCCTTAAGTCATAAACCACCAATTTCACACTCTTAAGTATTTCAAGAGCTCAAATAACCTCAGCAAAAAACTCCCTAAGTTCGGTTTAGAGTGTTTGGGCAAAGTTTATGCAAGTTGCAAAAGAGAAAGAGAACTGTAGAGAGAGAGAGAGAGAGAGAGGATATTTTCCAAAATTTTTCTAACTCCTAAAATGTTTCTAACCTTGAAATATGAGAGGGAGGCCATCTATATATAGAAAACATAAGCCTTAGGTCAAAAATATTTAAAAATGGACAGTAGGATTTTGTGGAAACAGTTGGAGAAAATATTTGAGTTTTACACTGGTGGCCGACACATGGCCGGCCAGCCAGAAATGTGCATTGTCGGCCATCAAAAATTTACTTCTAAGCCTGACTTCAAATGGGTATATCTCCTTCATCTAGACTATTTTTCAAGTCATTCTTGAGTCTAAATTGAAGCCCCGGAAGTCTACTTTCCAATGGTGGAAGCCTCACATCTAAATTCTATGTGTGCAAAGACATATGCCTATTTTAGTGAAGATTGCTCAGTTTTGGTCTTAATCGAATTGATGCTTAACTTCAAACAGCCATATCTCCCTCATCTGGACTCGGCTTTAGGAGATTCTCAGTCTAAAATGAAGCTCCGAAAGTCCACTTTCCAATGATGGTGGCTTCACAACTAAAGTCCAAGTGCACAAAGAGATAGGCCTGATTTAGTGAGGCTGCCCAGTTCTCTCTTAACGGTTTCAAGCTCAACTTCTTCCCCAACTAGTTTTCTTCAATTTCCTCTAATTTTCTTCAACTCCAAACCCATAAATAAGAGGTTTAAAAAGATTTTTCAAAGAGTTCACCTCACTTTCATTTATTTTCACTCTGTCCTTGCTCGGTTTATCGAAAAGTGCAACATTTAACGAAATGCGAACCTCGGAACATCGTAGAAACATTTTCAAAAATATTTTGAAAGAGAGGGTTTTAAGGTCTAAAATGATTTTGGTCCAAAATGGGGTGTAAGGTTGGGATTTAGAAGCTCTTTTTGCTGAAGAAATCGAACATTTGCATAGCATAACTTTCATAATCGAGTGATCAACCAGCGGCGCCCAAGTCTTAAGGGCGGTCAAAAATGGATTGTCTACAGTTGCCCCTCTTTGATAGAGCTCAAAGTCATGAAATGACGTGAGTCAATGTCAAAGCCCTAAAACGACCCATTTTGACAATGCCGTAAGACTTGGGCAAACAAACAAAATGCAAATGCAGTTGGTTGAACCTGAGGGTTGCCTACGTATCCCGTTGCAAGGAATCAAACCAGCGTAGTTCAGGGGCAGGACGCAAAATGATATGCAATGTAGCAAAACAATGTAATGAAATACAAGGTAACAAAATAATCAAACCACAAGCAGTGCAAAACCATACAAATACCACAAAGAGATAGAGATGCAAATCAAACTACATTTTATATAGAAAAGAAGTGGATACAGCCAAACAATGCTTAACACAAGCTAAGTGCCTACATCCTCAATACTGGCCTCAGTGCAGCATGGATGCTTACACATAACAGAACCATGTTTTAACGTGAAAAAGACGCTAGCACATGCAAGACTATGTTTTTTGTAGAAAGAGTACAAGTAATTTGGGTGGTATGATATAAGTGAGGAATGATCTGCTAGGGAAAGAAAATGATACTAAATGTTGAATGCAACAAGACAAAGTACAATGCAATTGATGTAGTGAATAAGGCGTAGGTCGAACCACATCTTGCCTAGAAAAGGCATGGACACAAAACAGACCATGTCTAACATAGAAAAGGTGTTACTGGCCTCATCTCAGCATGGGTACTAACACATAACAAAACCATGCTTTAACGAGGGAAAGGTATGGGCACATGCCAAACTAAGCTTAACATGGAAAGGATGCAGGTGATAAAATAGTATGATGTAATGGATGTAATAGATAATGTAGTAGATGAATATAGGTGACATACTCCAACCACGCTGAAATCGTGAGAGGATGACGAACAAATCCCAAACACACTGAAATCGTGTGAGGAAGAGGACACTCAAACCACGCTGAAATCGTGCGAAAAAGGTCATGAGAAAACCGCCTAAGGTCGCGTTCCACACGTCCCGAGATAAATTCCAAATACATTGAAATCGTGTGAGGAAAGGAACACTCAAACCATGCTGAAATCGTGAGAAGAGGTCCTAAGAAAACCACTCAGGAGTGCATTCCACGCGACCTAAGATAAATTCCAAACACGTTGAAATCGTGTAAGGAAAGGAACACTCAAACTACGCTGAAATCGTGAGAAGAAGTCCTAAGACGATGCGATGGATGCAAAGAGTATGATGAGATTGTGCGATAGATGCACAGGAAATGTAGTAAACAAACAAAGCGGCACTTTAGAAAGTATTTCATGGGGTGAGTGGTGATGAACCGCTCTACTCTGACAGGGATCTCCCCCTTGTGTTCTTCGAACTCTTACTTTCAATTCACAGTTCAAAGGCCCTCAAATGCTGACAAGGGGTAACCTTTGTATGTAGAAACCACGGGTGCCGCTTTTCTTCCTGATCATATTCACAACTTTCCCTATTCTCCAACGGGATGACAGACTAGGTTGGTTCAATATCCAGAATTAAGATGCACACATGCTATCTCAATCTATGGGGCTGCCATATAGATTTCAAGCTGGGGATACACCCCTGGGTATTTAAACTAGATTTTAGTCCTGAAAATTCTAAACTTTTGTGTTCTAGGCATTGTCATTCGAACTCTAGTTTCCACAGTCGCAATTGGTCTCCTAGGAACTCATTGCAAACACAACCAAGATGCCTCTGACAGGGAATGGTGTTTGGGGATAGCACTTTGATCGCCATTTTGGCTTGAAGCAGGCTTGAGCTTGAGGTAGAGGTACACTCATACTCTGAAGAAAAGACAAGGCCTGAGAAGGTGCATATAGAATGCAATCTCGGAAATTGCTAAAGTTGAAACAAACTCAGATGCTCCAATTTTCTCTCTTTTCCTTTTACTTTGTAATTCGGAACCTATGTAGCTTCAGATAGGTCCTTGTTTAGTTGCTCTCTCTTTTGATCAAGGGTGGACCCTGCAATTTATAAAAAAAGGAGTTCTATTTTGTACATCATGTTGGAAATGACACAACACTCTAAGCACAAAACAATTTATTTTTGAAATTGAAACCAAGAATGAATTCTTAACCGAGTATTGAGCCTACGACTGACCACAATCAAAATGACTCAACAAAAGGAAAGTAAAACAACCTAAACACATCTATTGACACTCAAAACGACTCAAAACAAGAATTAAAACAAACAAAAACAACAAACACAACACTCGGATGTTTGCTTTCCATCGGTGGGAAACCTCTCAGTTCACGAGAAGCCTGTTTTTCCGGGTATTGTTTCCCACCCTTTCTCATTTGTGATTCTCACATCACTCTGGCACTCAAGCTGTATTTCTCTAACAAGCCCTTTCCTCACTTTTTCTCTCAGCGCACATCTCTCTATTCTTTAATCTCTTTTATTTTTTTATCCCTTCCCTGGGTGGTTGATAGATAAGCAGGAAGTTGTGGGCTCTTGCCCCTAGTATTCTGCTAGATTCTCCTTCTTTTGCTCACAACTAGTGAGCTTTCCCACAGAGGGTTTGTGGTGCGACTGGATGTGCAGCAAATCTACAACTAACATCAATTGACGATGCCCTTAGTTTAACTTGACCGAGATGAGTTACAGTATGTCCCATCGGCCAGGTATACAATTAATTAGTCTCACACATTGCATTTTCTACTTCTCTATTCCAGGTCAGATGCCAATTTGGGTGTGCTCGTCCAAATGAAGGAATCAAATATCCAACTCCATTTCCAGTTCGTGTTTCACACTTGGCTTGATACCTCACTGCTGAGAAAGCCTTTGGCCCCTGCTACAAGCTTCAGTTGTGCTCTTTTTTGGCGAGTATGTTGATAACGGGGAAAAGACAGAACATCCTAACTCGACCGTGCCCCTAGTTCATCATTTTGACCATTTTTTGTTTTTGGCTTTCTGCTAAAACAATTTTGAGCAACACGAAAGTTATATTAATATGCTTGTTCGACTTTCTACTTTGAAATCATATAAGTAAGGCTATGAGCACTGAAAATTTTCCTTTTTAGGTCCAAGAAATGGTCCAGCTTTGGAAAAATGAAATAATTTTCAAGAGAATTAGTCAACCTCATTAAAAATCCTCAAAGCTGTTTGCAAATGGCCACTACCCGACCAACGAAGAATTAACTCTTGAGGTGCACAACCTCAGATCTGAACTTGATTTGTCTTGCAAATGAATCTTCTAACGGAATAGGACAACCGATTTTGAACGAAGATGAGCCAATTTACACATAGATAGGATAGCCGAGTTGAATAAGGATCAGCCAATCAACATGGATAAGACAAGCAGGCTGAAAAATAGTTGGGGCCGAACTTCAAGATGAAGCCCCAAAGATGGGAATTAGGCCGCACGTAGTTCTGGGCGGTTAAGGTGCACTCAGGTATTACCACTCTCCTTTTACGCTCTAACTTTTGCCAAAGCTGCCCTTTCGGGTTTTCAACCTTGCGAGCTCTATTTTTCCTTTTCATTTTTCTTTTCTTTTCTCTTTTGTTCTTTGTTTCCATTTTTTCATTTTTGTTTTTTTTTTCTTTTTTTGCCTTGCTCTAACTTTTGCTTGGGTCACTCTTCCGGGTTTTCGGCCCAGCGAGCCTCTCAAGGATAGAAAAGTTTAACTTGTCCATGTTGATCGGTCGTAGGATCTCTAAGCCATCTGAATCCAAGAGAATGGTTAATGTTCGCTGATGATGTAGGAGCCCATCCAATCAGGTCTGAATTTGCCCCTAGTGTTATGGATAGGAACTCGATTGTTCTTTCAGCAATAAATTTTCTTTTTTCAAATTCTGGGATTTGGCTTTCTTGCCAGTCTTCATTGGTTTGAGAAATGACCCAGTTTGGAATCTTCGAGCACCTCTGACCTTTTTGCCCCTAGTTCAAGGGCTGCTTCTAATCCAACTATGCAAGCTTCCTTTGATCACATCTGGCCTTATTGCCTCTAGTGCAAGAGTTGCTTCCAATCCGACCATGCAAACCTCATATTTTGGTTGATCATTGAACATTTTGAATCAAGGTTCAAGATTTGAAAGCAAAGGGGTCGAGTCTTGAGGCTGAGAGTGATCCTATGTTGTATAATCTCAAGATCAATTCCAAGCATGTCTTCGTAGAACCACGTAAAACATTTTTGAAATTCTTTAAATAAAACGACTAGTTGTTCATGCTCTTCTGAAGACAATGTAGAACCAATCTGGATCAAGCCAGGATCCTTCTCAGTACTCACATTAACAAACATGATCTCATTCATTAAGGGCTTAGCACGCCTATCTTCCTCTCAATCGATCAAATTTTTGCAAATCTTGAGGAATTCCTTCCTCTTTGTTTTCACCATAGTTTCGGGAACAGTTTTGAAAAAAAACTTTGGTTAATGCAATGATTTAAAGGCACAGTAGAAGTAAGTGGAAAAATACTGTCATTTCATTCAGATCTTTTAGCTCAACTGGCTCCATGATAGAAACAGACACAAAACAAAGAGTGTAAAAGACAAACACAAAACAAGAAAGTGATGCCCGAGTTAACACGCCCGAAATCACCAACCTCCGACACAGCAAAACTAACTCAATACAACAAGACTGACTCAATACAAAAAGACTGACTCAATACCAAGGCTGAAAGTAAAATAAAAAATATTTGCAAATTGCTCAAAACAGTGCGTGCCGTCCACTATATCTGGAATAAAATTAGCGCCATCAGCAGGTGGTTCCTCCTCGATTACATAGTCACATTATTCCCCCAGTTCATCAATCCGGTGTCGATAGACTTTGTAGGACCCGGTGGAGTGATGACCTTATTGTCAATCAGATCTTGAACTTCATGGCAAAGACGAAAACAACAGTCAGTGTCATGGCCGGTTTGTTGATGGAAGGCACAGTATTTGGTAGCATTATACCTGGATGGAAGGGGATTAGGGAGAAGTCAAAGGTCAAGGGGTTTGAGATGGCCTTGTCCTATGAGGATTTGGAGAGCTTTGGACAAGGTCATGTAAAGGGAATTGAAGGTGCGGTTTCCAGTCCTGCCAGGGTTGACAGAGGGGTTGGCAGGTGTTGACTGGGTTTGATGACCTCTTATGGGTGTAAGATTGGAGCTGAAAGGGATGTTTCTGGTACGGCAGCCCTTTTCATGGTTTACCCCTTGATTCAAAATGCTCCTAACCTGAGTGACAAAAGTGTCATCCACAGTTTTTGTAACAACTGCAAGCACTTGTTATTTGTTCAGCCCTTTGTCCTTCAAAGCCTCAATAGCCTATTGAAAATGTTCATAAGGATCAATACTTGCCCCGACCTTGTTCTTGCCCCTTGCCTTTATTTTGCCAAGGGATTGGATTGCTATAACGGAGTAGAGCCCAGTTGTTGTTGACATGCCATCACCCAGACTTGAGATAGCTTCAGGTTGGCCATTTTCAATTGTAGTTCACCCCAAGATTGGGGAGCCTTTTGGCATGAAATTTCTAGCATGTGATGTGGTCGATGATGGAGCCAAAATCCCAAAGGCTAAATGTGCCACTATTCTCTGAAGATCTTCAATCATGCTCATTAACTTAGAAGTAGTGGGTTCATGGGTTTGAGATGATTGGGGTTCAAGTGCATCCATTATACACAAGTCCGTGCTTTTTAGAATGAACATCTCAGGCTTGGGTAAATCGATCGGGGTGATGTATATGCTGGGCTTGTAGGTGGATGGTTGTGTATGGATTAGGTTGAGATATGGAGGTAACAGGTTAGGGGTGGCCTGATGTCCTTTTGGTGGAGCTATGATCTCTTCGTCAATAAGATCCTGCATCTTATGATGGAGACGGATGCAACAGTTTGTATCATGACCGTGCTGTTAATAATAGGCATAGTATTTAGCGGGGTCATATCTTGGTGGGAGAGGATTTGGGAGGGGTCGGGGTTCTAAGAGCTCTAGGTACCTTTTTTCTAACAGCGTTTTTAAGGCTTGAGAGAGACTCATGTAAAGGAAATGGAAATTTCGAGCTTGGGGCTGAGTTAAAGTGGTGGTTTTTTGGCTTTTGATAGGAGTGGTGACAGTGTTTACTCTTGAGCATTTCGCAGTTGTGCTACCATTGGAGCTGCGAACAACATTCCTTCTCATAGGTTCATTAGCTTCCACAATGATCTCTTGCCTGATGGTATCCTCGATTTGAATCCCAATTTCATGGAGGTCCTTAAAGTTGAATAGCGGGAGGACTATCATTTTCTATAATAGCCTTTCATGCAGATTTCTAACAATGATACAGACTTGCTCTTTCTCTGGAGGCCTGCTTACCATCATAGCCGCAACTAACAAACTCTAAAAAGCCCTCATTTAGTTCTTGACGCATTGCCTCAAGATCACGACTTGTGACCTTGATCTGTGTGTTATAGGAATATTAGGCAACGAAGGATTTGGCCAACTCCTACCAACTCTGTTTCATAGAGTCCTCTAATTTAACATACCAGATAGCAGCTATTTCGGACATAGTTCGGCTGAATAGTGACAACTTCTGTACTCAGGTCAAATCCATTGGTCATAGGATATCAGAAAACAGATGCAAATGCACCATTGGATCTCCAGAGCCATCGAAACGGTCAATATGTGGCATCTTGAACCGCTCCGGTAAGGTAACCGCCGATTCAGTGTGTCCATCCTCTATGTCTAGAATAAAGTTGACCCCCTGTGCCTTTTTGAACAGCTTTTCCAGCTTGTTGACTTTGAGCGCGGTTGGATCAACCTCGAGTTCGAGCGGTGCCTTGATTTGATACACCGGGGCTTTGGAAGTTTGTGCTGGGATAGGTTCTACTTGGACCGGGAAAACTGAAACACCTTTGGTTTGTGGATCTTGAGTAGTGGCAATATTAGTTGTGGTACTGGGCATAGGGATAGCCGTGGTGTGTACATGTGATGCCGAGGTCACTGTTGGCTGCAGTTACGGTTGCTATTGCTGTAGCCTAGTTATAACCTCAGCCTGATGGGTCGTAACCTCGGCCCGACGGTTCGCGTTATGTTGGAGGGAGTCAACTATTTGTTGCAGATGGAGTAATAATCCCTCCAAATTTGTCAGAGGCTGAGCCATGATAGGGGTAGATGCTTAGGATAAGCTGAACGAAGGTAATCTAACTGGTGAATGTTGGAACAATGGAACTGGTGAACCCTATCTGGCCCTCGTTCGTCTCGCCACCGGCAAAAATGAAACAAACACTGGCTGCCTCTGAACTAGGTCCCTGACCTTACAAAGTCTATCGATACAAGTCCAGAGTACTCGGGGGATATCAGATCCTTTTGAAGCTATGGTTCCAGGAATACCTTGCAAAATAGAAATAGACAACACCTCAGCCCAATTTTACTAGAACAGATATGATCACAGTTGAGTGACTATACTACACACTGAATTTTGCCCCAAAAGAGATACCAACTTGCAACTGATATGCACATTCCTGTACAATTTCACTATAAAGCACATACCAGTTAAGTGAGAGCCAAAACACCCCTATGAGAGGGTAAGGTTACCCTATCCTAGTTTCGTTAGGAACTAGCGTTCACTATTCAAACAAAGTGGTTTCACATAATCCTGTATTCGGGTGAGCATCCTGTCCTAGTTTGGAACAATCTCTATGGCTTTTCAATATGTAACTAGGCCGAATGGTAAAAAAGGGTACCTCAACAAGACTACCTAATATACCTCTCACAGCTAACACCGAGAAGTGAAAAGAGGATCAAACGGTACAGCGGTAGTCTAGATCCAAGGGTTGTGTTCTTATCGTGGCAGAGCCCACGACTGGTCAGCCTTTTGACAAGCTTTTAGGCAAGTGTCCGGCAAACAGTCCAAAATAGCAGATGGAAAACACAGTGACTTAAACGCACCAATGCAAATGTAAATGCAAAGAAACATATAAGTGTAAATAAAAGTTCATCTCATGAGTTCAAGTCAAGTTCTCTAAATCTCCCCAGCAGAGTCACCAGAAACTGTAGCTCGACTTTTTCGTGCCCCCTTTCGGAAGTTCAAATATAAGCCCTATAGTTTGGACTTCCATGATTCTAAATCTAATCTCACAAGTGCAATGTGAAATTGATAAACACCAAAGAGTCCAAATCCGGCAAATCTTTTGGAAAATCGATTTTGAATCAAAATGCTAAAAATGGACTGCTTTGCCAGATACAGAGTTGCCACCTAAATATTTTGTTTTGGGAAAATTTAGGAAGTCCGTGACTCGTGCCAAAGGCCACGTATCTGTCATCATCAAGATTGTCTCGGCTTGGGAACTAAGGTACGAGCGGGGAAGGTTATGAATACCCCCGCTCGCCTGATCAAAGATCGGCCTCTACTAATCATGATATGAATCTTATGTACATTATATGCTATTGTTCCGATTTATTAGGCTAGCATTACTATGTGATATGCACACACACAAGTATAGACTAACTTGCAAGAATTAGAACACTTGATTCATATTTGTTTTGAAAATTGTTTCGAATATGTACCACTTGAAAAAGTGATTGCATATGAACATTACTCAAATCTTTCCAATTCAAGCAATTAGCCTTCATCTACAAACATTCAAGCAATTATAATACTTAAGCAATTAGCCTCATGGCAAGCATGCTAAACATGGCAACATCAACACTCATGCAATTATGCTAAAGCGAGTAAAGGCACGCCTAGTACTCTAAGCCAAAAAAGAATAAGTTAGAAAAATGCATGATTCCTAACTATACAATATGACTAATGCAACGCATGCAATATGCAATTACTTAGGCTTGGCTACTTAACATGATATGTGAAACAATTAATTGACATGCGGTCTAAGCACGTATTCAAAGAAGTATTGAAACGACAATGCAGTTAGAATGATGAATCGAGCCTCGGTGCATACAATACAAATGGATGCAAACATGGAGAATACTAAATGAAATATGATGTCCCTAATTTAACCATCTTAAGTAGTTAAATAAAAAGGAGAAAGACGTGAGATTGGAAGACATACACATTATTACAACATTACGCTCTCATAAAAGAGAGTCCGACTGAATAAACTAGCTAACTAAGTTAAGCTAATTAAGCTAACTAATTAGACTAAAGCTAATTAAGCTAAGTATTACGACACTTGAATTAAGAAACTAGTTAACTAACTAATTAAATAATTACAACACATGAATCAACTAACTATTCTAGTTAATTAAGTTACAACACGTGAACGAAATTAATTAGCTACAACTAAGTAATTACAATAAATACTTTAATCTAAGTATTTAAACTTTAAATAAGCTCGGAATGCGAAAGATGCTTATGTACGTGCTCGGTTTCCACCCGAGAAGCCACTGTTTTTCTTCCGAATGCCTCTATTTGCACAGTTGAACATCAACACTGTTGCTTACTCTGCTCTGCCTTGCAAACTCACTAGTCAATTTTGCACCAGTGGCCGATTGGCCAGAGATGAAGATTGCCGGCCACCTGCCGGCCATGAAAAATGGTCTATCAGCTACTGTTGCATAGGTTCATCTTGCTCTTGAAGAGGAATGAACCCTTAAGTCATAAACCACCAATTTCACACTCTTAAGTGTTTTAAGATCTCAAATTCGAGCTCAAATAATCTCAGCAAGAAGCTCCCTAAGTTTGGTTTAGAGTGCTTGGGCAAAGTCTATGCAAGTTGCAAAACAGAGAGAGAATTGTTGAGAGAAAGGATATTTTTCAAAATTTTTCTAACTCCTAAAATGTTTCTAACCTTACAATATGAAAGGGAGGTCATCTATATATAGAAAACATGAGCCTTAGGTCGAAAATATCTAAAAATGGACAGCTGGACTTTGTGGAAACAACTGAAGAAAATATCTAGGTTTTACACTGGTGGCTAGCACATGGCCGCTAGGCCAGAAATGTGCATTGCCGGCCATCAATGCTGCCTAGCCGGCCATCAAAAATTTGCTTCAAGGCCCTACTTCAAATAGGTATATCTCCTTCATCCGAACTCCTTTTTAGGTCATTCTTGAGTCTAAATTGAAGCTTCAAAAGTCTACTTTCTAATGGTGGTAGCCTCACATCTAAATTCTAAGTGTACAAAGAGATATGCCTATTTTAGTGAAGGTTGCTCAGTTTTGGTCTTAATCAGATTAATGCCTAAATTGGTCTTCCTCATCCGGACTCGGCTTTAGGAGATTCTCAGGTCTAAAATGAAGCCCCGGAAGTCCAATTTTCAATGGTGGTGGCCTCACAACTAAAGTCCAAGTGCACAAAGAGATAGGCCTGATTTAGTGAGGTTGTCTAGTCCTCTCTTAATAGTTTCAAGCCCAACTTTTTCCCCAACTAGTTTTCTTCCCTCTCCTCTAATTTTCTTCAACTCCAAACCTATAAATAAGAGGTTTAAAAAGATTTTTCAAAGAGTTCACCTCTCTTCCATTTATTTTCACTCTGTCTTTTCTCGGTTTACCGAAAAGTGCAACATTTAACGAAATGCGAGCCTCGAAACATCATAGAAACATTTTCAAAAATATTTTGAAAGAGAGGGTTTTAAGGTCTAAAATGATTTTGGTCCCAAATGGGGTGTAAGGTTGGAATTTAGAAGTTCTTCTTGCTAAAGAAATCGAACATTTGCACAGCATAACTTTCATCATCGAGTGATCAACTAGCGGCGCCCAAGTCTTAAGGGCGGTCAAAAATGAGGTGTCCACACCACTGTGAGTAATATCTCTATAAAGATACATCGAAATTTATTTTGAAAATTGTTATATGCATGATATTATGGAATGCTATTTTGAAATCTTATTTTGTTATCTATGAATGAAGATCCTTTTTGAACTTCATGGCATCTTTTAGTGAGGCCCTCGCCTTAGGGGAACAATATCATGGCCCATTGAATTAATTGAAACATAGAGATCTCTAATGTTAGACCCTAGTGGTCCACATTGAACTACCCGTTATGGTGTTATTGAATGACCCGTTGTGGTCCCATCCAATAGGACACCAATTGGCCTTAATGGTCCTATTGGATTTAGTATATCGATTTATTGTTACTCTATTGAATGTTACCACATATAATGTTTTGAATAGTTATTGTTAATGCAAAGTATTGGCATGATTGAACGTATGATTGCTATTCGAATTGTTTTGGTTATTGAAAAGATATGCTTTAAGAAATAATCGACTTCATTCATTAAATCCTTTATATTAATGTTACTCATTGGGGTCCAACTCACCCCTCTCCCTTATATATATATAGGTGAGCAAGTGGAACATTAAGCCTAGAGATGCCTTGGGAGTCTACTCGTGTGAAGCCATTTTTGATGCACCGCCATGATGGGGCGTGCTTGGACTCATGAGGAGCCAAGCTTTGTTAACCTTTTTCTTAGTTTTGTTTAAGTTATTTGGGAACTTGTCTATAATGGATGATGTGTAAAAGAAGTTTAAATTTGTTGTGATGTGCTTATATTAAAAGATGGAAGTTTAAGTTTATTATGAGATTTGCCATGTATGCATTGCTTAATGGACTATTATATTTGTTATTGCTTCCACTAAGCTCCGTTTAATATATTATGATTTGATTTTGTCTTTGAAGCTGAAGGTATCTGGGATTACTGGCCGGTCATGACCTACACCTCTAGGGACGGGTTCGGGTCGTGACAGAGTGGTATCAAAGCATGAGTTATAACTCACTCACTTGTCCATTTGAGCAATAAGGTCTCTAGAAAAGACTTAAGGATTGCATTCATATGCATTTTAGTGTAAGAATGAAATGACTTTGTAATTGTATATGTCAACATGTGTGCATCCATTGTATTTATTATAATACCGAGTTCATATAGATTATGGTGAGAACAGGAGCGGATGAATTGGAGGAGTCTACCTCCTCAAGACTTGATTGAATGGAAAGAATGATGCATGACATGGTTGAATCTATAAGACAACAACAACAACAACAATTACCATCCCTACCTCTAATGCCCGCGCCACAATAGGTACAAAATCACCAAACTAATGATCGAACAATTGTGCTTACCAAAGAATTCAAAAAGATGAAGCCGCCACTATTCTACGGGGAAGTTGATGCACTAAAGGCTGAAGCTTGGGTCCTTGGGATAGAAAAACTGTTTGAGGTATTTCCGTGCACTGAGACACATAAATTTGTATTGGCCACATTCACCCTAGAAGATAAGAAGAGGCAATGGTGGATGTTAATCCGTGATGAAAATAGGGAGATAGGTTGGGCTCAGTTTCTAGAAATCTTCTACAAGAAGTACTTTCCACAGTGGATCCAAGATAGAAAGGTATTTGCGTTTGAGCAACTCAAGCAAGGAAACAAGACTGTGGCGGAATATGAGGACCAATTTATTGAGTTGTCATGTTTTGTGTCACACATGGTTGACATGGATTACAAGAAAGCTAGAAAACTTGAGGGAGGTCTTCGTGATTCAATTCTGGAGAGGATTAACGTACTTAAACTACCAAAGTATGTTGATGTCTTGGATAGAGCGCTGATGTCAGAAGCAAACATGGCCGCTCACCACCGAAATTTTGAATGGAGAAGCAAAAGACAAAACTTCAATGCAAATAAGGGAGTGTAGACACCCCATTTTTTACTGCCATTAAGACTTGGGCGCCTCAGGTTGGACACTCGATGATGAAAGTGACGTTGTACAATCGTTCAAGTTCTTTAGCAAAAGGCTTTGATTTTTGAGCTTCTAATCCCAACCTTACACCCCATTTTGACCAAAACTATTTTAGACCTCAAAACCTTTTTTTTCAAAATATTTTCCCAAATGTTTCTACGATGTTCCGAGACTCGCATTTCGTTTAAAATATTGCACTTTTCGGTAAACTGAGTAAGGGCAAAGTGAAAATAAATGGAAGGGATGTGAACTCTTTGAAAAATATTTAAAAACATCTTATTTATAGGATTGGAATTGAAGGAAATAAGAGAGAAGGGAAGAAAACTAGTTTAGGAAAAGGTTGGACATCAAACTGTTAAGAAAGAAATGAGCAGCCTTCACTAAATTAGGCATATCTCTTTGACCACATAGAATTTAGATGTGAGGGCACCTCCACTGGAACATAAACTTCTGGGACTTCAATTTATACTCAAGAATCACCTAAAACCATGTCTGGATGATGGAGATATGGCCGTTTGAAGTTGGACATCAATCCATTAAGAAAGAAATAAGCAGTCTTCACTAAATTAGGCATATTGCTTTGTACACTTAGAATTTAGATGTGAGGGTACCACCATTGGAACGTAGACTTTCAGGGCTTCAATTTAGACTCAAGAATCACCTGAAATTGAGTTCGGATGAAGGAGGTATACCCATTTGAAATTGGGCTTTAGAGTAGTTTTTTGTGGCCTGCCATACAAGTTGTTGGCCGGACAGTCAAGTGTCCCAACAGGTAGATATTTTGCTGCCAGCTGTCCCCCCCATGTGCATGCCTTGCACCAGTTGTCTTTATACAGATATTTCTGATAGAGGACCATACCTTATGTTTTTAGGTTATAAAAAATTCCAAAGATCTCAAAGCTTGCCAAACACTCTCCCTCTCTATTTTGCAATACACATACACTCTACATACACTTCCTAAACCAAAAATTTGAGGCTCCTTCCTGAGGTTCTTGAGCCAAAATTTTAGCCCTTGAGAGTGAGTACCTTATGATTTGTGAACAAAAGAGTAACTCCTCTTCAGAAGGTATAACTTTGGCCATATTTACACTACTTCTTTCTTCTCTTTTCTTGTTGTTTTCATACTATTTTTAGACTATTTTTATGGGTTGAAACTTGTGACTTAAAGCTACCAAAGGTAAAGGGGTTAACTATTCTTCTTTGAACCTTGTTCTCTAAGCCTTTGTCCTTGTGTTTCCCACTTCTTTTTCAACTTTTGGCCACCGATTTTCAGAGTTTGAAAAGCTAAAATATGTGGTTTTGTGGTCCAAAAAGTGGAGGGGTTAGCTACTCCTTCTTAGGCTTGCTTACTAGCTTTAATTCTCTTTCATTTTGGCTTACTTTTCTAACTTTTCCAAACTATTTTTAGCACTGTTTTTGTTGTTTTAGGAATATTTTAGTGTGTTTACTTCATTCATGATTTGCATAGTATACTTGTAGTGTTATAGTCCTCATAGATTTGGTGGTTTAGTCCTTAGACACCAACCTATTTAAGTTGATAACTTTTATTTTCATAGCTTTCATACATATACTTTTGCGTGTGATAATCACCTTTGCAACCTCCGTCCTTTCTTCGTTTTCTTTGTTTGAGAGTCGTTTCAAACAAGTGTTGTTTAAGGCATGTGAAAGAGACCCTTCCTTGCTTAATGGTTTAATCTCTTCGGAGGTTTATTACCAAGGCATTACATCTCTCTCATGCCAAGAACAACTCCTTGTTTAACACTTCTTTTCATTAGTGGACATAATTCTCATTTTTTGACTAAATGATTAAAGAATGGAAAGGTAATTAAAAAAGAGCTAATAAAATTGGACTAAAAGAGGTGCAAGAATGAAATCAAGTTGGGTTCAATTGGACGTGTAACGCCCCAATTTTCATGCCCAATGGTAATACAATAATCATGGCCCCTTTACAATAAAACTAATAATAATTCCTCATGCTTGCATACATAATGTAAATAATCTTCATGTGGTTATACAATTAATCCAACAACAATTAATTAAACAACAAATACCCCTAAGGGTTTATAAATTTCTAAGGCTTGAGCCTGGTTACATAAATGGTTATTCAAACCCACACATACAAAGCCCTTGGCTTACAATCGGAGTCACAACAAATGAGCACATTATGCTCTCTGCACACACTTCCACACATTCAGTTAGGCGGAATCACCACATTTTTTCCTGCACAAAAATCCAATAGGATGAGCATAAAGCCCAGTAGAGAATTCTTAACAAAGTATATACGTTTTACACAAGTCTCAAGAGATGGAATGCTTATGCCGTGCCATGTCTTTTTGAAAGTAAAACACACCTTCATCATTTGAAAACCAACATGCTCAATGATGTCATGTCATTTCAACTGCTCAACATTTATCAAATTTTATTCGAGGGGCGGTAAATACAACTCTAGTAATCCTTAGGTCAGTGTCTTCAAGTAGACTATACAAGTACTACCAATTATCATTTTTACCAATATTAACTGGAGGGCTCGACACCCATAATCTATCATTTTTACCAGTGTTGACTGGAAGGCTCGACACCTATTCTTTACACTACCCTTCAAGACTTACCACTGTATTTACCCCAAAATCATTACATGAAAACTTGTTTCTTAGCATTCTTTTGTCAATGCAAGTTTTCAAATCAACTTTCAAAGTTCAATGTAATCAAATGAATTGATATGCCAATGCAACAATAATCAATACATTACAACAATTCTTCCATTTCCAATTCTTCTACACAATACTACCACTGTGATCAAAATTCCCTTTTCTCCTTTCAATGCAATTTCACAAGATGAATAAATATTTTTATTTTAATTCATCCAAAGGATAACATAATTTCCACATTTCAAACATTTCCAATAACATAGTCATTTCAAGACTAAATCAATATTTTGAATAATAATTTTCAAGATGAACAACAACTCTCATGCTTCTCAAAATTTATCATTTAAAAAATATAAACAAGAAATTTTCCAAACATCACTTATTTTGGCATTCAAAATAAATATAACAATATCAACCATGGATTTTAAACTTCTTGTTTAAAAATCCCCAATTTCTAAGTTTTCTCACCAAAACCATCTATCTTCAAACATTTGAGAAAAATCTCACCAAAATCCTCTTTCTTCAATCAACATAGTTCAAAACCCCCAATTTGTATCTCAAAGGATCAAATAGTAAACCCACTTTGAAAATCACTCTTTTCCTTGAATCAACAACTAATTTTCAAAACTAATCAAAGGATGATTTTGAAAATCATCTTGATCTTGCAAAAACATATATATGACTCAAAGAAAATCCCTACCTCAAGTTTGAAGAAGAAGTGAGTTGAAAATCCCAAAATCAACGACGATAAAACTCGATCTCCACCGCACACAACATAACTCTCGCCTAGACAACCAACTTTGATGAAGAACTTGGGTCTAAATCCCAATGGATTTGGAGAAATCAAAGATCTTGTGAGGTTTTTGGTAGGAAATATAGAGAGAAGGAAGAGGAAATGTTTCTACAGGAAGAGGGATATACAAAAAGTGACATTCAATCAGCCCAAAGAGAGGAGAAAAGAGCAAAAATTCGGATCTACCTAACTTCAACTCGCAGCGGCCCTCACCCCGCGGTCACCCCTCACCTTTTGCCTTTTTTAGCATGTGCAAGCCGCTAAGCCCTAAAATCTGCATGCGGCTTCCCCGCACGATGGCTCCTATCTCAAGATCTCGGCTCGTCCTCACCGAAGTGCTTCGACTCAACTCCCGATCCTCCGGACTCAACCTTGCATCCTCCGCGACAAGTGAAACACGACACCGGCATTAATAAGAGTGAGAACTTTTTGAGAACAATCTAAACACAACTTAACTCAAATGAGCAACAAGACTTCACGTTGAAACCAACACTCTACAAGTGTAAACCAAAAAGGTAAACAAAGAGGAAACAAAAGACGCACAACAAAACTGGTCGTCACAGGACGTTAATTGAACCTATTGAGTCTTGAGTCATTTCATAATCTTTAGTGATGATAATGGTTCAAGAGTCAATGTTTACCACTTCTCTTGAGGTAACTCTATGATAGGGAGGCGGTTTTGTTGGTCTTTTATTTTCATTCATTGAGCCTTTGTCCCATTGGTTCATAAATCATCACACAACAAGTTTGCAACAATTGATGTTTGCGATCTGAGTCTACCCCTCCCTTGATTTGTTTCATGATAGAGAGAGGCAGAATAGACAAACACCTCCTGGAAATACTCTGGTTTTGCTCTATTTCATTTATGTTACAGCAGGGCAGTGTTAAAAAATAGTGGCCAGTCGACTAGCCACCTAACCATCCGGCCGACCACTTTTCAAAGCCCGCCGACCACTCTATTTTGGAGAGACGATGCCATTTTTATGGAAGAACAAAGCAGAGGTTGAGGGTAAAAACAGAGTAATTTTCTGACTGCAAACAGAACAGTTCAGGCAGCAGAACAGAGGAGTTTTCGGGAGGATGTTCTTGATTGCAAGTGTAGTTCTTCGACTCTCATTCGAGTAGCTTGTAACTCTTGGATTACTGTATTGTAATCAATTAGCTTTGACTTTGTAATAGCTAGTTCATTAATTAGTTAGCTTAATTCTAATTTGTAATAATTAGTTGGTGTAGCTAATTAGTATTTGGTGTTATAATAATTAGCCTAAAGTAGGACATTCATTCAGACCCTTCTACGCAAGGGCAAATATATAATAATGTGTGTATGTTTTTCAACTCCTATTTCTTTCTCCCTTTTATTGACTTACTTATGATGGATAGCATATAGCATCATGTTTTCTTTAGCATTTTCCATGACTTGCATCCATTCGTTTTGCATGTGTGAAAGGTTCGGTTCATCATACTAATCAATTGTCAATTTCAAAAATTCCTTACTTGAATACATGCTTTATCGCAGCCTTGAATTGACTCACACGCCATATTAGTAGCCGAGTCTATTAATTGCATATTGTATGCGTTGCATTAATCATGTTGCATTGCTTAGGATCATGCACTTTTCTACTTATTTTTGTTTTTTTGGCTTGCCTTGGAGTACTAGGTGAGCGGTTTTTGTTTTAGCATATTGCATGCGTGCGATTGTTGCCATATCAAGCATGTTCACCATGAGGCTAAGTGTTTATTTGCTATATCTCTTGAATGCTAGTGGATGAAGGCTTTTTCGCTTAAGTTTGGATGATTTGATTAATGCACATATGATATTACTTTTTCAAATGGTACATATTCAAATACTTTTCAAAACAAACATGAAATCAAAATATTCCAAATTGGGCGAGATAGTCTATACTTGTGTGCATCACATAGTAATGTTAGAATAATAATCAAAACAAGAGCATATAATGTAAATAAAAATCACATCATGATTAGTAGAGACTGATTTTTGATTGGGTAAGTGGGGTGTTCAATTCATGACCTTCCCCTCTCATACCTAAGTTCCCGAGCCAAGACACTTTGGTAATGACAAACTAATGTCCTTTAGCACAAGTCACGAGTTCCTAAATTCTCCAAAAATATTTAGGTGACGACTCTAAAATATGGCAATGCAGTCTATTTTTGACATTTTTTATTCAAAATCGATTTTCCAAAAGATTTGCCGGATTTAGACTCATTTGTGTTTATCTATTTCACATTGCACTTGTGAAATTAGATTCAGAACCACGGGAGTCCGAACTGTAGGGCTAATCATATCCGAGAAGACTAAACCCCTCCGAGGAGCACGAAAAGCAAGCTATAGGGAGCAATGTCTTCGATTAGCAAGAAATCAATATTAGTGATTTTCGGTAATTCAAGTTCAAACCAGAGTGGTAATTCAGTACCTACCCTGTACTATATGTGGAAAAAAATCGGGGTGTATGTTACCGCACTACGAAAGCGTGCTATCAGTGTGGGAAAGTTAGTCACATAGCAAGAGATTGCACACAACCACGACAAGGCGGTAATCAAGGTGCTATAAGTTTGACTGGGTCAGTTCCAATAGTGATATCAAATGCAATACCTACTGTAACCAAAAATGATCTAAGTCAAGGAAGAGTCTTCGCACTCGTTTCAAAAGATACCCAAAACACAGAGGTTGTAGTCTCAGGTACACTTTCAGTTTGCATATAATAACAGCTACCACTCCAGCATTGGCATGGCAACATATGAAGCTTTAGATGGCAAAAAATGTAGATCACTAGTCTACTGGACAAAAGTCAGGGATAGGGTCTTGCTTGGGCCTGAAATTGTGCAATCTACCACTGAAAAGATCAAGGTTATTCAGCAAAAGCTCAAGACAGCTCAGAGTTGTCAAAAGAGCTATGCGGATATTAGACGGAGGCCTCTTGAATATGAGGTTAGTGATCATGTGTTTATCCGTGTAATTCTCATGAAAGACAAATCAAAATTTGGTAAGAATGGTAAGTTGTCACCTCGTTATATTGGGTCATTTCAAATTCTAGAAAGACTTGGTCCGATTGTGCAACAACCCCAACCTGTGATTTGCCCATAATCCTTGATTAAGAATGTTTAACAAGTAATTATGGAGAAATCCTAAGTTAATTGCATGTGCCATGTGTTATTTGTGTTTATATTTGCCTGCTGTAGGAATATCTGTCGGTAATTCTGTTTGAATCTATAAATTCAAGGCCTTATCGGCCACCGATCACAAAATTGGTTAGGCCAACGTGTAATTTAGAATTTTTAGAAATTTATGGTAGGTTTAATTTAAATTTGATTCGGAACCAAATAATTAGAATAAATTAATTAGAACTAATCACACTTAATTAGTCTAATCCTAACCAAGCCTATATAAGGTTGTTGGCTCTACACTTCTAGACTCATCCTTATACATTTCCAATTCATTATTTTGATCTCTAAACCATAAGAAGAGAGAGAGAGAGAGAGAGAGAGAGAGAGAGAGAGAATTGAGATCAAGTAAGAGAATTTGAGGAAATTTGAAGGAATTAGCTTGGGAATTCAAAGAATTGACCCTCTAGACTCTAATTGAAGAATTGAGATAAGAATTCAACCCATAAGATAAGTATATAAGTCAATAAGAGTATGAATTCAAGTGAGTTAGGTGGTTTAATACAAGAATGAAGCTAAGATTGAAGAATTTAAGCTCAATACATGCTTGCATGCCTATCTCAATTCATTTTGAAGTTGTTTTCAAAGAATTCACACATGCATGTTCTTATCTTCGCTGTGTTTTAAGAATTCAACACATTTTTGTGCTAAACATCTCAATTGATCATGTTTTGGAAGGAAGGATAGCATGTAAATTCGTGCATGTGTTATATCTCAAGTTTGGTTTTGCATAATTTACTTGCTTTTAGGCCTTGATTTTGCGAAATGATCTTTAATTCGTGAGGTTTTACAAGTTTACACATGTTTTCTTAAGTTTTGGCCCAAAAGAATGTGTTTTGATGCATTAGAATTGTATTTTGAAGCTTGGAGAGCAATCTAAAAATTCTAGAATTTGGCATGATCACTTGAGCGACGGTTCCTTCGCTCGAGTGTAAAATTCGAGCTCTCAGAAGTTTTGCAGAGCTTAGGGGTTGGCTCAAGCGACAAAAATTGCGCTCGAGCAACCTCCTGTTGTTTTGAACCTTGGCTCGAGCGTGAAAATCGAGTATCCAGTACTTTTACAGACTTTACAAACTGCTCGAGCGATAGAAGTTGCGCTTGAGCAAACCGTCTTCTTTTTTAAAATTTGGCTAAGTGTATCAAAGTACAGTTTGCATTCTCATTGCATCCTAGGCATTCGCAGGTCATAATTAAGCTACAATAATGATGATAAGAGTTAGAAACATACACTAAGAAAGAAGAATGATAAGTTAAACATCTTTGAAATGTATGTTCAATGTGTATCTATCACGTGTTTATCTAGGTCACGTGTTATCGCCCACCTAATTAGTTTGTTTTGTTCACGTGATCTGTTCTACTACTGGAGCTATCTGTGAGTAACAACTCTATAAAGTTATGTTTGATTATACGTATTTTCTGACTGAAATGATATGATCTGTTTTCTGAAATGCTATTTGTGAACCATGAATGAATGCCCAATTTTCTGTAACATAATGTGGCATCTTATGTTCATGTGGCCCTTACCCAGGGGTAACAATATCGCATTCTATGTTCATGTGGCTTATGCATGTGGGTAACAATACCATAGCTATATGTGCAAAGAGATCCTGTCAGTTCCAATTTTTGGAACTATTGTTTACTATATTGATGGCCATCAAATAACTGATCGGTCTTTAAGACCTACTGTACTGTTAGCTACTAGATGTACCATGTATGACTGTTTATGAAATTTGTATATGAATCTAAATCTGTTTCTGATTTGAAAATCTAATTTTTGAATCTAATGGGACATCATTCATAAACCCTTTACCTTGTTGTTATTCACTGGGCTCCAGCTCATTATATTATTTATGTATGTAGGTGATCAGGTGCGGGACCAAGCTTAAGTTGTTGCCTGGAGTTTTGTCTTGTCAAGCCAACCAATGTATCTCCCGAGGAGGTTCCCAAGTGGTTCAAGTGATTAAGTTTTGTGCACATGGCATTTGTTTTTATTTTTCCTTTTCTTCTGCGTGGACAAGACTTTTGTTTATCTATATGTAAGGGTGACGTAAGACAATGATATATATATATATGACGTCACTATTTATATATGAATATCAGTTTTAAATTTTCTGTCCCATCTATATCTGCACAGCTCTATGGACATTGTATTTTATATATTTGTTTCCACTAGCCCCTTATTTTGTTAATCCATTTCACAGGCCTTCGGTAATCTTAGGATTATTGGCCGATTACTATGCTAAACCTTTAGGGGCAAGTTTGGGTCGTGACAGGTTGCCTATAGAGTTGATTTACCACCGGGTATGGAACAAATGCACAACGCGTTCCACGTGTCAATGTTGAGGGGCTACCTCCAAGATCTATTCCATGTTATATACTATCACCGGATAGCACTTGATGAAAATATGCAATATGAAGAATGGCCGGAACTGATCATTGACCGACAAGTGAAACAACTGAGAAACAAATCCATTCAAATGGTGAAAGTGGAATGGAGAGAGCATTATAAAAGGGAAGCTATGTGAGAAAAAGAAGATAAGATGTGTCAATGCTACCCACATCTATTTCTAATGGAAGGTAACATAAGTTTGGAGGACCAAACTTCCCAAAGGGAGAGAATATGACAACCTCGTTCTGTGATATGTTGTTAATCTTTAATTATCTCTATGCTCATATGCTTAATGTGAATTTGGATGCTAATCATGTGATTATATGCATTCTTGATTTTATATCCGTCCATCGTAGGAAAATATGTTCTATATTCCGCTATAAATTGAAAATTGAGGGCCGTAGAGGCAACATAAACCGAAATTGACTGCACCGTAATGATTAGCATAATTTTTAAAGCCTATAGTGAAATTTAATAAAAAATTGAAATAATTAGATTAATTCAATTTAAGTGAGCCTAATTAATTAGCAATAAATATTGATTAGCCATTTTGGGCCCGTTTGTTTTGGGAGATAGAAGAAGGATTAGAATTTGGATTGAGATTGAGATGGGACCCACTAATATTGTGTTTGTTTTGGGAAATGGGAAGGGAATTCATAATCCGCTTTAGATTAGGATGGGCTTTGGGAGGGGATTAGAATGGAGGCTTTGGGACTTGGTATTAGAAAATAGTCCGTCGGACTAATTTATTTTTTTATTTTTTACATGTTGGGAATTTTTTTTTCAACATTAATGTTTAATTTTTTGTTAAGTAAAAATCATAGTTTTATTTGTTTTATTTTATTTTTATTTTTACATGTTGGGCATTTTTTTTTAACATTAATATTTAATATTTTTGTATTTTTTTTAATTATTTTATATAAAAATAATTTAACAATCCCTACCCCAACAACTACTATCAAAACAAATACAATTTTACTTAATCCCCTCACTAACAATCCCCTCACTATAAATCATCTCCATTCTATCTCTGAAAACAAATGGGGCCTTTGATTAGTCAAGCATATATATATGCTCTAATTGCAATTTAGCTCAGTCTTGAGCTCAAAATTCTGAAAATATACACCCTAGAGAGAGAGGGAAGTGAGAAGTAGAGAGAGAAGGAACTCAACTTGGGAGATTTACTTGGTGAATTAGAAGATAGTGGAGATTAAGTCAAGAAATTGCTAGATTTAGAAGAATTAAAAAGGTGAGTAAGTAAACTCTAATTCTTGAGCTTAACTTCATGATTATGGTAATTTAAGAAAAGTATGTAAACAAATGTAAGAAATGAGTTGAATAATTGATTAGTGAGCTCAAGGTCATTCTAAATCATATACAATTGCAATCTCTAACAAGTCTGAATGATTGATATGCAATTGCAATAATTAAATGGCCATTATGCTACTAGAAATGATTTGACCCAAGGTCGCTCTGATAAGAGATGACTGAATCCAATGGGCGAGCTTGTTAATTGTTGGACCTGAGGTCATTTTGTACACTGTTGGGCCCAAGGCTGTTCTATTGAGTAATGATTGAACTCGTACTAGATATTCTGCTATTTGTTGGACTAAGGTTGTTCTGTCGCATGTTGGACCCGAAGCCGTTCTGATATAAAATACTTACTGATTTTGATTAGATATGCTTATCTGTTAAAAGGGGCTCATTCACTTAACCCTTTTATTTTGGTATTATTCACTGGGCGTTAACACACTCTTTATTTATATGTATGTAGGTGAGCAGCAGGATGTCCAGCCTCTGCCTTAGTGAACCCGTTAAGGACATCAGATACCGTGGAGTCTGCTTTGGACGCCTCACGTGCGAGGCCTTGTTTATGATTTTCCTTTTGTTTACTTTTGTGGTCCCGTAGGACCAAGTTTGTATCTAAGTATATAACTTAGTTTCTGTTCAGATTGTTTTTGAATGATTTTGGATATATGTATATCTATATTGACTATATGGTGTGAGTTATTAATATAATGTGAAAAGTTTTTGTAATGCCATATATGCACAGTTCATTGGGCAAAATTTCTATTTCTGCTTCCGCTTTTGGCCCCCTATTAATATTAAATGTGACTAATTTCTAATTGAGGCCGTAGGCAATCTCATGATTACTGTTCGGTTATGATCCTTACCTCTAGGGTCGGGTTCAGGTCATGACAAAATCAATGGTGAGAGATGGAGGGGTTTATTGGTGGAGGATTTGCACAAAAGACTCAGTCACTCATTCTATTGCAAAAAGTTTCACAATGCAACCAACCAAGTCAAATCATCTAATGCATATTATTACTACAAGACAAAAAATATATTTGATTTCCAATTAAAAGCAAGCAAAATCATCATGAAAACAAAAAATCAAAGACACTATCAACATCTAAATCTGAATCTGAATCTGAATATGCATGCTTCGAACCATAAACCCAAAAGCATGACATTGTAATCTACTACACATGACACAAGAAACCTGAGAATAAGATGGACAATTGAGACGCATATATTTACGGCACTCAATGGATTATAATGTAAATAAATTTAACCTCGGAACCTATTAATAAATTAGAAGGCAATCAGCATTTAGAATCTACAGCAAAACAGAAGGCCATGCCTCCTACCCCTATGCCTTCTGTAATGTCGTCTTTCAGCTTTTGCCATTCTTACTGGACTGCTGTTCCATTCAGACTGTAATCTGTAAACACCAAACACAATCATCAAAAATGTTAGTTAGGGGTTTTTTGTGCATGATAAAACACACACACACACACACTACAGGAACAAATTTGGAGGACGTTTACACAGGGAAGGCAAAGGATCGGGTGCTAGTTGCGCTGCTATCTGATCGAAGTGAGACACTCCCAGAAAATGCTATTGGGCCTGAGTAAGTTATTAGACCCGATACAGGGCCTGCCATTGAGAAACTTCTCTCTCCCTGACCATGAACATTTTCAACCACTTCACTTGCAACTGCCAAACTATCAAGAATTCCATCCTCATGTCTATTGATCTTGCGGGGTTGTTCATGATCAACAACAACGTCGTTGTCATCATCATCATCAGGGCTCTCATCTCTGCCACTAGCTGAAGGTTTAGAAGATTTGAAATCAAAAGTGATTGTTGAGCTCTCCATCTTGCTATTGTAAGGCAAGTCGTTTATTGGGTTGCTCTTTTTTGATTCTTCAGCTGCAGGGCTGTCACAGTTCGCTTTAGAACATGGAATCTGCAATTCAAACAATGACAATCTTCAACTACACCAGAATATACAAACTAAAGAGGATGGAAAAGAACAAAAGACCTTTTCAATTTTCACTTTTCTCATTTTCAGCAAAAAGGGAAGGCACCAACCAAATGAATCACCTTTTATGAGGACACATAATAATTCTGTAATATTTTCTCCTTAAGTGGTCCATTTACTTGGCCACTACAGCCTACATCTTTCGCTGATTTCAGGTTCTAAACATAATATTTCTCATTAAAAAAATGTATATTACAAATCGATCTATATCTCATGCATAGATGGATGTGTGCTGGGAAATACAAACCTTAACAGACTGTCGTTCAACTTCATTGCCGTCACAGTCAAGAGACTCGAGGAGTGATTTCAGAAATTTCTGTTTACTGAACTTCTGTGGTGAAGGCAAGCTATTTTTCACAAATTTCTCTCCTGATATATCATCCACTATCTTGTCAGTTATATTACAATTCGCTTCACCTATCTGTACTGGAACCGACAATTCACCATCATTACCAATATTATCATCAAAACAATTTTCTGATGAAGATTTCAACGCATCTGAAATAAGCAATTCAATTTCCACTTTTCGTATGGTTCCACATTCATAGGCATCAACCTCGTCATAATCGTTTTCTGATGAAGATTTCGACCCACTGGGACTAAGCAACTCAATTTCCTCTCCTTCTGTCATACAACCATTTCTATTTCCATCAAAAGGAACAATGGTGCAAAATCCCTTATCATTTTCACTGTCAATCAAAATCTTGTCCCTGGAAAGAACTTGTTTCTCATCAATGCAAATGTCCTTGACAACATGATAAGTGTTCTCTTTGTAACAAACTATCAATTCAGGCAGTTCGCATTCCATGATATTCTTATCAGTAAACAAATCTGTGTCCTCAAACAATTCCATTGCGCTAGAAGGCATGGCACATTGGGCAACAGAGTCTCTGAATTCATTTTCTTTTCTAACTTCATTTTCATTACCATTCTTGTCAGTATATAAATCCCTGTCTCTCTCAAAAGGTTCCATTTCATTGGAAGGAATGGTTGATGGAGCAACACCTCTGACTTCTTTTTCATTACCATCACCATTGGTGAAATCTTCACCCACCATAGTACATTTGGGATGTGGAGTGTTACAAAATCCATTCTTATCATTTATCTTACATGCTAACTGAACTGCATCATTCTCACAGTTGTTTAGATTACACAAGGCCCCATTCTGATGCTCCTTCGTGATTTCCTCTAGTTCGCCTGCGTCAAAAGCACTGTTGTTGTATTCAAATGGTTTAGCAAGCTTACAGACCAGAGTTGAATGGCAAAACAGAAAATTGTTATATGCATGAACAGTTAAATTTTCAATGCTTGCAAACATTTGAATGCTTCTAAAAAACAAAAAACATCCATTTTCCATCATCTCTTTATATGTATAAGAACTTGAATTTTACATACATGGAAATTTGAAAAGCATTATACATTTTAGCTCTCATTTATATGACATAGTGACAAACTGAACAGAAAAAAAAATGACAACAATAAAAGCATCCATAAAGAGTTCCCACTTTCATTTTTAGTATCTTTTATTTTAAAATACTAATGAACTAAAAGTAATCAACTATTTATTAAGAAATCAAGTTATCATTGCTCCTGAAAAACAAAAAAAAAAAAAAAAAAGAGGAAGAAGAAGGAAGAAGAAGAAGAAGAAGAAGAAGAAAATGAAAAGGAAAAAGAAAAGAAGCAGATGATCCCAGATGGAAGCTGGTATGACTATCAGTTAACATCCTTGCTGTCACATGTGCTGAACTAATAAAATAAAAAATGAAAGGTAAAAAAACTGCTTTGTAAGTGGCAAGTTTTTTATTTTTTACATTAAAATTAAATTAGTTAAAAGTGAAATTGATGATGAAAATTCACTTGGCATATAGAAAATAAAGGCCTCAAGATACCAAGTCAAGCCTTGGCTTAATAGAGTTCAAAAAAAAAAAAAAGATAAAAAAAAGCCTTGGCTTAATATAATAGTATAGATAGTATAAATAACTAACAAGAAAAAGAATATGCCTTCCAGCCCTTAGCAAGTATATGTATTCAAGCCTACGCAGTCAAAAGTAGCAGAATTCCAAGTAAATGCAAACATTGCAGCATTACCAGGTTTCATGGTTTGCATTAGGTGGGAGGGTTTTGAGAATCCGCAATAACTGTGAAGCAAACATCCACTGCCTGATGGGATTTTACCTCAAACTAGCTCGCCTGCCAAAATGAATGCGACATTAAGTAAATACGAATTTTTTCCAACATCATGAAAATCGTCATTGAACAAAGGAAGAACAGATTATATAGGAAGTTAGTACTCCACTTCAGAGAAGGAATGAGCAGATTTAAGCTCACTGAAACAAACCATAAACACCAATCACAAAACAACCATAACTAAATACCAATCAAAAAATAGTATACTCAACCATTCAGAAATCTATGATAATGAAAATAACATCTTATAATAACAGTAAAGAAACGTATTACGAATCAAAAACTTAATGCAGAATTTTAGAGAACATAGAACAATGCATTTCTAGATACAATCACTAATAATAAAGAAATGAAAGCCTATGGTCATCTCAAAAGGAAGAGACCAGCAAAAACTGTTATGAAAAAATTTGAACACTAGAACCATTGTGGATTATAAGGGTATATTTGGTAGGTACATGTTTATGTTTATGCTTTTTATTTTTATATTCAAAAAATTTAAAAAGTACAAACAAAAAGATGTTTGATAACTGTTTTCATTTCAAAGAAAAAACAAAATTAAAAAAAAAAAAAGTAAACCACTTCAGCGTGAGGTCTGTAATCTCCTAATCACTGCCATTTTGCTTTTAGCCATATAGCAATAAACCAAGTGGGTTTGGGGCCAGCTGGAGAGAGCAGCTGGGTTTAATGGGCCTGTTTTGGGACCAACTTCGCGATTTAAACCGTTCACTTTTTAAAACTTATTAAGTAGAATACTTAGGTAAAAATCACAATGACCGAACATCGATAGTTATATGCTTGAATCAATTTATTTTTAAAAAAAATAATAGACAACAAATATAATTTCAAAAATAGCATTGAATTTTTGTAATACAAATGTGATTTAAAACATATAGATACTGATTTTCGATCATCTTATTTTTTGTATGAATATTCTAACAAATCTTAAAAGAAAAAATATTTGAATTATCAAAGTCGACCCCATCATTAATCCACCAAACGTAATTGTTCTCCTAACTTTAAGAATGACCAACTTAAATGTATTTAAACTGTAACCAAATAAATAAAAGCTGTATGCTTTCATTTCGAAGAACTATAATAAATGTAAACCAATTCAGCATAAGGTCTGTAATCTCCTAATCACTGTCATTTTGCTTTTAGCCATAAAGCAATTAACCAAATAAATAAAAGATGTATGCTCAAGGTCTCTTTCACTTGACAGTTTTGGTTGAGTTTTCATAACTTTTTTCTTTTTTTTCTTTTTTTTTAGTTAAAAATTAGAACTATTTGATAAAACTAAATACTAAAAAAATATATTTTAAATTTTCAAAAAGAAATTCAACCTCCCAAAAAACAAGAAACTCATATAAAAGTAACAAGTATTTTTGATTTATCATTTTTGTCAACAATTAGTTTTAAAATTTTAAAAACTCATCGAAAACGGACATCTGAATAATATCAGACACAGTTTCAATAATAAATTAGTAATTGGTAAAAATTAACCACTCACAATTTTGGGCATATACCTATATGAAATCTTCAATTTGCCTATAGAAAAAGAAAAAGACAACAGAATGGTCGCACATTTCAAAACTGCCACTAAAAAAGATAGCGCAACTTTTGTCTACTGCCTCTCTCTCTCCCTCTCTCTCTCTCTCACACACACACGCCAAACAAGTCCTCTGTCTACAACCTTACATGTACTAAGAAGATCCCAACAACTTCAGAACCAAAATGTACGAAATCGAAGCCCCCGAATCCCCCCGAATTCAAAACGACGTCATTTCGTCGTTTTGATAATTATTATTATTTTTTTTAATCAGAAAATCAGAAGAAGAAGAAAAAAAGAAGAAGAGTAGAAGAAGAAAGAGGTAAAGGCGGAGGCCACGGCGAGGCTGCGACGAGTTGCGACGATCGGCCGACGAGTTGCGATCTATCGGTGGAAGCGGAGGGGCCCTCTCTCTCTCTTCCCCTCCTCTTTCTCTTCTCCTTTCTTCTTTTTTCTTCTCTCCCTCTCTTCTCTTTCTCTTCTATCTGTTTTGTTTTTCGGCCTGTTCGCCGGGGGGGAGGGGGGGGGGGGGGCGATTTCGGGGGGGAAAATCAGCAATAATACATGTTTTATCAGAAAATAGTAATAACCCTCTTCTCCTTATTGCTTCACAAGACCCAATCTCAATTTGCAAAATGAAATTAATTAGCCTAATAATAATTGTAATCGACAAGCACAAAAATCTGAATAAATTCAAAAAAACACAAGATTAATGATATGTTTAGTTGAGAGATTTGGAAAATGATTTATAAAAAGAAAAGAAAAAAAGTGTGTAAAACTAATTAAATATAAATATATTTTATTCACATTTTATTAATTTTTTTTTCTCTTTTTAAAATCTTTTACAAATTTCTCAACCAAACACATCATAAAAGACTGAAAAATCACCGAGATCAATCTCATCATCCCAATAGCAGACAAATCTATATAAATAAATGTGTATATATATATATAGAGAGAGAGAGAGAGAACCTTAGCTGGTTGTGGAGTGATGAACAAAGGAGGACATGGGGCGGATTGCAATCAAAATTGATGATACAACAACATATCAAAAAGCTAAACCGGCGATAAGGAAAAAAAAAAAAAAATCCGTTTGATTTGCTGTCTAGAGAGAGAGAGAGGAGAACAATGCTATAACCCTATTTGCACTTCAAAGGTCAACTGTGGTTGTCTCTCTCTCCCCCTCTAATGACATAGTCTTTCTTTCCATACGTACATATGTGTGTACAGGAACAGCACGTCCCTAATAAATAGGCAGTTCCAAACCAATTAAATTAAAATATGAAATAGAAAATTAAAAACATTGAGAGAGCAAATTATATTTGGTTTGCAACTTTAATAGCAAAATCAACATTTGTTTAGTGTCCTCACGTCTGGTGTCTCTCTCTATTACTCAATGTCTCTATTATTCATTCACTGTTGCTGACCTGTATTGTATACTTTCCACCTCTCTGCTCCGCCGCGTTGTGTAGACCTCAAAAATCTGCATTCGACGCTGCCCTAATAAACCCTTCCTGATTGAATTCCGCCCTCCAATCCATGTGAATTTACAAAGGTTTAGATTTAGATTACAACATTGGTTATTGGTGAGAGAAACAGAGCATTCCCATGTTGTCCTCGTATACATAAATTCCCAGCTGTTGTAAATTGGCTGTAGATTCTAGCCAACCACATGGTGGGGAAGATGGCAGCTCAAATTCACATGGTAGGGAAGGAACTCTTCTGGCCATTCATATGGTGGGACAGCATTGGAGTTGGCCATGTGAAGCTTTCAACTGAAAAGCCACCGAAAGGAGAAATGTGGGCTGGCAGCCAGCACATTGAAGGCCTCTCCATTCTCTATTCTTGTGTATATATAGAGAGGGTGAGTACAGAGGAAAGCAATCTGTAGAGTGAGGTGAGCTCAAGAGAGAGTGATACAGAGAGAGAATTATCAGAGAGCTTGTATAATTCTTTAATTTGTTCAATATAGTGAATCCGCTACCCGTGGACGTAGGCGACTTGCCGAACCACGTTAAATCTCTTGTGTTATTGCTTGTGTGTGTTCCCTGGTTTGGCCACGATCCACAACAATTGATATCAGAGCTCGGGTTGTGAAAAATCGAATTTTTCCCGAAAGTGCCCAGATTTCGAAGTGCTCGAAATCAACTTTTAAGCATAACAGGACGAAGAACTCCATGAGAGGAGTCCAACCAAGCAAAGCAGAGGCCAAGACTCATCAAGACGCCCTCACGCCCACCGAAAAAAGCGTGAGAATACGCCACCACGCCGCTTCAGGTGAGAAGACGAGCCACGTGGCGCCACGTCAGTGCCACGCATCCGCCACGTCAGCCTACACGTCCGCCACGTGTCCCCGCCACGTCAGCCTGAGCCGCTGACCGAGCCGAACCTCCGTTGACCGCACCGCTTGCACCGTTGACCGAGCCGCCATTGACCGCGCTGAGCCGTCGTTGACCGCGCCGAACCTCCGTTGACCGCGCCGCCTGCGCCGTTGACCGAGCCGTTGACTGTAGAAATTATCCGGTGCATCTCAGACGCACCAGATTTTGCAGATCTGAACCGTCGAAACTGTTTTGGCCGGATCTGAGCCATTTGGAGTCCGTTTTTGACGATCCAATAGTGTTTTTCAACTATTTGGGATATTTCGAATACATCCGTACAGTCAGTTTTTTGAATTGAAGTTTCTAAAAAATGGTAGAATCTAGAGAGGCCAGATCAACCGAGTCCGTAAGTAATTCAGTGAGTACAAGCAACTTTAGGCATTGGACCCCGGTGTCCCATGCTAAGTTCGAGGTAGAGAAGTTTGATGGAAGCAGTAACTTCGGCATGTGGAGATGCGAAGTTAAGGATATGCTTGTCCAGATGAACCTACACTTCACTCTGGGAGACAAACCAGATGACTTGGATGAGATAGAATGGGAGAAGGTAAATCTCCTGACCTGCAGTTCCATCCGACTTTGCCTTGCAAAAGAGGAGAAGTACGCCTTCACAGAATATGATATAGCGAAGAAGCTTTGGAAGGCGTTGGAAGATAAGTTCATGACAAAGAGCATTGAGAACCGGCTCTACTTGAAGAAGAGGTTGTTTCGTTTCGACTACAAGAAAGGTATTTCGATGAACGAACACCTAAACAACTTCAATAAAATTCTTACGGATTTGAAGAATTTGGATGATCACATTGGTGATGAAGATAAAGCACTGCTATTGTTGAATTCCTTGCCTGACTCGTATGATCATCTCACTACTACTTTACTGTACGGTAAAGAGAAGATCAAGTATGTTGATGTTGCAAATGCCTTGGTGAACAATGAGTTCAGAAGGAAAGATAAGTCTGCAAACAGGGACTCAACATCCGAGGCATTGACAGTCAGAGGCAGAACAAATAACAGAAGATATGCAAGGCGAGGAAAGTCTCGCTCAAAATCCAGAGGGAAATCTTCAGACAGAAGACGTCTTGCAAAAGACGAATGTGCTGCTTGTCGCCAGAAGGGGCATTGGGCAAAAGATTGTCCAAATAAAGACAAGACAGAAGAAAAGGTGAACGTTGCACGAGGTGGGGATAATGATGAAGGAGCAGCCTTCACAGTTTCATCATATGGCCAGTCTGATGACTGGATAATAGATTCCGGATGTTCCTACCACATGTGTCCTAACAAGCAGTGGTTCTCGAGCTTACGAGAGTTCGATGGAGGAGTTGTGCTGATAGGCAATGACCAAGCTTGCCAGACAAAGGGGATTGGAACACTTCGACTGAAGATACATGATGGAACAATCAGAATTCTTGAAGATGTACGGTATGTACCAGATCTAACAAAGAATCTCATCTCAGTGGGAGTTTTAGACTCCAAAGGTTACAAAGTAACCATGGAAGGTGGGGTCCTCAAAGTTGCTCGAGGAGCATTTGTAGCAATGAAGGGTACTCGACAGGGAAATTTATATTTCCTAGATGGCTCAACAGTCACAGGGAGAGTAGCTGTCTCCACTAGCTCAGAAGATGATGCATCAGACACTTCCAGACTTTGGCACATGCGCCTAGAGCATGTCGGTGAGAAGGCTTTACAAGGGTTGGTAAAGCAAGGCCTGTTGAAAGGCGCCAAGACGGGAAAGCTTGAGTTCTGTGAGCATTGTGTACTGGGAAAGCAAACAAGAATCAAGTTTGGTACTGCTATTCATCGTACCAAAGGGATTCTAGACTACGTTCACACCGACGTATGGGGTCCTTCCAAGAATGCTTCGTTGGGAGGTAAACACTACTTTCTGTCGTTCATTGATGATTTCTCCAGAAGAGTTTGGATTTACACAATGAAGCACAAAGATGAAGTCTTAGACATCTTTCTTATGTAGAAAAAGATGATTGAGACCCAAACAGGCAGAAAGATCAAGAAGCTCAGATCTGACAATGATGGAGAATACATATCAGATCCCTTCTTTGAGGTTTGCCAGAATGTAGGGATAGTGAGACATTTCACAGTTCCTGGAACACCGCAGCAAAATGGAGTTACAGAACGCATGAACCGCACTTTGGTGGAGAAAGTCCGGTGTATGCTGTCACAGTCTGGATTGAGCAAGGCATTTTGGGGCGAGGCATTGAACTATGCACGTCATCTTGTCAACAGACTACCTACTGCAGCACTAGATGGGAAAACTCCCATGGAGGTATGGTCAGGAGTCCCAGCTACTGATTATGATCAGTTACGTATCTTTGGATGTCCAGCTTATTTTCATGTTACAGAATCTAAGTTGGATCCAAGAGCCAAGAAAGCCATCCTCTTGGGCTTCGGTGACGGTGTCAAGGGAAACAGACTTTGGTGCCCGGAATCAAAGAAAGTTCTCATCAGAAGAGACGTTACCTTTGATGAGTCTGCAATGCTGAAGCAACCAGATCCTCAACAGAATGAGGAAGCATTGAAGAAGTCAGTGCAGGTGGAGTTTGAGACTCCAGCAAACACTAGTCAGCCAATCAACCATCCTGAAGAAGTCTCAGAGGATAGCTTTGAAGAGAGTTTAGATAAAAATGAAGATCCAGAGGCTCCGCAACAATCAGAACCCATTGCAATCAGGAAAGGAAAAAGGGTTACTAAGCAACCCAGTTGGATGACCGATATGGTAGCCTATGCACTTCCAATCATTGAAGACAATGTTCCTTGCACTTTCAAAGAAGCCGTGCATAATGCAGAAAGTGTCAAATGGAAGGAGGCTATGGATGAAGCGATCGGGTCACTTCACAAGAACCAGACTTGGGAGTTGGTGCAACTTCCAAAAGGCAAGAAAGCAATTGGGTGTAAGTGGGTTTACACCAAGAAGGAAGGCATTCCAGGCAGAGACAACATCAGATTCAAAGCTAGATTGGTAGCTAAAGGCTATGCTCAGAAGGAAGGAATAGACTACAATGAGGTATTCTCACCGCTAGAAGCACACGTCTATTCGCATCTTGTTAGCTTTGGTTGCACAGTTTGATCTTGAGCTCGCCCAACTCGACGTCAAAACTGCTTTCTTGCATGGAGATCTTGAAGAGGAGATATACATGTCCCAGACAGATGGTTTCAAAGTTGCTGGAAAAGAGAATTGGGCCTATAAGCTGAACAAATCATTGTACGGATTGAAGTAATCCCCGAGACAGTGGTACAAGCGATTTGATCAGAACATGATGGAGAAAGAATACACAAGAAGTCAATTTGATCATTGTGTATATTTCCGTAAGCTTCCCGACGGTTCCTTCATCTATTTGCTCTTATATGTAGATGATATGCTGATTGCATCTACGAGTAAGGTGGAGATTGACAAACTCAAGGCACAGTTAGCGAGAGAGTTTGAAATGAAGGATTTGGGAGAAGCAAAGAAAATTCTTGGCATGGAGATCAAGAGAGACAGAAAGAAGGGCACGGTTTGTCTGACACAAACCCAGTATCTGAAAAAGGTGTTAGACAGATTTGGCATAAATGGGAAAACCAAAGCTGTAAGTACACCATTGGCCCCTCATTTCAAACTCAATGCTTCGATGGCTCCACGCACAGAAGAAGAACGGAAGCATATGTCACAAGTTCCATATGCAAATGCAGTTGGTGTATTAATGTATGCTATGGTTTGTACAAGGCCTGACATCTCGCATGCTGTGAGTATGGTAAGCAGGTATATGCATGATCCAGGAAAAGATCACTGGCAGGCAGTGAAATGGATTCTAAGGTACATACATGGCACGATCAATCTGGGATTGAAGTTTGAGAAAGATAACCGACTCAGGCAGAATTTGGAAGGATATGTGGACTCAGATTATGCTGGTGACTTAGACAAACGCCGGTCAACAACAGGGTATTTATTTACACTTGCTAAAGGGCCGGTAAGTTGGAGGTCAACGCTTCAGTCAACGGTGGCTTTGTCTACTACAGAGGCAGAGTACATGGCAGTGACGGAAGCCTTTAAGGAAGCTATTTGGCTACACGGGTTGATTGAGGATTTGGGAATTGTTCAGAAGCACGTTGAGGTGTATTGTGACAGTCAGAGTGCCATTTGTTAGGCAAAGAACCAGGTTCATCATTCCCGCACCAAGCACATTGATGTCCGTTTCCATTTCATCCGAGAAATTGTGAATGAAGGGGATATTCTGCTTCAAAAGATTAGTACTGCAGATAATCCGGCCGATATGCTCACAAAAGTGGTTTCTGGGATCAAGTTCCAACATTGTTTGGACTTGGTCAACATCTCTCGGAATTGAGCACCTTCGGGTGCAAGGCAGTGTTGATCGATCACTATGTTGGATAAGAGAATCCTCGCCAAGGTGGAGATTTGTTGTAAATTGGCTGTAGATTCTAGCCAATCACATGGTGGGGAAGATGGTAGCTCAAATTCACATGGTAGGGAAGGAACTCTTCTGGCCATTCATATGGTGGGACAACATTGGTGTTGGCCATGTGAAGCTTTCAACTGGAAAGCCACCAAAAGGAGAAATGTGGGATGGCAGCCAGCTCACATTGAAGGCCTCTCCATTCTCTATTCTTGTGTATATATAGAGAGGGTGAGTATAGAGGAAAGCAATCTGTAGAGTGAGGTGAGCTCAAGAGAGAGTGATACAGAGAGAGAGAATTATCAGAGAGCTTGTATAATTCTTTAATTTGTTCAATATAGTGAATCCACTGCCCGTGGACGTAGGCGACTTGCCGAACCACGTTAAATCTCTTGTGTTATTGCTTGTGTGTGTTCCCTAGTTTGGCCCCGATCCACAACACCAACACCTTCATGTTTTATGCACACATATATATAGATACAGACATATACATGGGATATGAGTCATATGTTTGATCTAACGAAGATGACAAAGTGCCGAAAGGTCTGACAATGGTGTCGGGACGAGGAGAAGTTATTGGTTGGTGTAGGGGTACTGTCATGTATCCCAATACTTCATCCGTCTTAAAATATTATATTTTTATTTTATTTTTTATTATTTCAAAATATTAGTTATTTTTCAAAAATTAAGTATAAAAATAATATAAATTTCTCATTTTACCTTTCTTTTAAATTCAATAACAACATAAAAAGTATAATTATGACATTGATATTTCTCAAAAAATGTACTATCAAAGGGTAATTTTGAAAAATCAATATTTTTAAAGTGTAATAATTGTACTATCAAAAAAAGTTAGATTCTCTAAAAGGGACCATTATTTTGGGATAGAGAGAGTAATATATTGGGATAAATGACGGGAGTGGGGTCATGAAATTGTATTGAATGATTGAAAAATACAAACAGATATAATGTATTGCAATTGGGGGTGGGCGTGGATCGGTTGCGGCCACAGAACCTCCAATTCAACCATCCATCCTCTAGATTAGTGGATTAGAGAAAATCAATTCGCATCTGTTTGCCAATCCGACAAATTGGTGGATTGGTGGATGCGAATTGATTTGACGATTTAAAATTTTATAAATTTTCAACATAATTCAACTTGTGTATTTCCTAAAAATATATATATATATATATTACAGTCAATGACTTAAAAAAATATTATAATCACTGTATTCTTCATTCAAATAAAGAAAGTTCGAAACTTCCGAATATTACAATTACTACATGCCTAATTCACATGTTACAATCACAGCATACTTTATCCACATAAAGTATTACAATCTGTAGTTCTTAAAATATAAAAACAATTCAAACCACCAAAACCATGAACAGAGCAGTAGTATAGATTGTATGCTTCTATATTGTTACATCTATATCTGTTTTTTAAAACAAAAATCAACCAGCGTATATCATCTTTTTTATTTATTAATTTTAGAGTTAGATTTAAAAATAAAAAAATATAGATAAATAATACATTTATTTTTTTCAATTCAAAAAATATATTCAAGTTGAAAATTCTTTTTTAACAGAATATATTCAACAGAATATTTAAGCTCTTTTTCAATTGAAAATACAAATAGAATATCTAAACAAATTGAAAACACAAAGTCTTACAAATTATTAGAGGTGCTTGTAGTTTGGCGGTTTGGTTGCGGCCAAAGGAATATCAAATCTATCATCCGTCCAAAATTAGGCGGATTGAAAAAAATCAATTCGCAACCGTCCGCTCGTCATCACGCATCCGTCCAAGATGTGGCGGATCGGTTCGGTTCGGTCGATTTAGGTAAATCGGTATATCCACTACTTACCCGTAATTGTAATTGATGAGGGACATGACCATAAGACGTTCTTGGCCAATACAAACAAAGCAACACAAAAAGCAAAAATAATAGAGAAAATATTTTAAAGATGGTGTAAGACGTTAGACATTGTGGGCATTTTTTTATTTTTATTGAGAAGTACATGTTTTGTGAAATATTGTGGTGAAGAGTATTTTTTTCTAGATGATATTTTGTTTTCAGTTTTGCCTTTTATTTTAACCTATTTGTTCAAATCTTTTTTTTATCTATTTAATTTTTTGAAACTTATTTCTTCAAATTTATATATATATGTTGAAATTCACCCAACTTATTTTTTTGGATAAATTACCAATAGATCCTAATAATTGGACTTAATTCCCTACAAATTCTATTGAAAATAAATGTTAGTAAAATCGTAGCAAAAAAAAAATTTTGTGATATCTTTTGCATGTCGCTAAAGATTGGTAATTAGTGACTTTTTTGTCATAATTTTTATAAATTATCGTTAAAATTTACAATTAGTAACGTTTTTCTCTGACGAATTTTTCAAACTATAGCTAAAAGTTAAAAATTAGTGACATTTTTTGTGACAATTTTTTGAAATTGTTGCTAAAACTTATAATTAGTAACATTTTTTGTGACAAAATTTTCAAACTGTAACTGAAAATTAACAATTAGTGACTTTTTTAATAGTGTTTGATGAAAAAGTTATTAATTATCCTAGAATCTATTAGACAATAAGTCTACCTATTATGACCTACACATAAGTCCCCCCTCCTTTTTTATTATTATTTTATATATATATTTGTTGAAAGTCACTAAGTATGTTTCCTATCTGTTGAAATTCACGAGGCTTTTCTTTTTTTGTCTGATTAATATTTTTTAATCCTAAATTTTATCTATACAAAAATTTACAAAGCGTATTTTTCCTTCAAATTTACCAAAGTTATTTTCCTATTTGTTGAACCTATCTGTTTAATTTTTTATTCTATCTATTTGTTGAACCTATCTATTCAAATATTTTTATTTTATCTGTTGAAACAACATAACACCATATAGATACATACACACAGAAACAACACAACACCACAAGTACACAGATACATACACATAGAAACAACACAATACCACAGATATACATACACATTATATGAGGTATTCCAACATAAATTAACTTTTTGATTGATTGATGGATGGATGGATGGGGCCATGAAAGGAATCCCAACTTCTTCAAGGTTCTACAACAAGACTCATATCTTCTTATCAGTAGAAGTCAAAGTAGATACATCTTGAGTTTTAGAAGTCAATAAAGCTCCCAAAGGCAACGAATAATATATATAGCCAATTCGCTCTATCTAGTTCCTAGGACAATAAGCTCCGTGTCACGACCCAAACCCGCCCCTAAGGGTTTAGCATCGTAACCAGCCAGTAATCCGTGATTACCAAAGGCCTGCTCAATAGTAATGACAATAATATAGAGTAAGGGGCTGGCAGAAGCCATACAGTAAATAAAAGATGTCCAATGAGCTGTGAGAATCTGAATGGAAAAAGACTTTTATGGACTAGTCCACATTCGTAACAATAACATATATACATATCGGATACATATAACATACAGGTTAGGGATCCAATCCCTTTACCATAATTGTATAGTCAAAAGTTTTAAACATTCATTACATGACAGAGACAAAAGGGTGAATCTGAAACACCCCAAAACTGCCTTGGCTTGAACGGACTTGGAACCTCGAAGAGATGTACAATGGTTGGCTTGACAAAACGTGAGCTTAATTTGACGCTTCTAGCTTTGGTCTAGTGCCTGGCCACCTACATACATATATAAACTGTGAGCTAAAGCCTAGTGAATAACGAAATCGTAAATGTCCTTTCAGTAATTAAAACAGTCATTTGGATCAGTAGATCAGTTATTCAATCAGTGGCTCATATTTCATGCCATATCAGTCAATTAGAAATCATAACAATCATATGTGGTACATCCAATAGCAGAACAGTATAGTAGGTCTTAACAGACCGAACAATCAGTTGATAGCCATCAAACAGTAAACAGTAGTAGTTCTAAACATTGGAACCGACAGAGAGATCTCAGAATAAAGAGCGATAACGGTAAAGAGCGATAGCGATGACGATCGATTGCTATGGATGCCACGAGTACAGTTCATAAATTAGGACAAATATTCATTCAGTAAACAATATCATTTCAGAAAGCAGTATAGTTAATCATTCAGAAAATAATAATAATTGAACATAGGTTTACAACATTGTTACTCACAAATTACTAGGCTATAGACAGGCTAGTCAGCGTCATCGCGTTCCAATCCTACACAGTTGCAGAACGAACACACACTAAGTTACACACTTGGGATTAATAACTTAGCCCCTATTTGGCTTAGTGTGGTTCTATAACATTATCCTCATTAAGATGCCTTAAACATGACCTAGGAATGCCTAGGATGGGATGAGGATGCAAAAATGTACTTTAAAAACACTTTTCAAAATTTGCTGAAAAGAGGGGTCTCACTCAAGCGTCGCTTTCTCCGCTCGAGTGAGCTTACCAAAACAGAGGGGTCACTCGAGCATAGACACCCTCGCTCGAGCGGTTTGTAAAAATGCAAAAAGTACTGGTTGCTGAAATTCTCCGCTCGATGCTCGCTCGAGCATGAGACACGGTTTTTCGCTCGAGCGTGCATCTGCACACGCAAAAACCTGAGGGCTTGCAATCTACACTCGAGCCAGCATTTCGTCGCTTGAGCGGATCTCTAAACACAAAGGTGGCCGCTCGAGTGTGGAATCCTTCGCTCGAGCATGAAAGCCAAAATATGGGTTTTCTAGATTTGCTTCCAAAGCTCAAACCAAGAATCAAACATGCCAAAACTCAAACTTTTGGGCCAATTTTCTGGAAAACACTTATAAACTCATAATACAACATGTTTCAAAGATCATTTTATAAAATCAAGCCCAAAGGTGTGACAATTGAACACAATTTTTAATGAAACTTGAAGAACAATGCAAAAACATAACATGCATGAGTTCCCATGAACTCTAATGCTCCAAAGCATGATCAAATGCAAGCTTGAACTCAAAAACATGGTGAATTTCTAGAGTACAACCACAATATGGACATGCATGCAAGGATTTCATAAAAACAACCTCAAAATTCTATGATATGGACATGCATGCATGAATTAACTCTCAAATTAACACTTTGAGCTAATTCTTGACTTTAATCACCAATTGAACATAATCTCAATGAAACTTTAATGAACAATGCATGTAACAACTTAAATTCATAATCAAGAGAATGAATTTCCTACCTTAAGTCTTGAATTCCAAGTGTAGAAACCTAATCTCTCAAGCCTCCTTCAATTTCTCTAATTTTCCAAGCCAATCTCTAGATGAATTCAATTTTCTCCTACTCTCTCTCTCACTCACGGTTTGCTCAAGAAAAAGGATGAGGAATGGTGTGTCAAATGTGTGAATTAAGTCCCAAACAAGGCTTGTAAAGGTGGCCCACTCAATGGCAAAAATGTAATAACTTAAGCTAATGTAATTTAACATTATTTATTCTAATTTAATCATTCCAAATTAAATTTTAATTAAATCTACCATAAAATCATATAAATCATAATTGGCATATAACACTAATCAATTTCTGAATCGGTCGCCGATAAGGCTTTCAATTCACAGTTCGAAATTAAACATAAACAGCTCATTCAGTAACAAACAGATAGAAATGCATTCTAGACAACACACTCACACAACAATTTAGGATTTCATCTTAATCAATTACTTATCATGCTAAATTACGAATTAACGCTAATCAGACGTGAGGGTTGTCATAGTCTTTCCCCCTTAAAAAGAGTTTGGTCCTCCAAACTCGGATTACCTTTATTTCGGAAGAACACTGGGTCCAGGGGGAACAATTCAGGATATCTTTTCATCATATCATCTTCCCTTTCCCAAGTGGCATAAATGCCACCATGGTTTTGCCAATCCACTTTCACTAACGGAATTTCTTTATTTCTCAACTTCTTGATTCATCGGTTTACGATCTGGATAGGCCGTTCTTCATAAGTGTAGTCATCGCTCAGTACCACACGGGTAGGCTCAATAACATGGAAGGGATCTCGAAGATAATCCCTCAACATTGAAATATGGAAGACATTATGCATATGCTCCATTTTAGGAGGAAGCACTACTTGGTACGCTACTGGATTAATCTTTTCAATGATTTCATACGGCCCAAAATATCTCGGTGCTAGCTTACCCTTAGCCCCAAAACGAGTATATCCTTTCATTGGTGTCACTTTAACAAAAACATGATCACCCACTTCATATTTCCTGTCTCGCCTTCGGACATCCGCGTAACTTTTCTGTCGGCTTTGTGCGGTTTTCAACCTTTGTTGAATCAGTTTCATATTTTCTGTGGTCTCGTGTACAATTTCGGGCCCAAGTAAAGGCTCATCTCCAACTTCTGCCCAGCAAATAGGAGATCGATATTTTCTTCCATATAAAGCCTCAAAAGGCGCCATACCAATGCTCAAGTGAAAACTGTTGTTGTAGGCGAATTCAGCTAACGGTAAATGACTTTCCCAATTTCCTTGGAAATCAAGAACACACATACGCAGTAAGTCTTCCAGGGTTTGGATGGTTCTTTTTGATTGGCCATCTGTCTGAGGATGGTACGCACTACTCAACCTCAATTCGGTACCCAATGCTGTTTGCAGACTTTGCCAAAATCTCGATGTAAACTTCGAGTCCCTATCAGAAACAATAGACACAGGCACTCCATGCAATCTGACAATCTCATCAATATAAATTGTAGCCAATTTGTCCGCATTATAAATTGTTTTGACAGGTAAGAAGTGAGCAGATTTAGTTAATTGATCAATAATAACCCAAATTGAATTCATACCTTTACTGGAGTGAGGTAATCCAACAATGAAATCCATAGTGATATGTTCCCATTTCGACTCCGGTATTGGTAAGGGTTGAAGTAAACCTGCAGGTCGCTGATGTTCAACTTTGACTTGTTGGCAATGTAAGCATTTCGATACAAACTTGGCAATTTCTTTCTTCATTCCCGGCCACCAGAAATTAAGTTTCAAGTCTTGGTACATTTTTGTATTTCCTGGATGGATAGAAAGTTTTGAATTGTGGCCTTCCTACAAAACTCGCTTTTTCAATTCAGAATCATTTGGTACACACAACCTTCCCTGAAATTTCAATACGTTGTTTTCAAATTTAAAGTCTGGCCTTGGTTTGGATTCCCGTTCATCAATAACCTTCTTCAAAAAGTCATATTGGTGTTGTTTTTCTTTAATCTCCTCAATAAGTGCTGGTTGAGCAGAAATAGCAGCCAATGTCCCACATTGTTCTTGTAAAACAATCTAAACTTCAAATTTCTCAATATCACATAGCAGTTCTTTTTGTCCGGTGAGTAAACAGGCCAAATTTCCAATTGATTTTCGACTTAGTGCATCAGCAATGGTGTTAGCTTTTCCCGGATGGTACAAAATTTGCAAGTCATAGTCTTTTATCAATTCTAACCATTTACGCTGTCTCATGTTCAACTCTTTCGGAGTAAAGAAATATTTCAAACTCTTGTGATCTGTGTACACCTCACATGTTGCCCCATATAAGTAGTGGCGCCAAATTTTCAAAGCAAATACCACTGCGGCAAGTTCTAAATCATGAGTTGGGTAATTCTTCTCATGTGGCCTCCGTTGTCGGAAAGCATACGCAATAACTTTACCATTCTGCATTAATACACATCCCAAACCCTTATAAGAAGCATCACTAAAAATAGTAAATCCATCCATACCTGAGGATAGGGTAAGAATCGGTGCAGTCACAAGTCGAGTCTTTAATTCTTGGAAAGTTGATTCTCTTTGATCGGTCCAGTCAACCGATATCCCCTTTTGAGTCAACTGAGTCAATGGTAGAGCAATTTTGGAGAAATCTTTCACAAACCTTCTGTAGTACCCGGCTAAACCAAAGAAACTCCGAACTTCAGCAACATTAGTCGGTCTAGGCCAATTCACTACTGCTAAAATCTTCTGTGGGTCAACTGAAATGCCATCCTTACTAATCACATGCCCCAAAAACATAACATTATCAAGCCAAAATTCACACTTTGTTAGTTTTGCATACAGTTTCTGTCCTCTTAAGGTCTGTAAAGCAATTCTCAAATGATGTTCATGTTCTTCCTTACTCTTGGAATAAATCAAAATGTCATCTATAAAAACAACCACAAATTCATCGAGGAATTGTTTGAAAATTCTGTTCATAAGATCCATAAATGCAGCAAGCGCATTAGTAACTCTGAAAGGCATAACAAGAAATTCATAATGTCTGTACCTCGTTCGGAAGGCGGTCTTTTCAATGTCCTCTGTTTTGACTTTCAACTGATGATATCCGGATCAAAGGTCAAATTTGGAGAAAACTTGAGCACCTTGCAACTGGTCAAATAAATCATCAATACGAGGCAATGGGTACTTGTTTTTCACTGTTACCTTGTTCAATTCGCGGTAGTCAATGCAGAGTCTTAGTGAGCCGTCTTTCTTTTTCACAAATAAAATTGGCGCGCCCCACGGTGAAGTACTGGGCCTAATGAGCTTCTTATCCAACAATTCTTGCAGCTGTATTTTCAATTCTTTCAATTCAGTAGGTGCCATTCTGTACGGAGCTTTGGAAATTGGATCTGTACCCGATAAGTGAAGAGAGTGTGATAGATACACTATAGGAACAAAGTATGATAGATACACTAAGTGAAGAGAGTCGTTCTCTTATCGAGACATAAATGATCTTGTGCGAAACTTGTCTGAATAAACCGAATGCATTAACTTTGAATGAACCGTACATACAATATCGTGTATGAATGAGAAAGAAACTTGATAGGTATAATGCAATACAATGCATGATGTTTAAGGAATACAATAAACAAACATAGTGGCGCTTTAGAAAGAACCTCATGGGGTGAGTGGCGATGAACCACTCTACTCTGATAGGGATCTCCCATTGTGTTCTTCGAACTCTTTCCTTCAACACACAGTATAAAGGTTCTGAAATGCCGACAAGGATTCTTCACGTAGAACACTTTGGATGCCACTTTTCTTCCTGACCATATTCATAACTTTCCCTATTCTCCAACAGGATGACAGACTAGGTTGGTTCAGTATCCAGAGTTGAGGTGCATACACGCTATCTCAACCTATGTGGCTTCCATATAGATTTCAAGCCGGGGATACACCCCTGGATATTTAAACCAGACTTTAGTTTCAAAAATCCCAAACCTTTGCATTCTAGGCAATAGCCATTCGAACTCTAGTTTCCACCGTCGCAGTTGGTCTCCTAGGAACTCATTGCAAACACAACCAAGATACCTCTGGCAGGGACGGTGCTCAGGGAGAGCACTTCTGATCGCCTTTCTAGCTTTGAAGCAAGCTTGAGCTTGAACTTGAGGTAGAGGCAGACTCATACTTCAGAGCATTGACAAGGCCTGAAAAGGTACATCCGGAATGCAATCTCGGAATTTGCTGAAGTTGAAACAAACTCAGATGCTCCAATTTTCCTCTTTTATTTTATTTTATAGTCTGGAACCCATATAGCTTCAGATAGGTCCTGGTTTTACTGTTTTCACATGACCTGGGTTGAACCCTGCGGTTTTATGAAAGAACAAATCCTGTTTTGCACAAATATAGAGAACGACACAGCACTCTGAGTACAAAACGATTAATTTTTGAAATTGAGAATGCGTATGAGTTCTCAACCAGGTATTGAGTCTATGACTAACCACAGCAAAAACGACTCAACAACGGAAAAAAAAGGTAAAACAACCTAAACACATCTATTGACACTTGAAATGACTCAAAACAAGAATCGAGACAAACAAAAACACAACAAAACACAAGACTCAAATGTGCACAAGGAGCTTGTTTCCTCGGGTATTATTTCCCACCCTTTCTCATTTGTGATTCTCACATCACTCTGGCACTCAATCTCTATTTTTCTTAAAAACCCTTTTCTCACTTTTCTCTCAGCGCACATCTCTCTATTCTTCAATCTCTCTGATTTTTTTTATCCCTCCCCTGGGTGGTTGATGGATAAACAGGAAGTTGTGGGCTCTTACCCCTAGCATTCTGCTAGATTCTCATTCTTTCGCTCACAACAGTGAACTTCCTCCCACAGAGGGGTTGTGATGCGACTGGATGTGCAGCAGATCAGCAACTAACATCGGTTCGCAATGTGCTTGGCCAGCTCAAATGTGATCAGACCTGTCCAAATGAGGGAGTGGAATATCTTGATCCATTCCAATTCATGCTTCACACTTGGCTTAATACCTCGCTTCTTAAAGGATGTGAGAGCTTTTAGCCTTCTGCTGTTAGCTTCAGTTGTGCCCTTTTCTCGCAAGTTGGTGCCCTTTCTGGCAAGTGCATTGATAACAGGGACAAAACAGAAGACCTGACTTAACTGTGCCCCTAGTTCATCATTTTGACCATTTTTTTGTTTTGGCTTTCTACTAAAACGATTTTGACCAACATGAGAGTTAGATTAACATACTTGTTCGATTTTTTGATTTGAAATCACGCAAGTCAGGCTATGAGCACTGAAAATTTTCCTTTATTGGGTCCAAGAAATGGTCCAGTTTTGGAAAATGGAATAATTTTCGAGAAAATTAGTCAACCTCATTAAAAAATTCTCAAAACTGTTTTTGCAAATGGCCACTGCTCGACCAACACAGAATTTACTCTTGAGATGCATAACTTCAGATCCAAAAACAATGGAAAATTGTTCCTTATCTAAATGGGACCGCACGTCAACGGAAAGTTGCCCCTTGTCTGAATAGCACCACAGCACACTGTAATCAGTACTCAAAGTGACGATCACAACCGAACTCTCGGATACAAAAGAGACAAAGATGATCAGAACCATTACATGGACACAGTCGACTTGGAAGTGTTTATGGCTGGACTTCAGAATGAGATTGTCTACGTATCCCAAAGATGGGAATCAAGCCTGACGTAGTTCCGGGTTAAAGTACACTCGGGTATTAACCTCTCCTTTTACAATCTAACTTTTGCCAAGGCCGCCCTTCTGGGTTTTCAACCTTGCGAGCCTCTCAAGGGTAAAAAGTTTAACTTGTCCATGTTGAATGGTTTTGAGATCTCGAAGCCATCTGAATCCAGGAGAATGGCTGTTGTTCGCTGATGATGTAGAAGTCCATCCAATGGGGGCTGACGTTGCCCCTAGTGTTGTAGATAGGAACTTGGTTGTCGTTCGGCGAAAATTTTCTTCTTCCAGTTACTAGAATTTGGCTTTCTTTCCGGTCTTCATTGGTTCGCAGAATGATCCATCTTTTGGATCTTCGAGCAAATCTAACCTCTTCTTTTGCCCTTAGTTCAAAGGCTGCTTCTGATCGAGCCACGCAAGCTTCCTTTGATAACATCTGATTTTATTGCCCCTAGTTTATGGGCTGCTTCAAATCTGGGCATGCAAGCCTCACATTGTGGTTGTTTGCTTGAACATTCTGAGTCAAGGTTCAAGATTTGAAAGCAAAAAGGGACGAGTCTTGAGGCTGAGAGTGATCCTATGCTGCACAATCTCAAGAGCGATTCTGCACAGGTCTTCGCAAGATCGCGCAAAACATTTTTTTAAATCTTTTAAGAAACCAACTAATCGTTCGCGTTGAAGACAATGTAGAACCAATCTGGATCAAGCCAGGATCCTTCTTAGTACTCACATTAACAAGCATGATCTCATTCATTAAGGGCTTAGCACGCCTTTCTTTCTTTCAGTTGATCAAAATTTTGCAAATCCTAAGGAATTCCTTCCTCTTTGTTTTCATCACAGTGTTTGAAAAGTTTTGAAAAACTTAGGTCAATGCAATGATTTCAAGGCACAGAAAAGTAGGTGAAAAGTACTGCCATTTCATTCAAATCTTCTGGCACAACTGGCTTCAAGGCAGAAACCAACTCAAAAGTGTGAAAATCACTGCTGTTTCATTCAAATCTTCTGGTGTAACTGGCCCCATGGTAGAAACAGACTCAAAAGAGTGTAAAAGACAAACACAAAACAAGTAAGTGATGTTCGAGGTAACAGCCCCCCAAAATCACCTAACTTCGACACAACAAGACTGACTCGATACAACAAAACAGACTCGATTGACTCAGTACAAAAAGACTGACTTAAAACAACACGACAAAACTAACTCAATACCCAAGTCAGAAAGTAAAATAAACAGCATTTGTACATTGCTCAAAACAGTGCGTGCCATCCATCACTTCTGGAGTAAACTGAGCGCCATCCGCAGGTGGTTCATCCTTCGATCACATCACATTATCCCCCAAGTTCACTGATCCAGTGCTGATAGACTTTGCAGAGCTTGGTGCGGCGATGACCCCATCGTCAATCAGATCTTGTATTTCGTGATGAAGATGAAAACACATGTCAGTGCCATGGCCAGCTTGTTGATGAAAGGCACAGTACTTGGCCGGATCATGGGAGAGAGGAAGTTTATTCGATAATGGCCGTGGCTCTAGGGGCTTCAGATGCCCCTTTTCGATCAGGACCCTGAGGGCCGTTAACAGAGACATGTACAGTGGGGTGAACACCCTTTGGCCCCGAGGTGGGTATTTGGCAGGTTGTGAGCTGGTTGTGTTGGATGTACCGGCAAAAGGGTCGGCAGGTGTTGACTGGGTTTGCCGATCTCTTCCGAGTGTAGGATTGGAACTGAAAGGGGTGTTTCTGGTACGACAGCCCTTTTCCCGGCTCGCCTCTTGATTCAAAGTGCTCTCATCCTGACTGGCAAAAGTGTCATCCACAGTCTTTGTAACAACTGCAATCACTTGCTGTTTGTTTAGCCCTTCGGCTTTCCAAGTCTCAACAGCCCACTGAAGATGTTCATAGGGACTAATGCCTACCGCAACCTTGTTCTTATCACTAGCCTCCACTTTGTTAAGAGATTGGCCTTCTTCCAATGCAGCCCGTCCCACGGCTGGGGAGCCTTTTGACATGAAATCCTTGGTATGTGATGTGGTTGATGACGGGGTCAAAACCCCAAAGGCTAAATCTGCCACAGTTCTCTGAAGATCTTCAATCATTCTCATTAGCTTAGAAGTAGTGGGTTCACGGGTTTGAGATGATTGGGGTTCAGGTGTACCTATCATGCATAAGTCCATGCTGATTGGAATAAACACATTAGGCTTGGGTAAATGGGCTGGGGTGATGTATATACTGGGGTCAAACGGGTTGGCCGTTGTTTGGATGAAGTTTACCTGCCTAGGTGGAGGGTTTTGATTAACATTTGGTTTTTCTGGAGGTGCTATTACCTGGTTGTCAATGAGATTTTGAATCTCATGACGTAGTCTGAAGCAAGAGTCGGTATCATGACCCTGCTACTGATGGAAGGCACAGTATGTAGCCAGGTCATGCTTTGGAGGGAGAGGATCGGGTAGAGGCCATTGTTCTAACGGTTTCAGATGTCCTTTCCTGAGTAGGACACCTAGGGCTTTAGACAAAGGCATATAAAGTGGGGTGAAATCCCTCTTGCCTCGAGGTGGATATTTGGCTGTTTGTAAGCTGGTTCCGGATGCACCGGTGAATGGGGTGGCTGTTTTTGGTGTGGCAGTGGTGACCATGCCCACGTCTGAAGTTCTAGTAGCTACATCACCACTAGTGGTCGCATTCGAACTGCGGGTAAACGCCCTCCTGGGCTGCTCCTTCTCTTGGTCAATAAGGCCCTGCTTCATAGCGTCCTCAATCTGTGCCCCAATCTTGTGCAAGTCGGCAAAGGTGGGGAGGGGCAAGACTATCATTTTTTGCATCAGCTTGGGTTGGAGGTTGCACACAACCATCCTTATCTGATCTTTCTCGACCGGCCTGGTGGTCATCATAGAAGCTTTGGCCCTCCAACGGGTTACAAAGTCAGAGAAGCCCTCTTTCGGCTCTTGCCTGGTTGTCTTGAGATCACGAGTTGTGACCTCGATTTGCGTGTTGCATGAATACTGGGCAACGAAAGCCTCAGCCATCTCCTCCCAACTTCTTTTCACTGAGTCCTCTAGTTTAGCGTACCAAATGGCTGCGATACCCGACAGGGTTCGACCGAAGAGTGAAAGCTTTTGCAATCTGGAGAGGCCCACTGGCCGTAGGATATCCGAGAACAACCGCAGATGTACCATAGGATCTCCAGAACGGTCAAAATGGTTTATATGTAGCATCTTGAATCGGTCCAACAATGTCACCGTTGAGTCGGTGTATCCATCCTCTATATCCGAAATAGAATTAGCGCCTTGAGCTCTTTTGAACAGCTTTTCTAGCTTGCTCACTTTTAATGCAGTTGGATCCACTTCGAACTTGAAAGGGGCCTCAATTGGGTAGGCCTATGCTTTGGAAGTCTGAGGTGCAGTGGGATCCACTGGGACATCATTATTCTCCTGGGCATTAGCGATAGGGACAGGAGCCATCGATGTAGGAATTTTTACTAGAGGTGGGTGGGATGCGGTTGCTCCTCGTTATGTTTGTTGTTGCCTTTGAAGCCGCAATGAGTTCGGCATTTGGCTACGACCTTTGCCTCAAGTAATAGCCTCCGCTTGGGCAAAGATCCCGCATGGCTCAGATGGTCTCTTGAAGTTGACGCATCATATCCTCCATATTAACTGAAAATTGCTGATCTAACTGAACATGTGTGTATCCCCTTTCTGAGATGGAAGCAGATATCTTAGCCCAACTGCGCACAGGTGAGGTGGATAATGATCGCTGAACTGGAGACTGTTGAACTGGTGATCTGTGCTTGACTGGCCCTTCTTTGCCTTACCACTGGCGAAAGAAACACTGGTTGTTCTATTGCATTGAATCTTTGACCTAACAAAGTCTATCAATACAAGTCCAATGTACGCGGGGGATATCGGAGCCTTTTGAAGCTATGGTTCCAAGACTACCTTGCAAAAGAAGAAAACAGAGAGCATCTCAGCCTGATTTCTCGAAAACAAATATGAGCATAGCTGAATGATCTGGTTTCCATCAATTTCGCCCAAAATTCTCGCTCAGAACCGATACCCTCAGGCCGATACTTAGACTTGCAACTGATACATACATTTTGTAGAGACACACCCTAACAACATATATCAAGCAAGTAAGAGCCAAAACACCCCTATGGTGGGGTACAGTTTCCCTGTCCTATTTTGTCAGGAGCTAGGGTTTCATTACGCACACAGCGGTTTCAAACAACCTACATTCAGGTAAGCAACTTGTCCTAGTTTGGAATGGTCACTATGGCTTCCGATATGCACTAGGTCGAATGGTCAAAAAGGGTGCCTCGGTGAAAACCAAGGTTTATGTTCCCATCATGGTAGAGCCCATAACCGGTCAGCCTTATGGCACGCAGCCTCCGGCAAACCGTTCAGGAATAGCAGATGGCAGACACTGTGACTTAGGCGCACCTATGTAAATGCAATGCAAAGAAACACATAAGTGTAAACAAAACAACATATCATGATGTTTAAGTCAAATTCTCTAAATCCCCAGCAGAGTCGCAAGAAACTGTAGACCGCCCGAACTTCGCTCTGCGCGCGAGGGCGCGAATTGTCGTTCTAGCTATTACAGTTTGGACTCTTGTCACGGTTCTGAATCTAATCTCACAAAGTGCAATGTAAGACTGATAAATCACCAAAAAGTCCAAATCCGGCAAATCGTTTTGGAAAATCAATTTTAATCAAAAAGCGCCAAACATGGACTACTTTGCCATATTTCAGAGTCGCCACCTAAATATTTTGTTTTGGGAAATTTAGGAAACCCGAACTCGTGCCAAAGGCCATGTGTCCGTCATCACCAAAGTTGTCTTGGCTCGGGAACTTGGGTATGAGAGGGGAAGGTCCTGAAATGTGCACCCCGTTCGCTCGATCAAAGATCGGCCTCTACATGTGTTCTTATTTTGGTTTATTAGCTAGCTTATTATGTGATGCGCACAACATACAAGTATAGACTCAATCACGCGGATTGGAACAAAACAACTCATGTTTGTTTTTCGAAAATGGTTTGAAAGTGCTACTCGCAAGTAGGCTAAAGCGCGGATTTGCCACCCTCAAGTGGGCTTAGAAAAATATGATTTTGCCACTTCAAGTGGGCTTAAAACTCACAATCATCGAGTTGTTCTAATTCAGGCAATCAAATGTTCACCTACAAGCATTTATGCAGTTAAACACTTAAGCACATAGCCTCATGGCAAGCATGCTAACATGGCAATCACTTACACACATACAAGGATACTAAAGCATAAACACTCACCGAGTACTCCAAGCCAAAACAGAAGCTAGTTAGTAATCGATGCATGATCCTAACTATGTCAACAATGCTTAATGCAACACATGCAAAATGCAACTAAAATAGGCTCAGCTATCTAGAATGTCACGTGAATGCAACTAGATAACGTGTATTCAAATTGGTATTGAAATACAATGCAGTTTGTATGATGCGCTGAGCCCGGTGCATGCAAGACGAATGAATAATGCACGCATGCAAAGCATAAGGATGCTAGTCGAAATATGCCCTAAACTAACTATCGAAAGCAAGTAAGTAAAAGAGAGAAAGAAATGGGGTTGGAAGACATGCATCACACACACGCGTGCTTATTACAACAATACGCCCTCTCGACGGAGGGTCCGAATAATAAGCTAACTAGCTAATCTAAGCTAATTAAACTAATTATTACAAAACGAAGCTAATTAACTAACAAGTTAACTAATTACAAACACAAATGAATAGCGAAGTGCATTAACTAATTAAGTACAGAACCAAATAGTTAACTAGCTAAGCAAAGCAATTAAAAGGAGCCTCGGGGCGAGAAGTGCATGCATGTTCGGTCGCCTTGTTCGGAAATCCATTACTATGCCCCAACTTGCCCTTTTTTGCATTTGATTTTAGAACACTGCACAAGCATCCAGATAGCTTCTACTCCATCATGGAGACCTCCAGGAAGGCTGCCGACCACTTAATGGTGTTGTAGACCACCTGTAGACCACTTACACATGCCGAGACCGTAAAAGTGGTCGGTTACCATTTTTTCAGTCTCCGCAATTTAAAATTCTACCAAGCTCTAATTTGCTACAACAGAGAACAAGAAGGGGCACGACAGTGTATTTGCAAGATATATGTGCACAACCACCCTCCCTATCATTTCTTAAGCTCAAGGGAGTGCAGTTCTCGACTCTCGGGCCACCAACCATGCATTGCAATGCACGATGGCCGAGAAGCTAAGATTGCACGAATCAATATGAATGAATGCACAAATAACACTTAAGGGCCTTAACCTCTATCATGCATGATCGAGAGGGTCGGCGACCGAGAAATGAGGCACATTTCATCACTTCAAGTATGAAACGTTCCTCGTTTCTCGTGTTTAGATTAATACCCTATCCAAACACAATGCAATGCAACATGATCAACTTATCAATGCTAATGGCATGCAAACAAAATGCAATGTAGCAACATGCAAACACAATGCAATATAACAACATGTTATTCTACCAATGCTAGGATGGCATGCCCAAGATTCTATTATGCAAACAATGCATGCATGGCAAGTTTATAAGCTTAAGGCATCAAAGCTAGAAAAGAGCATCTCACAAGAGACATGCAAAACAATGCTCAATGGGCTTAAACCGAATATGGACAGACCTAAATCATGCCAAAACAGTGGCCAAAATACTCTAAAATGATGGCATGAAATGCAAGATAATGCATGTTCATGCATTGGCCCATCAACTAAGCATAAGAGTACAACTCTCAAACATGATTAAGAAGTGACAAACATGGAAGTGTGACAACACTATATGCTCTGAAATCATGTGTGAAATGATGCCAAATCATCCAAACAACACAAGCATAGCATGCTAGAAGGCCTAAGGCACAAGGCTACAAAAGGAAACTACACAAGAGGCATGTAATACATGGCACAAATGATTGAACCAACCATAGACAGAGCTCAATTAGGTCAAAACAAAGACCAAAACATGCTGAGATGAGAGCTCAAAAGGCTAGGCATGCATGCATACAAGTTAGGCCATAAGCGAGGCACAAAGGCATAACCCTTAAAAGCACTCAAAGAGTGAAAGAAGTGAGAACATGGCCATACTATATGCTCTGAAATATCATGTTAAAAGATGTCATGGCAAGCAAACATCTCAAACAAAGCATGCTAGAGGCATCAAAACACAAGGCTAGTCAAGCCCATTGCACTACAGGTATGCAATACATGAACCACATGGCCAATACAACCCAAAACAGTCCTAGAGCATGTCAAAACAATGCTAAAAACATGCTTGAACATAGCCAACACATGGTAGAATTAAAGGCATGAAGCATGGAGCATGCAAGGCCAATAAGGAGGATTACACTACACATACAAGAAGCAAATGAGGGATGCTCTAACCAACCAAAAACAAAGTTGCATCATGGTAAAATAAGACCAAAAACCCACTGAGATGGCATCCCAAAAGCTTAGGCAAGATGACATACAAATTAGCCCATGTTTAAGGCATAAAGCACCAACCCTCCAAAGTATTGAAAGAATAAAAAATGTGAGGGTATGACCACACTACACACACTAAAATCACATACCAAATGATGCTAACACATGCAAATAGCCCAAGGAATGCATGCTAGTGGCTTGGAAACTCAAAGCTAGTGAGCAAGATTGCACTATAGCTATACAAAGCAAGTCATGCATGACCAAAACAACTTAAAATAGAGCTTAAACATGGAAAAACATGAATAAAAGCTTGCTAGAGTGGAGCCAAAAACATGCTAGAATGATGGTCCAAAGCATGATGCATATTAGGCTAGATTGCAAGATTACGCTACAAGTGTAGAATGCATGCATGAGGTAACCAAACCAAACCAAAAAAGAGGTATGCCATGCTAAAATAAGGCCTGAGACATGCTAAGATAGAGCCAAAACAAGCTTAAAAAACATGCTACTTTGATGAGCCATCAACACAAGCACACAAGAGAAGAGGAGGAGGGACAACCCCCACCCATTTGGGGCCTCAAAACACACTTTTTACCACTGAAAATCCACTAGATTTTAGTAGCGAAAATGCCAAGAGAAGATGATCTCAAGGGCCTAAAGGATAGCACAAAATAAAGCCAAACAAGGCACAAGAGGAGGGAGACCACCCCCAACACCAAAGGGGTCTAAACAAACATTTCAAACACTTTAAAATGAAGCTTTTTGCAGTAGAAAGTCTGGCCAAAATAAGCATGTAAGTAGGGCCAAATAAGCAATGAACACAAAGCTTAAAAGGGACTAGTGACTCACCCTTGGAGAACAAAAACAAGGCAGCAACTTGAGCAGCTTTTCTGAGCTAAAAACCAACTCTTGAGTCCAAACAAGACCCTCGGGTACCTCAGCAACAAGAGTGTGGCGTTTCACTAGATGTTTGTGTGCAAAAGTGTGAAGAAACAACACTTTCAAGCACAAACATGGAGCAAAAGAAGAAATATAGAGATAGAGATGTATCTATAACTCCAATGCAAGAAATATAGAGATAGAGATGTATCTATAACTCCAATGCAAAATTCTAAACCTGAGACAAGAGGGAGGAGACTCCCTTTTATAGAAAACCATGCATCAAGCTTGAATCAATCCCTCCATACACATGTATGGAGGATGCTTTCTGTGCCCCACAGCTGGCACAACTGGCAAGAAAATATCTGTAGAAAAATGCAGAAAAGGTGCCGACCAGTTGAGGTGGTCGGCTGACCACTTCCACTAGTCGACTGACCAGAAAAAGTGGTCTACAAGGACAAAAAGTGGTCGACAAGAGGGGGGGAGGTGGTTTGCACAAAGAAAGGAAGGTGGTGGCATGGCTACCGACCACTTTAGGTGGTCCAAAGACCACCCACCCTAGCTGGCCGACTAGAAAACTGGCTGGCAGGAAAGAAAAGTGGTCTACAGGGGGAGAAACTGGTCTACACCCCCTGTTCCACCCTCCAAGCAAAGGAAAACAAGGTTTGATTCAAAACTAAACCAAAAAGGAAGCAAAACAAAAGTCCACGAGACAAGGCACGCAGCCGGAAGCCCCGAAAACTAGTCTACGAGCGCAAAAAGTGGTCTACGAGAGGGAAAGATAGTCTACGACTACAAAAAGTGGTCTACAGACCTCTGTTTCCCTCTAGGCAAAGGCAACAAGGCATGGTCCAAAAACCAAGCCAAGAGGAGGAAGTTAAGAGGTCCCGAGACAAGGCGCTCGGCCGAAGGTTCCAGAAATCGGAAAATAGCCTACAAAAGGGAAAAGTAGTCTACGACTACGAAAAGTGGCCTACAGGCCTCTCTCTCCCTCCAAGCAAGGGCAACAAGGCATGGTCTACAAACCAAGCCAAAACACAAAGAGTTTAGAGGCCCGGAGGCAAGGCACTCAACCGAAAACTTTGAAAACTCGAAACGAGCACAAACATGTGCGATCATCACGTGCACAAACGATGACGTCTAAGTCTTAAGGTCGGTAAAAAATGGGGTGTCTACAGCCATGTTCAACGTAGAAGATATTTCTACAATAGCAGGGTGCTCCCATGCACGGGATTTGGCCAGCTATTCTCTTTTGAAAATATTTCTGACGTGAGATGCCGAAATTCTATAAATAGAGCACCTCCCCTTAGAGTTTAGGGTTAGAAAACTTAGGGATAAAGCATTTCCAAAGGCATACGAAGCCTTATCTATACCCTCTTGAAGATAGATGCACTATAGATGCACCATTGAAGCTCAAACTTGAAACTTCTTGCTGAAGTTTTGAACCTTATTTTAGATATTTGAGAGTCTTTGGATTGAGGTTTGTGAATCAAGAAGCTCTTCCTCTCTTCAAGAGGTTAAGCTTTGAACACTTTGCATTACCTTTTCTTTTACTCCCTTGTTCGTCATCCTCTGTTTTAAATTCAGATTTTTAGAGTTGTTTTTAGGCTTAAAAATGTGATTTAAACCTTGTTGAAGGTAGAAGGGTTAGCCACCCTTCCATAGGCTTATCCATAGTTGTGCTCTCTTTGTTTTCTCCATACTTTTGGTCCTTTTTCTTCACTTTTAGATTGATTTCAGCACTATTTTAGTTAGTTTTTGTATAAATATGGACTGTATATATGTGTTTAAAGCTTTAAATAGATAGCTTAATTCTTGAATCTATATCTCTTCTTCAAAGTTGTTGTAAGCTCTCTTTTAGTTCCATCTTTGAAGCATGGAAATGGATGTCTCATCCATATTTCATGAGTAGGAAGATGAGCATACAACAACTCTTCATAGCTTTTATTCATTTACTTAGTCTCGTTTTGATTTTGCTTTAAAGCCATATGAGAGCTCTTTCATTGGAAGTATTAGAGAGACTCTTCTAGTTTCTTTTGACGCATGGAAAGGGATTTCAATCCATGTTCCATGAGTAGGAAGAAGAGTCACTAATTGTTTTCCTTAATGATGTAATCTCTTGTTAATAAGCTTCTCTTTCGAAAATAGCTTCCTCTAAACCTATTCTCTCTAAATTTGAGTAGTCATTTACTCTTATTTTCCATAAGATATAGTAGGTTTCAGCCATCTCTTTGAATACTTCTTCTTAATTAGCCTTAGTTTTGTATCCACTGAATATTCTGTCCTATTGCTTCATGAATCATCATCTAAATACCTTTGGGATGTTTGATGATTTGTGAAGCAAACATATTCCCTTTTTGAAAATCTTCATGATAGAAAGGAGCAAGAAGGATGAACATCCTTTGGAAACCTTATGTTTTGTTTTGTTCCAGTTCTGTTGTAACGGGTTTTTCCCCAGAAACAGTGGCCTTAAGTCCATTTCCAACATGTTCATCACCATTCTTGGCCTTAACCTATGTCCATTTTTTACCACCCTTAAGACTTGGGTGCCTCAAGTTGAACACTCAATGATAAAATGCTACGCTGCACAACCGTTCAAGTTCTTCAGCAAAGGCTTCGATTTTTGAGCTTCTAATCCAAACCTTACATCCCATTTTTGACCAAAAATATTTTAGAACAAAATTATTTTACACCACAAAACCCTCTTTTCAAAATATTTTTTCAAATGTTTTTACGATGTTCTAAGCTAGCATTTTGATTAAAATATTGCACTTTTCGGTAAACTGAGTAAGAACAAAGTAGAAATAAATGGAATGGAGATGAACTCTTTGTAAAATATTTATAAACATCCTATTTATAGGTTTGGAGTTAAAGGAAATAGGAGGGGAGGGAAGAAAACTAGTTTAGGAAAAGGTTGGGCACCAATTTGTTAAGAAAGAAATGAGTAGCTTTCACTAAATTAGGCATATCTCTTTGTACACTTAGAATTTAGATGTGAGGCTATCACTATTGGAAATTAGACTTTTGGGGCTTCAATTTGGACTCAAGAATCATGAATCATCTAAAATCGAATCCTGATGAGGGAGATATGGCCGTTTGAAGTTGGGCATCAATCTGTTAAGAAAGAAATGAGTAGCCTTCACTAAATTAGCCATATCTCTTTGTACACTTAGAATTTATATGTGAGGTTACCACCATTGGAAAGTAGACTTTCGGGGCTTCAATTTAGACTCAAAAATCACCTAAAACCAAGTTTAAATGAGTGAGATATGCCAGTTTGAAGTCGGGCCTGAGAGCATATTTTTGTGGCCCACTGGCCAATTTTTGGTGGTTGGCTGTCCCCTACCTGGCCGACCAGCCAGGTGTCCCGGTAGGCAGATATTTTGATGCCAGTTGTTCCGCCCATGTGCATGCCTTGCACCAGCTGTCTCTATATAGATATTTCCAACTAGAGAAGCTATTTTTCTGTAAATACAAGACCATCCCTTTTGATTTTAGGTTAAAAAAATTCCTAATCCAAAACTTGCTAAGAACCCTTCATCTCTATCTTGCAATATACATACACTCTCTATACACTTCCTAAACCAAAAAATTGAGTCTTCTTGCTGAGGTACTTGAGCTAAAATTTCAGCTCTTGAGGGTGCTCACTTGTTGGTTTGTGAATCAAAGAGTAACCTCTCTTTAAGAGGTATAACTCTTGCCATCTCTGCACTACTTCTTTCCTCTCTTTTCTTGCTAATTTTATACTATTTTTGGACTGTGTTTATGGGTTGAAACTTATGACTTAAAGCTACTAAAGGTGAAAGGGTTAACTACTTTTCTTTGAACTTTATTTCATAAGCTTTTGTCCTTGTGTTTCCCACTTGTTTCTCAACTTTTGGCTACTATTTTTCAAAGTTTTAAGAAGCTGAAATATGTGGTTTTGAGGTCCAAAAAAATGGAGGGGTTAGCCACCCCTCCTTAGGCTTGCTTACTAGCTTTAATTCTATTTTGGCTTACTATTTTAGCTTGTTTTAAAGTATTTCTAGCACTGTTTTGCTATTTTTAGGACTGTTTTTAATGTGTTAAATTCATTCATGCTTTGTATAGTATGCTTATAGTATTGTAGTCCTCATAGGTTTGGTGGTTAGGCTTTAGACACTAACCTATTTGAGTTGATAGCCTTTATGTTTATAGCTTTGATACATTTTCTCTCACTTGTTCTAATAATTTCTGAAACCTCCCTCATTTCTTGGTTTTTTTTTTTTCAAAGAGTTATTTCAAATGAGTATTGTTTGAGCATGAGAAAGAGACCTTCCATGCTTAATGGTTTAATCTCTTCGAAGATTCATTACCAAGGCATTACATTTCTCTCATGCCAAAAACAACTTCTTGTTTGACACTTCTCATCATTAGTAGACACAACTCTCACCTTTGGACAAAACGACTAGAGAATGGAAAGGTAATAAAAGAGGTTAATAAAATTGAACTAAAATGGTAACAAGAGTAATAAAAATGATTTGGGTTCAATCGGACATTAATTGAACCTATTGCATCTCGAGTCATTACATACTCATTAGTGATGTTAATGACTCGAGAAGCGATGTCTACCACTTCCTTAGAGAGGCAACTCTATGATAGGGAGGAGGTTTTGTTGGTCTTTACGTTTCATTCATTGAGCCTTTGTCCCATTGATTCATAGATCGTCACGCAATGAGTTTGCATCGATTGATGGTTTGCGAATCAAGTCTACTCCTCCCTTGATCTGTTTCATGATAGGGAGAGGCAGAAAGGACAAATACCTCCAGGAAACACTCTATTTGTGCTCTGTTTCCTTTCTATTGCAGCAAGGGCGAACCACCTTACCATCCAACCGATCACTTTACAAGGTCGGTCGACCATTTTGTTTTATGCAGACAGTACCATTTTCATGGTAGAACAGAGTAGAGGCTGAGGCTAAAACAGATTATTTATCTAACTGCAAAATAGAACAGAAACTGGCAGTAAACGGAGGTGTTTTCTAGTGGATATTTTTATTCGTGTACGTGCGGCTCCTCTTTTCCCGTTCTTTTGATTTAATGCTTTAATAGTATTGTGTTGTAATTAATTACTTAGATTCCCTTGAACTTGTAAATATTTAATCTAGCTTATTCATTTATTTGAATTTGTAATAAGTAGTTAATTTGGTCACTTGTACATTCGGACCCTCCTGTGGGAAAATATGTAATAATGCCTGTATGTCTTCCAACCCCTATTTCTTTCTTTATTTTATTTACTTACTTATGATGGATTGCATGTAGCATCATATTTTCTTTAGCATTTTCCCTGACTTGCATCCATTCGTTTTGTACGCATAAAGGTTCAGCTCATCATGTTAATGAATGTCAATTTCAAACTTCCTTAATCGAATACGTGCTTTTATCGCATGCCTTGAATTGACTCACATGCCATACTAGTAGCCGAGCCTATTAATTGCATGTTGTATGCGTTGTATTAGCCATTTGCATATTAGAGCATACATTTTTCTAACTATTTTATTTCTTTTGGCTTACCTTTGCTGAGTACTAGGTGAGCATTTATTGCTTTAGCATATTGCATGCGTGTTAGTGTTGCCATATCAAACATGTTTACTATGAAGCTAAGTGCTTAATTGATTATCTCTTGAATGCCTGTGGATGAAGGCTTTTTCACTTAAATTGTGATGTTTTGACTAATGTACATACGAGTTAGCTTTTACGAGTGACACATATTCCAAACACTTTTCAAACAACATGAAATTAAAGTGTTCCAAATTGGGGCAAATTAGTCTATACTTGTGTGCATCACACAGTAAAGATAGCATAATAATTGAAACAAGAGCATAGAATGTACATAAAAATCACATCATGATTAGTAGAGGCCGATCTTTAATCAGGTGAGTGGAGTGCTCAATCCATGACCTTCCCCTCTCATACCTAAGTTCCCGAGCCGATACACTTTGGTGATGACGTATAAATGGCCTTTAGCACGAGTCACGGGTTTCCTAAATTTTCTAAAAAATATTTAGGTGGCGACTCTAAAATCTGGCAAAGCGGTCCATTTTTGGCATTTTTTTATTCAAAATCGATTTTTCAAAAGATTTGTCGGATTTGCATTCATTCGTATTTATCTATTTCACATTACACTTGTGAACTCAGATTCAGAATCGCAGGAGTCTGAACTGTAGGGCTATCGTATCCAAGGAGACTAAACCCCTCTGAAGAGCACAAAAAGCAAGCCACATAAGGCCAAAACAAAGGTAACTCAATCACACCCAGAAACACGACCACCATAACACGCCCAACACCCCCAAGTGCTCAGCACTAGAACACAAAAGGAAGTCCCCAATAAAAGTCTCAGTGAACCCACATAGGAAAAGGAAACTCCCAACAGAATAAGGTCAAAGACAACACCCCGTATACAAATCTCAATAACACTAAAACACTCCTCAAACCAAACACCCAACCTAAAATTAGCAATTTAAGCTAAGCCACTACACAACATTCATCATTCCAGGTAAAACATATGACAATAGAACTTTGTTTAAGGAAACTTTTCATCATTTTCTTGATTCTTTGAAAATCTTTCTCTTAAGTGTAAAACATTTCTTATAAGTGCCCAAAACTCACATGGATCATAAACCAAAATACATTTTCTATTTTTCAAGCAAAACTCAAAAGTTATATAAACATTCGTCGAAAATAAAGGTGTTAATTGGAACACATGATTAATATAGGCCGAAAGTTACCACATTGAGGCCGCTTAAGTTACATTTATAATCTTTGAATTTTGTTTGTTTGGTGGACATGATGTGTTTTGTGCACTTGTACAGATTTGGTAGGCAACACGCAAATTTAAGCAAAAAGTTGCGCAAAAGCAGATTCTCTGTGTGAGTAGTGAAAATTCTCGGCCTATCGCCTCACCACACATGCGGCCAAGCTCCACCACACGAGCGGCCCACCACCGCTCGAGCAAAAATTAGGGACGCTCGAGGTGTCCACCTAGGGTTGCGTGCGCAAAAATTTCAGTCTGTTCTATTGGGAATAAAAGGAAGAAAAGATGCTACTCTTTAGGGTTCAAAAATATTTCAGAGAAAATGAGGGACTAAGGTTTGGAAAGGGATTTCTCAAGCTTCAAGGGCAATTTTCATAGAGGCTTTTTCTTCTTTTACTTCTTCCCACGCCTCCATGAGTGGAGGCTCCTCTTTCTAGGGTTTTGATGAAACCCTAGCCAATTAAATAGGTTTTCTTTTTGGTTATTGTTTATATAATGGTTTGAACAGTTGTATGGTTGTTAAGAAGTTTTCAAATATAATTTTTCATTATTTCTTTAATTATTCTTCTTCATGTGATTCTTGAATGCTTCCCATGCAATGGTTTTCTGTGCTTTCACGTTCAAGGTATGAGACGAGCCATACTATGAGGGACGAGTCGTGTTGCTACCCTAGTTTAGAGCGAACTACTTGTAATACTTGAGATGGTTCGTGCCTATACATGGAATGTATTAATTTTCTTGATCAATACTTTGAACTTGTAGTTGCAAAGTATTATTTAATTCAAACTGTTACATAATTGATTTTATCGACTTTGTTGCGAGATGGAAGACGAAGGCCGCACAAATGACCAACAGGCCCCTGAAGAATGAGCAAGTTCGGATAGTAGTGCAAAATCTTGAGCCTGATATGTTACAGAAGATGATAGTTGTCCCATTATTCACCTTTAAAGACTTACATGAATTTAGGGTTCAGATTGAGAGCGCATTTAACAAAGGGATTATTCCTAGAACAAGCGAACCAACAAGAAGGGCGTTTTCCAGGAGTATCAATGCTAGCAGTAGCACTATTCCTGAACCCCCTGAAATCAATACCGTTGTCATCGATCCTCAAACTGTCGACCCCTTTGCCAATGCTAACCTGCAAATAGTCGGCCCAACCTGAGCTCAAGGCAGAAGTTTCACCCCCTTCCATATGAGCCTAACCCGTGCACTAGAAGTCCTGATGGAAAGAGGGCATCTTAAACCCCTTAATCTTGGACCACTTCCTAACCCACTACCTGTTAGACATAACCCCACCAAATACTGTGTGTACCATCGGCAACGTGGTCATGACACCGATAGTTGCTACTGCATTCGTCATGAGGTTTAGAATATCATTGATAACCAGACGATAGCTCCACCTTAAGAACCCAATGTTACCACCAACCCACTTCTTATCCATGACCAAGTACCTCTTGCTCACCTTAACCTCATCTATACACTACCTCCTACCTTCGATCTCAATATATATATATCACTCCATCCCATTTGCCCAGGACAGAGGTGTTCATTTTTGAAAACACTGATTTGTGCATGATGGATACACCCAATCTGGTTCGAATACACCAAAAGTGCCAAATGGCTTAACCCACTACTGTTGAGATGTTAAAAATGATTAAAGACCTTCAAGGAATGGAGGCAGATTTAACCTTTGGGGTTTCGACTCCATCATTTATCACACCTTATGCTGGGGATTTTGTATCGAAGAATTCTCCAATCTTGGGACAAGATAAAAGTAGAAGGGTTAACCCAAAATCGGAAATGAGATAAAGACTAGTGGTGATAATAGAACGGTAGCACAATTAGACACAATGTTCAACCTAGATATAGCAGTTCGACTCTTGGACAGAGTTGAAGCAAGTAGCAAGAATGAGTCTGGGGTGACTATTAACCTTTGTGCACATCTCCGATGGGTTGTCGAAGCTTTGAAGACCAAAGGCCTGAACAAATGGCAAGTCCTTGCACTTGTTGAAAAAGGTTGTGGATGAAACTTTCGCCACTCAACACACCAATGCTTAAGTGGGATTACTATCAATGAATTCAATGTGAAAAGCCAGGTTGTGGGTACTTTGAATCACAGGTTGGCAAACAAGGGAAGGTCAAACAATGAGGAGAGATGCTTTACCAGAAACATCCATTCTGATTCCAATCCCAAACCCATGAATACCCAGCCAACACCTGCCAACCCATTTGCCAATATTTCTAAAATTGATGCTTCCTACTCCCAAAAACGAACCTTCGCCTATCTCCATATGAGCCCAACCAGTGCCTTGAAAGCACTGATGGAAAGAAGGTATCTCAAACCTCTCAATCCGTGACCTCTCCTTAACCCTTTCCCACCTAGACACAACCCTACCTAATATTGCACATTCCATTAGCAGTACGATCATCACACTGACCAGTGCTTTCACCTTCGCCACGAAATTCAAGACTTGGTTGACAATAAGGTCATTACCCCACGTAAAAATCCCAAAGTTGTCAATAAACCTTTTCTGACTGTAATAGATTGCTATCCCATAACATAAATCCCAAAGTTGTCAATAAACCTTTTCTGACTGTAATAGATTGCTATCCCATAACATAAATCCCATCCATAGCTTGCCAACAACCAACCTTGACCCCAGCCAGCACGATCAAAGAGATGTGTGGGGGCAACCAGGGTAATTATGAGGCTCAATCTGTGAGACTCAGTTTGAACGTCTGAAATCAATCCTACTGGGTGTGGATGTTAATATTGTTGAATTAAAGGTAGGTTTTGGACCCTCCCGTGGGCTGCCTGAAGTTTTTCTTGAATTCTGCAGATAGACTTAGAGAGTGAAAACCCCTTTTGTTTTAAGAATGCTTATCAGCTTGTTTGGTTCCATTTTTCCAAAAACACTTTTTAGAAAATTTTACTTTCTTATTTTTCGTGTTTTTTTTTTACTGAATTTTTTTAATATTTTAAGCAATTTTTTTTTTTACTTTTTAGACACATCTAACATAAATACACCTAACAAGTAAAAAAATTGTAAAAACAATCTTTTAAAAATTCACTAAATACCAAAAATATAAAAAAATACAAGAATTCAGTACATTTTTTGTATTTTTATGTATTTATTAATTTTTTAAAATATTTTTTCACAAATTTTTTACTCTTTAGATACATCTAAGTAAGATGCATCTAAAAAGGTAAAAAAAATGTTTAAAATTTTAAAAATATTCACTAAAAACAAAAAAACACACAAACCAAAAAACTCAGTTTTCAAAAAACTTAATCCAGAAAACTCAAACCAAACACACTGTGTTGTTTTGAATTGTGTCCTGTGAAGAGCTGAGTTGTGAGTTTTATTTTCTTTGTCTTTTCTTGCGTTGTTATGTCAGTTGAGTTTCTTTCTTTGAGTCGCTCTCGTGTACCCTTAGATCTTCCTTTTTTTTTAATAAGAAAACGAGAGTCAAGTTTTTGATCGTTTTATTGCGCATATAATAATGCATGTGTGACCTTTTTCAAAATAGAAAAAGCTTCGAATTTATTGTTTGAATGAGATTCCGTTAATAAGCTCGAGTGTTAAAAAGGAACCCCCAAATGGTTTGAGTGGATTCTAAATTATCGTCACAAAGTCCTTCATGATTTCAAAAATTTTAAGTTATTTCTTTTGCAAACTTACGAAGATAGATTCAGAATTGTGCGTGGTATTCTACACTGTCCTGGGGATTCTCTTTACCTGTAAGCGATCATTTTGGCAAGTACAAGATGGCTTTCAGACCTCACAATCATAGAATTCCTCCCCCTGGTGTTTTCATTGCTTCAAAATGAAATGGATGAAAGAAACCAAAAAGAGAAAGAAAAGAACCAAAAAAGGAGAATAAGAAGAAAATAGAAAAAAGAAAGGAAAAAGAAAAAAAGTCAACCATCAAGTTAGGGGTATTCATTGGAATGAAATCCAATCAACTGTGAGGAATATAACTTTTGTTTGAATTCAGGGAAGCCAATGCGAGGAGGTACCACATTGCGAGAAGAGCCAACTTTGAAAATGGAGCGAAAGAAAGGAGGAAGACATGCATAAGAGAATGGAGAACCAAGTTCAAATCAAGGTGAAGCCAGTTCCAATATTAGGGTAAGAATGACTATTGATCAAATTCACCGCAAATATTGTAATCCTATCCTTAAAAGGCTTGCTAGGCCGAAAACTCGGAAGGGCAACCTAGGCAAAAGTTAGAACATAAAAAATGAGAAATCAAATAAATAGAGCACATAAGGTTGAAAACTCGAATGGGCAATTTTAGCAAAAGCTAGAGCACAAAAGGAGAGTGTCAACACCCGAGTGAACCTCAGCCATGAACTACGTTGACCTGATTCCCATTCTTAGGATGCGTAGGTAACTTCATCCTGAAGTTCGGTCTCAACCATATCCATCTCATCCATCTCAACCCAATCATTTAGCCCAATTCATGTCGTCAGTTTCACATCAATCCATAAGTTACACCGACTGCCGTGTATGTCATATAAATGCGTTAGGTAAGGAAGAACTAGTTGGAATCAACAAGTGAAGCAATTTTCAATACTTGAACTTATCAGTAAAATCTTTAACTTGAGCAAAAAGGGAATCAAAACTCAGGTTTTGCAAAATTGAGTTCTAAAGGGAGCATAAGTAAGACTTAGGGCACTATGAATGATCAGTTACCTTGAATCTTTTTCTGCTTTTAGGTCAGTTGTAAGGTCTCTTCTGTCGTGTCCAGTGTTTGTCTCGATCTGCACTCTTCATCGAGTCACCATAGTATGTCTGTCGCTCTAAGTTCAATAGCGTGGCATGGTCAAAATTTCCATACATGAATGTCCGCTCCAAACTCAAAAACAAGTCCGTGTGTGGAATTCATAAACAAACTGAGAATGCCCATACAAGAGGCATGTGTTTATGATCAGTGTATGTGAGAAATCCGTCACTACTTTAGAGGAGACTAGAGTAAGTTCTCAACATGCTGGGACAGAAGAAAAGCATGAGTCTAATTGGTTGGCAACCGTTCCAGGATCTGATGATCCCCATCACACATGCCTGCATAATGTTAAAAAAAAATGTGGCTAGCGAGTAGACAATAGGGGCAATTTTCAGTACATCTGATTGGGTCATCCATTGAATAAAGGGCATGAACCCAACCTTTCTTCCAATCCGCTCAAAGCCATTTGTTGGGCACTTTCCATTGGGTTAGAGTAGCTCACCCCCATAACGATTCTGATATGATTCAGCTTTGAAAAGTTGTCTCTGACTATTTCAAAACTCTCTTAGGATTGCTATCTTCCCTCTGATTAATACATGTGTTCTGGATTATGCATGCATGCTCATACACTCTGGTTGATTTGAATTGCATGCTTGGTTGCTCATGTTCTTGACTTTGCTCTATACTTGTAATAACAGAGTTTCATTGAGTTACCTTCCACAGTGTTTTATTGTTACACGTCAATAAGTTGTGGCAAGTTACCCTACACTCATTCTATAAGGTACATGATGCACTATCTTGTGCACTTGCATCGCATTGTTTTGTGCGTTCATCTTGCACCGCACTGTTTTGTGCATTTACTTGCATCACACTGTTTTGTGCATTCATCTTGCATCGCATTGTTTTGTGCATTCATCGTACATCGCACTGTTTTGTGCATTCATCCCCAATAACACTGTTTTGTGCACCAGCATCGCACTATTTTGTGCATTCATCTCTTATAGCACTAGCATCGCACTGTTTTGTACACTAGCATCGCATTGTTTTGTGTATTCATGCCCTATAGCACTATTTTGTGCTCTAGCATCGCACTGTTTTGTGCATTCATCCCCCATCGCACTATTTTGTGCACCAACATCGCACTGTTTTGTGCACCAACATAGCACTGTTTTGTGCACCCATATAACACTATCTTGTGCACCCCCATAGCACTGTCTTGTGCATTCACCTATATCGCACTGTCTTGTGCACCCCTATAACATTATTTTGTGCATTCACCTACATCGCATTGTTTTGTGCATTCACCTGCATCGTATTATTTTGTGCACTTGTATCGCATTGCTTTGTGCACCTCACCCGTACTGTCTTGTGTACTCTCTGGGTCTAAGAGACCTTAAATCCTCTAAAGATGCAATTCCTTTGGTGTTTGTCATGCCCAAATGACATCAGGCAGTCTGGTATAGCCACCTGACTATGTTTATAGTGAGTTCCTAAGAGACCAACTAAGATGGTAGAATCTAAAGTTCGAGTGGTTGAGACCTAGAACGCAAATGTTTGGAATTTTGTTGAACTAGAGTATGGTTTAAATACCAATAGGTGTATCCTCGACTTGAAATCTGTATGGCAGCCCCATAGGTTAAGGTAGCTTGTATGTGCCTCACTTCTGGATACTGAACCAACCTAGGCTGTCACCCTGTTGGAGAATAGGGAAAGTTACAAACATGGCCTGGGAAAAAAGTAGTACCCGTGGTTTTTGCATGAAGATTATACCTTTGTCGAGCGTTTGGGGTCCTTGAGATTGTTTTATCTGTTTGGAAGTGTAAGATGAAGGAAGAAGTCTTAAAACCAAGAAGAAGAGGAAGATCCCCAGCAGCATAAGGTGAGTCATCACCAATTACCCCTGTAAGATGCTTTCTAAGGCACCACTTCCTAGCTGCTACATCATATCTATTATCATCTATTACCTTTATCACATTGTATATAGCATTTATCGCATGTATCTACTACACTATCCATTACACCCATTACATCATACCATTTCATTGCCTACATCCTTTTCATGTTAAGCTTATTCTGGCATATGCTCATACCTTTCACGCATTAAGGCATAGTTCTACATGTGTACGCACTTATTCTACAAGAATTGTGGTTTAAGGGTGTCGGCACATTTTCTATGTTAAATGTAGTTTGATTTGTATCTCTATTCCTTTATGCTATTCATGTGGTAGGCACTGCTTGTGATTTGATTATTTCGTTACATTGTGTATCATTTGTATCATGCCCTTAAACTACTTTGGTTTGATTCCTTGCAAAGGGATACACAGGCAACCCTCGGGTTCAACCACCTGCATCTGCATTTTGTTTGTTTGCCCAAGTCTTACGGCCTCGTCAAATGGGTCGTCTTCAGGCTTTGACATTTACTCACATCATTTCATGACTTCGAGCTTTGTCAAAGAGGGGCAATTGTAGACACCCCATTTTGACCGCCCTTTAGACTTGGGTGTCTCCTTTTGAACATTCAATGATGAAATGTTATACTGTGTAATCTTTTGAATCTTCAGCAAAAGAATTCAGTTTTGAGCTTCAAACCTAAACCTTGCACCCCATTTGGACCAAACTCTATTTTTCTAGCCTGACCACTCAAAAAGCAGCAAAACCAAAAATGACCGACATGCCACATCCTCTTACCTAGCTGGCCATGTTTGCCGAGAATAGATATTTTGCAGCTGTAGCTGTTCCTATAAACGAGCTCCAAGCCAGCTGTCATTTATTAGATATTTTCGACGTGAAACGCCGAAATTTTATAAATACAACACCTGTCCTCAGTGTTTGGGGTTAAGAAACTTAGTAAGCAAGCCTTTTTCAAAGATATCCAAACCTTTTCTACCCTCTTGATATAGTACACTAGATATACACAATTGAAGCTTGATTTTGAAGCTTTTTGCTGAGATTTTGAACACTATTTTAGATACTTGAGAGTGTTTAGCTTGTAGTTTGTGAACTAAGAAACTCTTCCTCTTCTCTGAAGGTTAATTCTTCAACTCTTTCCATTTCATTTTCTTTTGTGCTTCTTGTTCTTCATTTCAATACTTTTTTTTTAAAGAATATTTTGGGCTTTAAAATGTGATTTAAACCTTGTTGAAGGTGGAAAGGGTAGCCACCCTTCCATAGGCTTGTTCTCTAGTGTTGCTCTCTTGTTGTTCTTTATTTTTTACTTATTTTCTTTCATTTTCAGCACGTTTTTTGGAGGATTTTGATTAAACATGAAACCGTATATATGTGTTTAAAGCTTATATAGATAGTTGTGGGAGCCGAATTTCATCAGGACCGTAGAGGATGAGCGTGTCCGGTCCGAAACGTAACCCCTACTCGGCACATAACCCAACCAATCAAACAGACGAATAAAAGAACCAGAACCCCCAACCAGTAGAACAGAGGCCGAGTAGAGACATACATAACGGAACAAGGATGGGCCCAGTCCAAAGGCCCAGAAAGAATACTATAAATACGGGATCACCCATCAGAGGAAGGTATATGTGAATTGTTATGCTTAACTTAGAATACAAGTAATCTTGAGTGTTGAGACTGACTTGTCCGTCGGAGTGCTAATTCCGGCACCCCCGACCGGAGTGTTTGTTCCTTTTCAGGCGACTATTAGCGGATCACGAGCGTCCCCCAGGACCAGAAGAGTATTTCCAAACCACATCCCCACAATTGGCGTTGTCTGTGGGAATACTCAAGCATATCCATAGCGGGCGTGACGGAGGACCCTTCAATAGTCACTGATGAAACCACGCAGATAGACGACTTCACGCCAACAAACACGTATGGACCGGAGATTATCCCTGCAAGACGCACTTTGAACTTCGCCTCACCTTCGACTCCAGAGCATGAGGCAATGCAAGGGATCATGGAATAGGCAAAGCAAAACGTGCAGAGGTTAGAGAACATGATTGCTGAGAACGAGCGCCTCCGTCAGGATTTGGCCTTGGAGGTAGCAAAGTCCAAACAAGCCGTGCGCCAAGATCCGAAACGACCTCTGAAAGTAGGTGGTCGACGACCTCGAGCCCGACAACAAGACACTGATAGCGACTCCGACTCATTATCCCTAAGCCCAAAAAGAAAGGACGACCTGAAACCTCCAGCTCCTCTGAAGAGGGCCCACATATAAGGCATAAGCGCGGAAGAAATAGTTCAAATGATTAGGACCAGCATGATCCCTTTGTGCGACGGATCGTAAGGGCGATCTTGCCCAAAAAGTTTAAAGCTCTGTCATTTACTCTCAATGATAGAAAATCAGACCCCACTAATCATATCCGCCACTACAAGCAAGCCATAACATTGCACGCAGACGATGAGGCCCTCATGTGCTGAATATTTCCTAACAGTTTGGGACCATTGGCTGTCAGGTGGTATTATAAACTGGAGCCGGCTTCGACCAAAACCTTCCACCAATTACAGAAGTCCTTTAGGGCCAGATTCATCACCAACGAGGTCCAGCCGAAATAAGCCGGCTCTCTTTGGGCAATGCAAATCCTGCCAGGAGAAACACTAAGAGCATATTCGGCGCGATATTGGGAATGCTTTAATCTTATTGATAACGCTTGCAATGATTCGATGGCCATTACAGCCTTCAAAATGGGATTACATCTAGATAGTGCCGTCCGCAGTTCCTTAACTAGAAGACCTCCCAAAACAGTCTGGGGGTTGATGAAGAAAGTAGAGGAATATTGCAAAGTGGAAGATGACGCCTTGCGGGTTAAATCCGAACACTTGGCCAACAAAACGGCCCCTCTTGAAATTGCTCAGCCAATAAGTTCCGTACCACCTCAGAGCCTTGAACCACGACAGCGGGCTAAACGAGACAAGAAACGGGATTCTCGCCGATCAAGCGATCAATGCTCACACTGAGCAAATGAGCAACTGCAAGTTGATAGTAGGCACACAAAGCGCGCCGACAAGAAATATATGGAGCTGTCAGAGCCAATCAGCTCGGTTATGCCAAAATCCAACATCTTCCGTTCTTCAAGTAGCCGTCCAAAATGATGGGACCTCCTGAGACGAGAAGACGGGACAGGCGGTGTGAGTATCACAGAGATCAGGGTTATGATACGGACAGTTGCTATGCTCTGAAAGACCACCTTGAGAAATTGGTACAAGATAGTTGGCTCCAGCAACATGTCCGAAAGAGTATAATCAAAACAGTTGCCCTTCGGCAAGACTCACCTCCGCTCGGCGTCATTTATATGATATTCAGCCTTCCGACGCCTCTTACCGTACACGCAATTCAGTCAACCCCCCAGAAGCAACGCACAACAACGAAACGGCCCCACGAAGCTCTAAGTATTATCTTCGACGATTCTGATCTTATCGGCGTAACACTCCCCCATATTAATCCATTGGTCATTGAGCTACACGTAAATCGATTTACCGTTGAACGTGTCCTTATAGACCAGGGGAGCACTTTGGAGGTTATGTATTATGAGACCTTCATCAAGCTCGGCTTCAACGAATCAGACCGGTCTCCGGCTCCTCATCCATTATTCGGCTTCAACGCAAATCCAGAGTACTCGTTGGGAAAAATCATACTACCCGTTTGAGCGGGCTCCCAAACAGTGGATGTGGAATTCTTGGTCGTCAAGCTCCCTTCGCCGTACAATCTCATCATGGGGCAAACTTGGCTACACACTATTCGGGCCGTGCCAAGCACCTATCATCAGCTGCTACTCTTTTCGATCGAACACGGCATTGAGCAAATCCATGATTCCCGACAATCTGCACAAGCATGTGATCTCCTTTTTGAAAAGCCGAATCAAAACAACCGCGACGATGCCGGGCGGCTCCCCAGTGAAAAGCCACGGAGGCCCTAGGCGAAACCAACAGCAGCTTACCAAGTCGTATAATCAACGTGTTCAGCTGCATCGCTACACACCAGAAGAGTTGATCCTGAAGGTGCTTCCGGATAATAGAAGACCGGTTGATAGAAAATTAGGTCCTAACTGAAATGACCATCATCGGATAGACTCCATATTGGCTCAGATATATGTAAAGAAGGGGTGTGCCACGGCCCTGGAACCGGAAGCACTTACAAAAATTATCATTAAACCCGACTTGTGGGAAATGATCCTAGTTCTAAAAGATTCGCCATGTACACACTCCACCTTTGTAATGCAAGGATTCTTGTTGAAAAATTGTAATCCCACCCACTGCGAAATCTAGTTAAAAAGCGCTAAAAAAAAAAAGCCTCCAGATTCGGAGCCCCATTGGTGCATGATGTCTTTGGGCCGAGAAAGCCTTCGGATTCGGAGCGCTCTTCGTGGATATCACGATTGGCCAAAAAGCCTCTAGATTCGAAGCCCCATCGGCGTATGACGTCTTTGGGCCAAGAAAAGCCTCCGGATTTGGAGCGCCCTTCGTGGATATCACGATTGGCCAAAAAGCCTACGGATTCGGAGCCCCATCGACGCACGACATCTTTGGGCCGAGAAAAGCCTCCGGATTCGGAGCGCCCTTCGTGGATATCACGATTAAAAAGCCTCCGGATTTGAAGCCCCATCGGTGCATGACGTTTTTGGGACGAGAAAAGCTTCCGGATTTGGAGCGCTCTTCATGGATATCACAATTGGCCAAAAAGCCTCCAAATTGAAAGCCCCATTAGCGTACGACGTCTTTGGACCGAGAAAGCCTCCGAATTCGGAGCGCCCATCGTGGATATCACGATTGGCCAAAAAGCCTCCGGATTCAGAACTCCATCGGTGCATGACGTCCTTGGGCCGAGAAAAGCCTCTGAATTTGAAGCGCCCTTCGTGAATATCACGATTGGCCAAAAAGCCTCTAGATTCGGAGCCCCATCAGGCATGACGTCTTTGGCCGAGAAAAGCCTCCGGATTCGGAGCGCCCTTTGTGGATATCACGATTGGCCAAAAAGCCTCCGGATTCGGAGCCCCATCGGCACACGACGTCTTTGGGCCGAGAAAGCCTTCGGATTCAGAGCGCCCTTCGTGGATATCACGGTTGGCCAAAAAGCCTTTGGATTCGGAGCCCCATCAGTGCATGACGTCTTTGGGCCGAGAAAAGCCTCCGGATTCGGAGCACCCTTCGTGGATATCACGATTGGCCAAAAAGCCTTCGGATTCGGAGCCCCATCGGCGCACGACGTCTTTGGGCCGAGAAAGCCTCCGGATTTAGAGCGCCCTTCATGGATATCACGATTGGCCAAAAAGCCTACGGATTCGGAGCCCCATCGGCGCATGATGTCTTTGGGCCGAGAAAAGCCTCCGGATTCAAAGCACCCTTCGTGGATATCACGATTGGCCAAAAAGCCTTCAGATTCAGAGCCCCATTGGCGCTTGACGTCTTTGGGCCGAAAGAGCCTCCGGATTCGAAGGCCCTTCGTGGATATCACGATTAGCTCAAAAGCCTCCGGATTCGGAGCCCCATCGGCGCACAACGTCTTTGGGTCGAGAAAGCCTCCGGATTCGGAGCGCCCTTCGTGGATATCACAATTGGCCCAAAAGCCTGCGGATTCGGAACCCCATCGGCGCATGACATCTTTGGGCCGAGAAAGCCTCCGGATTCGAGCGCCCTTCGTGGATATCACGATTGGCCAAAAAGCCTACGGATTCGGAGCCCCATCGGCGCACGACGTCTTCGGGCCAAGAAAGCCTCCAGATTCGAAGCGCCCTTCGTGGATATCACGATTGGCCAAAAAGCCTCTAGATTTGGAGTCCCATCGGCGCATGACATCTTTGGGCCGAGAAAAGCCTCCGGATTCGAAGCACCCTTCGTGGATATTACGATTGGCCAAAAAGCCTCCGGATTCAGAGTCCCATCGGCACATGACGTCTTGGGCCGATAAAGCCTCCAAATTTGGATGACCAAATAGTGCCCCCGGGCGACGTTCAAGGGCCGAATAATATTCCAAATTCAGAGTTCGGAGCGCCCTCCAGAATAATAAAAATAAAAATAAAAATAAAAATAAAACATTTACACATCAAAGCATGGATATATAAGTTGAGCCGGCACAACCATATGAACAAAACAAAACGTGCCAACATTCGAAACAAGATTAAGCATATAAACTTTTAAAATAAGATATTTTATTCGATTAAACAGTAATTACAAAGACACAATCTACGTTCAAGCATTACAATATCTATTTTCATATGGCGTCACGTTCGTCCCCACCCTTTTCGACTTCGAAGGCGAAAAATGGGAAGTGGTCGTGTTGGTACCGCGGCAGCGCCGAATCAACGCCGGCTGCTCGGAGAGCATCCGCACTTGAATCCACCATGTTCACACCGGCGAGACAATCACCCTCGAGGTGGAGAGCTTTGACACCATAGACAACGTCGAAGCCAAGATCCAGGACAAGAAAGGAATTCCCTACGAAGACAGTAAAACTCAATGGTCGGGGTGATCTGCTTCGACGACTTGGAGGCTGATGTTTTTCCCGTTCTTTGAACGCCCTACCTCTCACACGGGTGGGTTCTCTATTGCGATTCATTGCAGTATCAAGCTCAACCAAAGTTTGAGCTTCTTCTCTGTTGTTGAAGAAAACTTCATTTGACATTCACACTTATCTAACCCCACGCAACAAAATTGTTTTAAATCAAGTCTGAACACATTAAGTGAAGTTACTGGCGCGAAAAGACCGCGGCGATTTATTTCTAGTCCTAGCAGTGACCCTGAGGTGATTTCATTAACACTGAACTCCAAAAGTCGGATGCCGATCGATATTGGCCACAGCCACTCCATGTACTAATTTTTTTGGCTTTTTGGAGTTAAAATGGCCTAATTATATAAACGGCAATTATAGATAGGCTAACAGTCTCCGGATTCGGACCCCCTGGTTCATAACACCTTTGGGCCGATTAAGCCTCCGAATTCGGAGCCTCATCGACGCATTGACCGTGCGTGACACGTATGCCAAATATATATTTAATGAAGAATGCTTGTCATAAGCCGGCATATAACCGTTCGGAATTAAATGCCCAGTTCACTCGGGCTGGTCAATATTTATACAATGAAACAAATGCAAACACGTATAAGCCAAATGCAAATTACAATGAAATTTTTAAAATAGGGCGTTTTATTCAATCAGGTAATAATTACATAATTACATAGTATTCTTATACGGCGTCGCCCTCATCCTCACTCTTCTCAACTTCAAAAGCGGAAAACGGAAAATCGTCACGTTGGTAGGGTGGCAACGCCGAATCAATGGCCGACGCTCGGAGAGTTTCTGCGGCCTGAGATGCCTTCATCCAACCGTGCTTAAAGCCACGATTTTCACATCGGCAAACTTCTTCGGCGTGTTTCTCTTTGGTCTTCTGAATTCCGACCAGTCGGCCGTCATGGAAGCCTTTTTCATAGGCTGCGGCTCTCGCAGTCTCAATTGCGAACATGCTAGCCGTATTACGATCGGTGATCGCATCACTAATCAGCCTTTGAGTAACCCTCTCTTCGACAATCGGGTTAGGGTTGATTGGGGCTCGGCAGACTTGATTTTCCTTAACTCACGCTCGGCTTTCTCGGCGCTGGCTTCTAACTTCCGAATGCGTTCATCTCTCTGTTCTATGTCGCGGTGAGCGGCGCGGAGACACATGCCAATCTCATACACCGTGTACAGTCCCCTTATTGCCCTGCGAATGCCTTCACGAAACACTTCGAAGTCCGGTCGACCTACCATCGACTGCTAAACTTCGAGTGGAAAAATCTGTCGAGCAAACTCGACTGCCACATTTGGAACTCGAATGATGGAATCCGCCTCTGTCATTGGTCTATTACCCACGAAGACCGCGAAACTCAATGGGCGAGGAGTCGCGTCAGATTCCCTTCCAGGACGGGGTTGAGGAGTAGCGTTGGATTCCCTTCCAGGACATTATGGCTGTTTGTCCCTCCTAGGCGACCTACTTCGATGACGAGGAGATCGGTATCTCTCCCGATCCCTCGAAGTCCTATTGCCTGTGCATGAAGGTTCACTACTTCGACTCATGGCACCTCCTATCTCAGCTAGCGTCTTCGCTTCACCTCTGCTGTTGAAGAAAAGCTTATTTGACATTCGCACTTGTTTAATCTTCCTCAAAAAGCTGGACTGAGTTGTTGACAAAGCACATAAATAGGACCCCCGTTCACAAAGTACACTCCTATTTATTCCCTACGAGGGCAGCATCTCCGAGGCAATCTCATTAATATTGAAGCACCAACAGCCTGGCGTTGATTGAGTCATGCCCCAGTCACCCCATCGACCACTGTTATTCGCCAACTGAGTCACGTGTTATTCGGCATTCTAGGTTCATGAACCAGCTGGGGCAAGGGTAGATTCATTAATCTAGACGGCTTGAGTGTCCCATCCATTCCCCGAATTGATTCTTCAGTACAAGATTCATACATAACATGTTTCTCGGCATTTTAGGTTCATGAACCAGCTGGGGCAAGGATAGATTCATTAATCTAGACGGCTTGAGTGCCCCAGTCATTCCACGAATCGATTCTTCAGTACAAGATTCATACATAACGTGTTTCTCGGCGTTCTAGGTTCATGAACCAGCTGGGGCAAGGGGAGATTCATTAATCTAGACGGCTTGAGTGCCCTAACCGTTCCACGAATCGATTCTTCAGTACAAGATTCATACGTAACGTGTTACTCGACGTTCTAGGTTCATGAACCAGCTGGGGCAAGGGTAGATTCATTAATCTAGACGGCTTGAGTGCCCTAGTCGTTTCACGAATCGATTTATCGGAAGCTTGATATTTTATTCTAACTGCCAATTCTCCTAACTATATACTCATACAGCAAACAATACGAGAAATAATTTGAGAGCATCTAAAATTTTATTCATAAATTTGGCGCTAGCAGCGGACATTTTACATATGAAAATCCAAAAACGATGAAAGTCAACTAACAAAAAACATACATTGAAATTGAGTAAAGCCTAACAAAACTAGAATATCATCCAAATCAAGTCTCAGGATTAGACTCAAGCGGCTCAACGTCCACTTGCTCGTATGGAATTAGCATAGCCAATGTAACTCCAGTTGCAGCAAGGGCTTTGAGCCAGCCGTGTCTGAATCCCCGATTCTCAAATTTGGGGACTTCTTCTACGTAGTCATTAAAGGCGGCACTCTTCCCAGCCTCGAACGCTGCGGAAGCCTTAGAGTCGGCTTTTTCCTTGGCCTGCTTCAACTCTTCAAACTCGGTCTCCAGCTTCGGAAGTGCCTCCCTAACTAACTTAAGCGATTCCTCGCTCGCGTTTGCCTTCTCCTCGACGTCATATCTAAGTTGATCAGCAGTCCTGGCCCTTTCCTTCTCGGCCTCGGCCCGCGCACTTTCCATTACGGCTCTCATTGCCTCAAACTTTGCCCTACTCCTTTAACCATCGACTTCTGATTGCAAGCGGCCAATCCTTTCAACGGCTTCATACTGACGACGGCCTAATTCGGCGATCCTTCCAACCGTCTGCAAAATAAAGGGTCGTCATTCCAGAACATCAAATGCAAACCAAACCAACGAAGGAGTTAATCACATACCAGAAGAGCAGACTGAGCAGCTAACGCTACCGTTACCAAGTCTGGCTCGGCACGAAAGATCGCATTGTCAATAGGCAATGAGACCGAGGTAGCTAAACTCTCTGCCACAGCCGAATCTTTCAAAGCCGACGCTTCAGAGGAGATCGGCATGTTCTTTATCTTTGGCTCAATAACGAAAGGAAAAACCAGAGCCGACTCCTCCAATCGTGGGCGTTTATCAATGGGTCCCTCTTCAGAGCCGTCCTCACCCTCAGCATTCCGCTTTTTGCCCCGATCCTCTGAAATCGACTGCCCTTCTATAATTGGGCGCTCGACAACCTTCTCCGTCTCGGCGACAACAACGCGAGCCGTTTCTTCTACAACAGTGGATTGAACAGATACAGTCGAAACAAGTCCGAAACGAATGGCCTCGGCCTTTTGTCGGGCAGCCATGCGTTCGGCATTTCTTTTCCGCGCCATCTGCGTCAGGTTTTCCCCAGCTATATCCTCAGAGTAATCGCCGGGAAGGTCTTCCAAGTTTGTAAAAATATCTTCAAAGGCGTCCCCTCGGCTTGATGTAGATGGAGGATTAGGAGAATTCAATTCGGCTTCCTCAAAGGCCGAATTAATAGCTTCATCAACTTCCATAGCCAACCGATCGGGGACCTTGGTGATCGGTTTGGCCACTTGTTCTTCCATGTGTTCAGAATCAGATGATTCCAAACCAGTCTGCCTCAAGTTTTTGAAGCTGGAGAAGATGAGGGCTTTAAGATGACTGTCGCCTCGCGCGATCGGAATGTTGTCCGCCGCCGAGAACATTGTGTAAGTCAGCTCATACCGTAGTAGTATGTGGGCCGCCCTCCCTTGTTTTTGAAGGTTTGGACGGCCGACGAACTGTAGTGCGGTTCTAATTTCTGCGACCACAACGTCGTCGTGTGAAACCAACACTCTTTTCAAATCACTGCCTGCATAAACAAAACGATTAGATAAATATAGTGCCGAATAAATATATACAGAAATCTTAGAAACAAGTAATCCAATTGGCCACCTGGTTCGCCTTTTTTCCTCAGGCGATCTTCACCTTCGTTGAACTCCCAATTGCCGCGGACAACGACTATCATATCGTCGACACGCTTTCTAGAACTGGCGAGCATAGTCACTAGTGATGATCAGTATCCTTGGCCCTAAGAAAGTAGCGCCCTAGCCAGCTAGTAGATCTGGTTAGGACGTAACAGTGCCGAATGGCGGGAATACCTAAATTGATCCTAAGATGACGATTTAGTTCTACGATCCCCATTATGATGCGAAAGAAGTTCACATTGGGCTGGGAAGGGATTAGACCCCAGTATATAAGAACGGCCCTCAAAAGTGGATGAAGAGGAAAGCGGACTCTGCCCTCTGCAATTGATAAGAGAGGAAAGGCGATTGTGTTCCCGTCTTCCCTCTGCATATCAGCGGCACTGTCTGCCAAAAGTGACAGCTGGACGTCGTTAGGGATGGCGAAATGACGTCGAAAACTGGAGTTTCGATCCGCCGAAAGGAGCTCTTTTAGATGTTTTGCCATTTTCTTTTGGCCAAATCCAAGGATTACAGAAATTTAAAAGAAAACAAGGAAGTGGGATCAAAAATGAAGGAGGAGAAGACTTACAAGAGACGAAGGGAGAAGCGGGTAACGAGTTGTAGAAGCCGCGAAGAGACGGAGTTGCACTAGGGGGCGCGCAAGATATCTCTTGAACGTTCAGGACATACACTCGAAGAGACAATTTCAAATCATATTAAATGGAAGCAATGTACGAAGAGGCGGGAAGGCATTACAATGACTAAGAAGCATGTACGCATTCTGACACGCATTGGGAAGAGGGTTAACCGCCGAATTTTTGACTTCTCACGCTAGAAGCCAAACACGCCGACTAACTAACGCTAGTAGGATGTTTGGGGGGCAATTGTGAGAGTTGAATTTCATCAGGACCGTAGAGGATGAGAGTGTCCGGTCCGAAACGTAACCCCCACTCGGCACATAACCTAACTAATCAAACAGCCGAATAAAAAAACTAGAACCCCAAGCTAGTAGAACAGAGGCCGAATAGAGACATACATAACGGAACAAGGATGGGCCCAGTCCAAAGGCCCAGAAAGAACACTATAAATACGGGATCACCCATCAGAGGAAGGTATGTGTGAATTGTTATACTTAACATAGAATACAAGTAATCTTGAGTGTTGAGACTGACTTGTCCGTTGGAGTGCTAATTCCGACACCCCCGACCGGAGTGTTTGTTCATTTTCAGGCGACTATCAGCGGATCACGAGCGTCCCCCAGGACCAGAAGAGTATTTCCAAACCACATCCCCACAATAGTTTAATTCTTGTCTCATATCTCTCTTCTTGAAAGATATTGCAAAGCTCTCTTCTAGTTCCTTCTTTGTAGCATGGAAACATAAGTTCTATCCATGTTCCATGAGTAGGAAGATGAGCTTGCAATCATCTCTTCATAGCTTTCATTTCTTGCTTTTACTTAATTTAGATTTGCTTTTACTTTAGAGCTATATGAGAGTTTTTCATCAAGATCATTAGAGACTCTTTTCTAGTTCCTATGAAGCATGGAAATGGAGGTTTCAATCCATCTTTCATGAGTAGGAAGAAGAGTCACTTTTGTTTTCTTAATGATAGAACCTCTTGTGCATAAGTTTTGCCTCCAAGAATGGCTCTTTCTAAACCTACTCTCTCTAAACTTGAGTATTCACTTGCTCTTGTTTTCCATGAGATTCAATGAGTTTTGGCCATTTCTTTGATTGTATCTTTCATAATTAGTTTTAGTTAGCTTTGTATCCATTAATTGCCATCCCGTTGCTTCACTAATCATCATTTAAATACCCTTGGGATGTTTGATAATTTGTGAAGCAAACTTACTCTCTCCTTGAGAATTTTTCATGACAGGAGAGAGAAGGAAGAACGAACATTTGTTGGAAACCCCTTATTTTGCTCTGTTCCAGTTCTGATTGCAGCAAATCCTCCTTCAAAATCAATGGCTGACCAGTCAGTCCCCTGTACGACTGACCACTTCTATAGGCCGGCCGACCACATTTTTTTATACGGCTATGGTGCTTTTTCTGTGAAACAAAGCAGATCTTGAGGCCCAAAACAGAGTCATTTTTCAGACTATGAACAGTGCAACCTCTAGCAGTGAGCAGTGGGGGTTTCTGAAAGATGTTCTTGGTTGTGCGCATGCGATTTCTCATCTTTCATTTAATATTAGCCGCTTCGATTCATTTGTAATTAATTAGTTGCTTTCATTCGGACTTGAAATAATTAATTAGTTTATTCATTTGTGTTTGTAATAATCATTCGGACCCTCTTGTACGAGAGCAAATTTGTAATATTTGTATATCTTTCAACCCCTATTTCTTTTTCCCTTTTACTTATATGCTTATCGTGGTTGTATATAGCATCATGTTTTCATTTCATATCATTACCATATCTATTTTTGCATGCACTAAGGTTCGGTTCATCATTATTGAATATCATCGTCATTACTTACTTGAATACATGCGTTACCGCAAGTTAATCCATATGACATGTTAATAAGCTGAACCTAATAGTTGCATTCTTGTATGTGTTGCATTAGTCATGTGCATTATTAGGGTCGTGCATTTTTCTAATTACTTTGGCTGTGTTTGGTAAGGCTTTGAAAAGTTGATTCCACCCATTGGTTTGAGTGTAGTGTTTGGTTATAGTTTTCAAAAATTGATTCCACACCCACTTTTGAAAATACGTCTACCTAGTCATCTTACCGGACGTCCAGTTGACCGGAACAGTGTTCATGGTTTTTTTTTTTTTGGCACATGTTATTTTTATATTTTAAATAATAAATATTTTCGAAATTTTTAAAAAAAAATTTATGAGCTTTGAATAGAATTTTGGGTTGCGCGTTTAGTTATGAGTTGTAAGTTTTTTAATCAAATATCATGTCACATCAAAAATTTCAAACTCAATTCAAAACTCATAACCAAATAAATTTTCTATACTCAAATCATAATTCCAAAACTCAGAAACTCAAAATACAACTTTATTATCAAATCATAATTATAAAACTCTACCAAACGCTACCTTTCCTTTTCTGTGGCTTACCTTGGAGTACTAGGTGAGCATTTTTGGCTTTAACATATTCATATGTGTGACTGTTGCCATACTTAACATCTTACCATGAGGCTACGTGCTTACTTGAAATGAACTGTTTGAATGCCTGTGAATGAAGGTTATTTTACTTGCATTAGAGATGATTTTGATCAAATGTATGTACGAGCTGATTTCTTTCTTTTTGAGTTGTCTGCACTCAAAACTCTTTTGAAGAAAATCACATAAAATTAAGTCATTTCCAAAGCAAGCAAAACAGTCTATGGTAAGTTAGCATAATAAAATTAGAACATGAGCTTATAATGTACATAAAATTTACATCATGATTAGTAGAGGCCAATCTTTGATCAGGTGAGTGGGGTGCTCAATTTATGACCTTCCCCTCTCGTACATAAGTTCCCAAATCAAGACAACTTTGGTTATAACAGACAAGTGGGCTTTGGCATGAGTTACGGGTTTCCTAAATTTTCCAAAAATATTTAGGTGGCGACTTTAAAAAATGCAATTCATTTTTGGCATCTCTGATGATTAATGGATTTTCTAGGATTTGCCTGACTTGGACTCTCATTTGTTTTCTATTTCACATTGCACTTGTGAAACCAGATTCAGAATCACGGGAGTTCGAACTGTAGGGTTATCGTACTTGAGGAGACTAAACCTCTCCGATGAGCACGAAAAACCAGCTACAGTTGGTTATGAAGAGTAATAGGTTTGGGGTTTAAAAAGATGGAATATGTATAGTTGGAGGTGGGCGTAGGTGTCCAATATTGTAGAGTTTTAGTTCTTATTTGATAGGTGGGTGTTCTATTAAATGATATCTTTTAATGTAATTTTACTTAAGGGTATAATTGTAATAAAAAAATTATAAATTGGAGATCTAAAAAATTTAAGGGTAATTCTATTTCCACACACTAATTCCTCTCAGTACACACACTTAATGAACACATTTTCAATATACACATTATAAAAATATAAATTCTTAGTACACATCGGTATATTTCAATATTACTTTCATTTTCAATTTTAAAACCCTAAGGCTATGTTTGGTTTCAATGTTTGAATGAATTTTTTTAAAATTTTCTTTTGAGAAAATTATAAATTAATTTGACAAAAATAAAAGCCAAAAAAATATTTTTTATTTTTTATTTTTTAATTTTTAATTTTTAATTTTTAATTTTTTTTGCCCCTAGAAAGATAAAACCATATTGAAATGAGAAGTTTTTATCTATTTATTTTTGAACACATATTCTAAAACCAGATAAAACTTAGCCTCTTTTTTTTTTTTTTTTTTTTTTCATTCATCCACTCCTCCGTTATTGCCATTACCGCCACTTTCAATCCTCCATCGCCGCCGTCGCTGCCACTTCTAACTCATCTCCATCCATTCTAGACCTCCACAATCAACCTTGAGTGATTTACGGTGGAAGACGTGTGGGAGTGTATAGTTCATGGTGGAAAGTGATAGTAAGCGAAGAGGGAAATATACGATAGGAGGGGATGGTGGATGAGAGAGGTGGCGTTGGCGATAGAAAATGGTTGTGATGTTTTAGAATTAGGGTTTGAATAGAAAAAGATAAGAGTATTATAGTATTTTTATTCTGGGATAAAATTGTATTAGTAAAAATTTTCGTTAAGTGTATAAACTGAGGAGAATTGGTATTTGGAAATAGAATTACCCAAAATTTAAGTAGGTGCTAATAGCAATACTCTATATTAAAGAGGAGTGTTGTTATTAGCACAGGAAATTCTATTTCCACACACTAAATTTCCTTACTCCATACACTTAATGAATTTTTTCAAAATCACAATTTTATCCTTAAGTAAATTACCATTTTAGGACAAAACCCTAAATTTACTACACACCAACCACCTTTTTTCTCTCTAGCTGTGGGTGAACCAGACCGTTGCCGTCGTCACCTTCCTAGCCTCGTCACACCGCTACCGTTGTCGTCTTCATTCCAACTCGTCACTCAACCGTTACCTTCGTTACTTTAGCGATCATCCCTGATGACCCACCACTCTACGAGCACCACCATTTCCTTCTCTTATTCTTTTTCTTCTTTTTCTCTAGTAAAATAACCTTGACGTTGGATGCAGCATTTTGGAGCAAGATATCAGCGCTGAAACTGGCGAGAGTAAGGCAGCGAATGCATTGTTAAGATGGACGGCCTAGGCCTTCAAATCCTCAGAACTTGAATCCAACAAGTAGCATAGACTGAGCAACAAAAGAAAAAAAAATCCAAAGGGTTTCGTTCGAAAACAAGTCAGAAATTTTCAGATCTATTTTTTTTTTCTTTTTTCTAGAGAGAATGGGGGGAGGAAGACGAAGAAGGAATCCCTAAAAGCTTTGAGGAACCATGGCTGCCTTAGGGATTAGATTATATATTTCCTGCATTTTGGATAATCTTTTTGTATCAAGAAACTTTTGTATTTATAGACTTGAAGAATTTTATTTGTAGCTATTATTAATATTTTCTTTTAGTGTAATTATTTATATTTTGTGCTTAAAAATGTTGTGTATCCTCTAGTTAAACCCCGGTATATCGTTGTATTATATTATCGATGTTCCTAAAATTTGGGGTGTCACAAGCAGTGAGGGTTTCCGGAGGATGTTCTTAGTTGTGCGCATGTGATTCCTCGTCTTTCATTTAATATTAGCCACTTTGATTCATTTGTAATTAATTAGTTGCTTTCATTCGGACTTGTAATAATTAATTTGTTTATTCATTTGTGTTTGTAATAATCATTCGGACCTTTTTTTGCAAAGGCAAATTTGTAATATTTGTATGTCTTCCAACCCCTATTTCTTTCTCCCTTTTACTTACATGCTTATCGTGGTTGTATATAGTATCATATTTTCGTTTCATATCATTGCCATGCTTGGCATCCATTTTTGCACGCATTAAGGTTCGGTTTATCATTATTGAATATCATTGTCATTACTTACTTGAATCCATGCGTTATCGCATGCTTTAAATTAATCTATATGACATGTTAATAAGTTGAACCTAATAGTTGCATTCTTGTATGTGTTGTATTAATCATGTGCATTGTTAGGATCATACATTTTTCTAATCACTTTCTTTTTCTTTGGCTTACCTCGGAGTACTAGGTGAGTATTTTTGGCTTTAGCATATTCATGTGTGTAATTGTTGCCATGCTTAGCATCTTACAATGAGGTTACGTACTTACTCGAAATGAACTGATTAAATGCCTGTGAATGAAGGTTATTTTACTTGCATTGGGGATGATCTTGATCAAATGTATGTACGAGCTCATTTATTTCCTTTTGAGTTGTGTGCACTCAAAACTCTTTCAACCAAAATCACATAAAATCAAGTTATTTCCAAAACAAGCGAAACGGTCTATACTTGTGTGCCTTACATAGTAAGTTAGTATAATAAAATAAGAATATGAGCATATAATGTACATAAAATTCACATCATGATTAGTAGAGGTCGATTTTTGATCGAGTGAGTGGGGTGCTCAATTCATGACCTTCCTTTCTCATACCTAAGTTCCTGAATCGAAACGACTTTGGTTACGACGGACAAGTAGCCTTTGGCACGAGTCACGGGTTTCCTAAATTTTTCAAAAATATTTAGATGGCGACTTTGAAATCTGGCAATATAGTCTATTTTTGGCATCTCTGATGATTAATGGATTTTCTAGGATTTGCCTAATTTGGACTCTCATTTGTTTTCTGTTTCACATTGTATTTGTGAAACCAGATTCAGAACCACGGGAGTCTGAACTGTAGGGCTATCGTACTTGAGGAGACTAAAACTCCTTTGAGGAGCAGAAAAAACCAGCTACAGTTGGTTATGAAGAGTAATAGGTTTAGAAAGATAGAATATGTATAGTTGGATGTGGAGGTAGATGTGGAGGTGGGGGTGGATGTCCAATATTGTAGAGTGTTAGTTGTTATTTGATAGGTGGGTGTTTCATAAAATAATATCTTTTAATGTAATTTTTACTTAAGGGTATGATTATAATAAATATAATTATAAATTGGAGATTCAAGAAATTTAAGCAGATGCTAAGACCATCTCAACGGTTAAGTAAATGTATCACCAAATTTGAATTTGGTAAAAAAGTACATATTTTTTAACTCCAACGGTTTTTTCAAATTGATATCAAATTGAGAACAATCCCAAATTTTCACTAAACTGAAAATGTGTTGCACCTTTCACCAAATTACTGTGTATAATCGTTGAGTGTGAATTCACCAGATGTCTAGCCGGACGCCCTCCTAGATGACCACCTCAAGCAAATTTTTGTGAAAATTTTACACTAGGACCCTCCGGTCGACTACCTCTTTGTTTTCTCAGTAAAAAAAAAAAAAAAAATAGGAAAAGAAAGAAAGATTAGAACCAAGTTTTTTATTTTTTTGCATTAATTAGTTGACCAGCCGATCGACCGATAGTTTAATGAAAAGTCAAATTTTTCCGTTAGAATAAATGATATCAAATAAAGAAAATAATCATTTTTTACTATATGATACATCATTGAAGATACTCTAATAGCAATACTTTTTGATATATCCATCAAAGACACTGCCAAATGATCAAAATATCCCTACATATACAAAAACTTATCCGTTCAAAGCCCCCCCTCCCTTCCTCCTCTTCTCTCTATCCTAGGGCTTCTCTCTCTCCACTGTCTCTCACTCTTGTCACCACATATACCACTGCCTCCATCTCCGCCGCGGCGTGTAGCGTCAATGGCGATGGCAAGCGTGTGAGTTTAATAGATCTGATCGGACTCTTTCGATGGCTCCGAAATCGTTCATGAAAGCAATGCCTCACGCTCCACCTGTCACGCCCCAAAATTTGGACAATTAAATATTAACTTAGGACTAAACCCCAATCAATATTCCATCATCCAAATCCTATGGGTGAAACAAAAAAAAAAACTAAACACAAACTAAACCATTCACCATAATTCTATAACTAACCAATGCCTTCAACATTAAAGTAACAATAAATACTTCAAAACAACTTAAATAATGTAAGGTTACAACCCATGCCAAATTTTCAAAATACTATGGTTATAAAAGAAAATAAAAAAATACATAAACTACTAACAACCATAAACATGAGAAAACAAAAGAAGTCCAATCGACATGTCCTACGATCATAGTTATTTCTTGTCACCACCAAAGCCTCTACTAATCCTGCAAAGGAAGCTCAGCTGCGCTCAAACAGAACGCACCCGAGTTGCCAAGAGACAAAACGGGTCAGTATACAGATATACTGGTATGAGTACAAGAATCAACACCCACGTGTCCACCAGACACAAACAAAAATACATTAAATTCTTATTACTAGACAAGACAAGTAGTTCCAACCGCACTGAGACGAATGGGTAGTTTCTCGAGATACGGTGGCATTTAGTTTCTTGTCCGTACACAACAAAATATCTAAATTGATTATAAAATAGACAAAATAGAAATAAAAATATATGGTGGGTCAGCCCTGCATAAAAAGTTAGTATGACCCACCATCCTGCAAAAAAAATAAAGTTAGTATAATTTAATCACAAGTAACTTGCTGAATAAGTATAAAAATGCACTGTTTCTTGCTTAAATAATTTGAATTGACCAAACTGAAAGAACAAAAGTTGTACAGAATCAAATTTCCTAAAAGACAAGTAAACGAATTTAATGTAAACCTAACAGTTAAGAGAAAAACTTGATATAAAAATCTTGACGAATTTAATAGAAAAATCTGAAGCTGAAAACGAACAAAAACTGTCATAAGATGATTTTTTTCGAAAAAGTTCAAAACATGAAAAATGTGCAGAATAATGTTTTACTTCAGTTTACGCGAAACCAATAAAAATGAGCTCGTTTCGTGGGTTAAAACAGCCTATAAAATCTGCATTACCAAAATGAATCAAATCGACAATAACCAAGGTCATCCGATTATAAGTTCTAATCTATCTTTTTAATAAAAAGCTACAACACAAAAGTTGTCCAAAATCACGTATACATACCTCTACTCAAATTTCATAATTTATTGAGGCCGATTACTATTTTTCAAGATGTATAAATCAATAAACTCATAATTCAATTTTTGTACCTTAACTCCATCAATATAATTCGAACTATACATATAAGTTCATAATTACTACTTTGTACCTTGACTCAATTAAGACAATTCGAACTAACATACAAGTTCATAATTAATTCTTTGTACCTTGACTCAATTAAGACAATTCGAACTAACATACAAGTTCATAATTAATTCTTTGTACCTTGACTCCACCACTTCGGCCCTCCCCTTCTGGCCTACACATATATCCCATGTGCCTCCCGTATACCTAACCCACTCCGAAGCCAAACTTGCACGGGGATATCGTCCCGAGTTTGACTCACACTCCCCGGATGGTTAGCATATACGTACGCGCGCAAATCAAAGCACTCGTCTACTCATGAGAACGAGGCAACAATATATATAAACATCTCATCGACATCATGAGACAAATATAACAATGCCGGGCATAAGGCATCAAACAACTCTCATAATCCTCACCTTTTTTTTTTTATACACTCTTTCTCACCATCACTCAAATAAAATAACAATCCATGGAGTCATGGTGGAGTATAAGGAATTTATCTACGGGTTCTAATTAATTTTAGTTTCATATATTCGGGAGTGTGATTATAATCATAAAATGAATACATATAAAAACCATAAACATTACATATACGTCTAACCAAATAATGAAATCAATCCATCATCTACATGCAAATACAAAATCAAACCAACATCAAATAAATAAATACCAACAACAAACCAATCCATCCTCTAACCAATATCTATGGATTCTAAGTTTATTCCAATTTCATATGATTATGAGTGTGATTAAATCCATAAAATAAATACATAAAAAAAACATAAACCTTGCATACACAACTAATTAAAATAATTGAAATCAATCAATCATCTAAAAATCCTAAACTTTACATATACAACTAATCAAAATAATTAAAATCAATTAATCATCTAAAAATCCTAAATCTTACATACACAACTAATAAAAATAATTAAAATTAATTAATCATCTAAAAACCCTAAACTTTACCTACACAACTAATCAAAGTAATTAAAATCAATCACTTATCTAAAAACCCTAAACTTTACATACACTACTAGTCAAAATAATTAAAAATTAATCAAACCTCTAAGAACTCTAAACATTGCACGTACCACTAGTCAAATTAATTAAAATAAATTAATCATCTAAGAATCCTAAACCTTGCACATATCACTAATCAAATTAATTAAGATTAATCAAATCTCTAAGAACCCTAAACCTTGCGCGTACCACTAATCAAATTAATTAAAATAAATCACTCATCTAAGAACCCTAAACCTTGCACGTATCACTAATCAAATTAATTAAAATAAATCAATCATCTGAGAATCCTAAATTTTACACGTTCCACTAATCAAATTAAATAAAATTAATCACTCATCTAAAAATCCTAACATCTCATAGACACTAATCAAAATAATTAAGTTAATTCATCCTCTACATCCACATACAAAAATATCAAATCACATCAACCTAATAAAATAAATAAATAAATAAACTAACGAATCAAACATAATCAAAGAAAATAGAGTTTGTACTCACAATTATTTTTGAAAATTGAAGCAAGACCAAAAGAATTAATTCAACCACCAAAGTAAACCCAAAACCCTTTCTTTTTTCTTTACTTTTTTTTTCTTTTTCTTTTCTAACTCCCACGGCACATAACACACACACAAACTCTCTTCCTCACTCTCACGACACACACTCACAGAGGACTCTTTGATTCTCTCTCTCTCTCACGCGGCTGCTCTCCTAGGCGGCTGCCTCTGTTTTTCTTTTTCTTTTTTTTTCTTTTTGTTTTGTTTTGATTCTAACCTAATAGAAACTAATGCTATTATATTATTTAGAACAAATACCATATAAATATAATATAAATAATATGATATATATATATTATTTTATTAACTAACTACAAAATATATAAATATACTTTATAACATCCATACATGTCACACCCTTTTTTTTAATATATATAAATATAAATATTTGAATTAATTATATATAATTAACTATCACATTAAATGAATTGAACAACACATTAAATTAACTAAATATCATATTAAACTAATTAAATATCACATTAAATTAACAGAATAACACATTTAATTTTCATGTAACCACACCATTAATAAAACCAATAATAAAATAAAATCATAATAATAATAAATAAATAAATAAAGACTTACGAAAAATTAGGATCGCTACACCACCGATCTTTCCTCTTAAGGCTTCTCCACCTGCTCGCCGCCATGACTCTAAAGTTCATATCCATGAAAGTTAGAGAGAGAAGCTGTGAAATTCATATCCATGGAGGAACACCACCGCGACGTCGATGCTGGTACTAGAGGAGCAACACCGTGACGTCAGAGGCGGCATTTTGGAGCGAGATATCGGCGCCGAAGCTGGCGAGAGTAAGGCGGCTAATGCATCGTTGAGACGGATGGCCTAGGCCTTCGAATCCTCAGAACTTGAATCCAACAAGTAGCAGAGATTGAGCAACAAAAGAAAAAAAAAATCCAAAGGGTTTCGTTCGAAAACAAATCAGAAATTTTCAAATCTATGTTTTTCCTTTTTTTCTAGAGAGAGAGAGAGAGGGGGGAAGGAAGACGAAGAAGGAGGGATTTTTGTGTTCTTGGTGGTTTATGGGTTGTTGAAGAACTGTGTTGTGGGAGATGAGGTAAGAGGTGAAGAAATAGCAGAGAGAAAACCAGAGAGACGCTGGTGGGTTTGTTTTGTATTTGTTTATTTCTTTATTTTTTTCTAGACCCTTACACTATGTTTGGTAATTTAGGAGAGAAAAGAAAAGAAATGATTACTTAAGTAATAAGATAAAAGAAAAGAAAAGAAAAGAAATGATTGTAATTTCTCTTCTTTTTGTTTGGATAAGTAAGAAATAAAAGAAAAGAAATGATTGTGATTTCTCTCCTTCTTGTTTGGTTAGATTTCATTAAGAGAAAAGAAAAGAAATTATTTTATGTTATATTACCAAAATAACCTTTTTATATTTTCAATCATTTTATTTCTTTTATTTTTATAGGGGTAAAATTGGTATTATGAAAATATAAACATTTGTGGGTTTCTTTTCTCTCCCAATCTCTCCACTTTTGGGAAGATTGAAAATAAGGGTTATGAGAGAAATTTCTCTCCATTTCTTTCTATTTCTCCCCATTTCTCTCCACTTAAGATAACCAAACAAGGAAGAGAAATACATTTCTCTCTATTTCTTTTCTTTTCTCTCCAAATCCCTCAATCCAAACACAGTGTTAGTGTCCTCACATCTGGTGTCTCTCTCTATTACTCAATGTCTCTGTTATTCATTCACTGTTGCTGACCTGTATTGTATACTTTCCACCTCTCTGCTCCGCCGCGTAGTGTAGACCTCAAAAATCTGCATTCGACGCTGCCCTAATAAACCCTTCCTGATTGAATTCCGCCCTCCAATCCATGTGAATTTACAAAGGTTTAGATTTAGATTACAACATTGGTTATTGGTGAGAGAAACAGAGCATTCCCATGTTGTCCTCGTATACATAAATTCCCAACTGTTGTAAATTGGCTGTAGATTCTAGCCAACCACATGGTGGGGAAGATGGTTGCTCAAATTCACATGGTAGGGAAGGAACTTTTCTGGCCATTCATATGGTGGGACAGCATTGGAGTTGGCCATGTGAAGCTTTCAACTGGAAAGCCACCGAAAGGAGAAATGTGAATGGCGTGACTCATTGAAGGCCTCTCCATTCTCTATTCTTGTGTATATATAGAGAGGGTGAGTACAGAGGAAAGCTATCTGTAGAGTGAAGTGAGCTCAAGAGAGAGTGATACAGAGAGAGAATTATCAGAGAGCTTGTATAATTCTTTAATTTGTTCAATATAGTGAATCCGCTGCCCGTGGACGTAGGCGACTTGCCGAACCACATTAAATCTCTTGTGTTATTGCTTGTGTGTGTTCCTTGGTTTGGCCACGATCCACAACAATTGGTATCAGAGCTCGGGTTGTGAAAAATCGAATTTTTCCCGAAAGTGCCCAGATTTCGAAGTGCTCAAAATCAACTTTTAAGCATAATAGGACGAAGAACTCCAGGAGAGAAGTCCAACCAAGCAAAGCAGAGGCCAAGACTCCACCGCACGCGCCCTCACGCGCTTACTGAAAAAAGTGCGTGAGGAACACGCTCACCACGCGCTCTTACGCGCTGCTCAGGTGAGAAGACGAGCCACGTGGCACCACGTCAGTGCCACACATCCGCTACGTTAGCCCACGTCAGCCTACACGCGTCGCCACGTCCGCCACGCGTGTCGCCACGCCACCGAAGCCGACCGAGCCGAACCTCCGCGATTGGCCGCTCGCGTTGCTGACCGAAGCCGCCATTGACCGCGCTGAGCCGCCGTTGACCGCGCCGTCAAGCCGTCGTTGACCGCGCCGAACCTCCGTTGACCGCACCGCCTGCGCCGTTGACCGAGCCGTTGACCGGAGAAATTATCCGATATATCTCAGACGCACCAGATTCTGCAGATCTGAACCGTCGAAACTGTTTTGGCCGGATCTGAGCCATTTGAAGTCCGTTTTTGACGATCAAATAGTGTTTTCCAACTATTTGGGATATTCCGAACACATCCGTACGGTCAGTTTTTTGAATTGAAGTTTCTAAAAAATGGCAGAATCTAGAGAGGCCAGATCAACCGACTCCGTAAGTAATTCAGCGAGTACAAGCAACTCTAGACATTGGACCCCGGTGTCCCATGCTAAGTTCAAGGTAGAGAAGTTTGATGGAAGCAGCAACTTTGGCGTGTGGAGATGCGAAGTTAAGGATATGCTTGTCCAGATAAACCTACACCTCACTCTAGGAGACAAACCAGATAACTTGGATGAGATAGAATGGGAGAAGGTAAATCTCCTGGCCTGCAGTTCCATTCGACTTTGCCTTGCAAAAGAAGAGAAGTACGCCTTCACAGAATATGATATAGCGAAGAAGCTTTGGAAGGCGCTGGAAGATAAGTTCATGACAAAGAGCATTGAGAACCGGCTCTACTTGAAGAAGAGGTTGTTTCGTTTCGACTACAAGAAAGGTATTTCGATGAACGAACACCTAAACAACTTCAATAAAATTCTTATGGATTTGAAGAATTTGGATGATCACATTGGTGATGAAGATAAAGCACTGTTATTGTTGAATTTCTTGCCTGACTCGTATGATCATCTCACTACTACTTTACTATACGGTAAAGAGAAGATCAAGTATGTTGATGTTGCAAACGCCTTGGTGAACAATGAGTTCAGAAGGAAAGATAAGTCTGCAAACAGGGACTCAACATCCGAGGCATTGACAGTCAGAGGCAGAACAAATAACAGAAGATATGCAAGGTGAGGAAAGTCTCGCTCAAAATCTAGAGGGAAATCTTCAGACAGAAGACGTCTTGCAAAAGACGAATGTGCTGCTTGTCGCCAGAAAGGGCATTGGGTAAAAGATTGTCCAAATAAAGACAAGACAGAAGAAAAGGTGAATGTTGCATGAGGTGGGGATAATAATGAAGGAGTAGCCTTCACCGTTTCATCATATGGCCAGTCTGATGACTGGATAATAGATTCCGGATGTTCCTACCACATGTGTCCTAACAAGCAGTGATTCTCGAGCTTATGAGAGTTCGATGGAGGAGTTGTGCTGATGGGCAACGACCAAGCTTGCCAGACAAAGGGGATTGGAACAATTCGACTGAAGATACATGATGGAACAATCAGAATTCTTGAAGATGTACGGTATGTACCAGATCTAACAAAGAATCTCATCTCAGTAGGAGTTTTAGACTCCAAAGGTTATAGAGTAACCATGGAAGGTGGAGTCCTCAAAGTTGCTCGAGGAGCATTTGTAGCAATGAAGGATACTCGACAAGGAAATTTATATTTCCTAGATGGCTCAACAGTCACAGGGAGAGTGGCTGTCTCCACCAGCTCAGAAGATGATGCATCAGACACCTCCAGACTTTGGCACATGCGCCTAGGGCATGTCGGTAAGAAGGCTTTACAAGGGTTGGTAAAGCAAGGCTTGTTGAAAGGCGCCAAGACGGGGAAGCTTGAGTTCTGCGAGCATTGTGTACTGGGAAAGCAAACAAGAATCAAGTTTGGTACTGCTATTCATCGTACCAAAGGGATTCTAGACTACGTTCACACCGACGTATGGGGTCCTTCTAAGAATGCTTCGTTGGGAGGTAAACACTACTTTGTGTCGTTCATTGATGATTTCTCCAGAAGAGTTTGGATTTACACAATGAAGCACAAAGATGAAGTCTTAGACATCTTTCTTATGTGGAAAAAGATGATTGAGACCCAGACAGGCAGAAAGATCAAGAAGCTCAGATCTGACAATGGTGGAGAATACACATCAGATCCCTTCTTTGAGGTTTGCCAGAATGCAGGGATAGTGAGACATTTCACAGTTCCTGGAACACCGCAGCAAAATGGAGTTGCAGAACGCATGAACCGCACTTTGGTGGAGAAAGTCCGGTGTATGCTGTCATAGTCTGGATTGAGCAAGGCATTTTGGGGCGAGGCATTGAACTATGCTCGTCATCTTGTCAACAGACTACCTACTGCAGCACTAGATGGGAAAACTCCCATGGAGGTATGGTCAGGAGTCCCAGCTATTGATTATGATCAGTTACGTATCTTTGGATGTCCAGCTTATTTTCATGTTACAAAATCTAAGTTGGATCCAAGAGCCAAGAAAGCCATCTTTTTGGGTTGCGGTGACGGTGTCAAGGGAAACAGACTTTGGTGCCCGGAATCAAAGAAAGTTCTCGTCAGAAGAGACGTTACCTTTGATGAGTTTGCATTGCTGAAGCAACCAGATCGTCAATAGAATGAGGAAGCATTGAAGAAGTCAGTGCAGGTGGAGTTTGAGACTCCAGCAAAGACTAGTCAGCCAATCAACCATCCTGAAGAAGTCTCAGAGGATAGCTCTGAAGAGAGTTCTGATGAAAATGAAGATCCAGAGGCTCCGCAACAATCAGAACCCATTGCAATCAGGAAAGGAAAAAGGGTTACTAAGCAACCCAGTTGGGTGACCGATATGGTAGCCTATGCACTTCTAATCATTAAAGACAATGTTCCTTGCACTTTCAAAGAAGCCGTACATAATGCAGAAAGTGTCAAATGGAAGGAGGCTATGGATGAAGAGATCGAGTCACTTCACAAGAACCAGACTTGGGAGTTGGTGCAACTTCCAAAAGGCAAGAAAGCAATTGGGTGTAAGTGGGTTTACACCAAGAAAGAAGGCATTCCAGGCAGAGACAGCATCAGATTCAAAGCTAGATTGGTAGCTAAAGGCTATGCTCAGAAGGAAGGAATAGGCTACAATGAGGTATTCTCACCTGTTGTGAAGCACACGTCTATTCGCATCTTGTTAGCTTTGGTTGCACAGTTTGATCTTGAGCTCGCCCAACTCGACGTCAAAACTGCTTTTTTGCATGGAGATCTTGAAGAGGAGATATACATGTCCTAGCCAGATGGTTTCAAAGTTGCTGGAAAAGAGAATTGGGCCTGTAAGCTGAACAAATCGTTGTACGGATTAAAGTAATCCCCGAGACAGTGGTACAAGCGATTTGATCAGTTCATGATGGAGAAAGAATACACAAGAAGTCAATTTGATCATTGTGTATATTTCCGTAAGCTTCCCGACGGTTCCTTCATCTATTTGCTCTTATATGTAGATGATATGCTGATTGCATCTACGAGCAAGATAGAGATTGACAAACTCAATGCACAGTTAGCGAGAGAGTTTGAAATGAAGGATTTGGGAGAAGCAAAGAAAATTCTTGGCATGGAGATCAAGAGAGACAGAAAGAAGGGCACGGTTTGTCTGACACAAACCCAGTATCTGAAAAAGGTGTTAGACAGATTTGGTATAAATGGGAAAACCAAAGCGGTAAGTACACCATTGGCCCCTCATTTCAAACTCAATGCTTTGATGGCTCCACGCACAGAAGAAGAACGGAAGCATATGTCACAAGTTCCATATGCAAATGCAGTTGGTGCATTAATGTATGCTATGGTTTGTACAAGGCCTGACATCTCGCATGCTGTGAGTATGGTAAGCAGGTGTAGACACCCCATTTTTGATCGTCCTCAAGACTTGGACGTCACCGTTTGAACACTCGGTGATCATCCATGTTCGTGTTCGTTTTGAGTTCTCGGAGGTCTCGGCTACGCGCCTTGCCTCAGGATCTCTTAACTCGACTGTTTTGTGTTTGGTTTTGCACCAAACACTTGTGTTTTGCTTTTGGAGAGCAGGGAATGGCTTGTGAGACGTCCCCACACATCACCGGCCATGGCTAGAGGCCACCGGCCAGTGTTTTGTTTCCATCGGCCATATATTTGGCCGGTCGACACTCTGTTTGGTCGGTCGGCCATCTTTATTTGGCCGATTGACTCTTCTTCTAGCCGAGACCTCTTCTTGAGGGAGGGGGTTTGAACCTTTTGAACCCCCCCGTTTTAGCTTCTTGAGGAAGCTTGAACCTTTTGAACTCTTGGGTCTAGCTTCTTGAGGAAGCTTGAACCTTTTGAACCCTTGGTTTTAGCTTCTCCAAGAAGCTTGAACCTTTTTAGCTTCTCCAAGAAGCTTGAACCTTTTTAGCTTCTTGGAGAAGCTTGCACCTTTCTAGCTTCCAAGAGAAGCTTGCACCTCTTGAACCTTTTGCCTAGCTTCTCCTAAAAGCTTGGCTCTTTTGTCTAGCTTCTCCAAGAAGCTTGGCCTTCTTGGCCCTTTTGCTCTAAGCTTCTAAGAGAAGCTTGACCCCCTTGACCTTTTTTGCTTAGCTTCTCTTAGAAGCTTCAAGCCTCCATCTTTTCTATAAAAGAAGAGCTTCTCTTCTATTGCAAGGGTTCCAAGAATTGGGCTAAGGCATACAAGAGTTGTATCTCTCTATATCTCTACATCCAAGCTCCATAAGTGTTTGTTCTTGGCCCCTTTGCACACCACCTCTCAACCACACCTCTCCATCATCCATCTAAGCTTCTTGGAGGCTATTTTCAGAGGCTAAGGAGCTGGTTTTTGGGACCAAAGGCTGCTGTCCCTGTTGGTCTACAAGGGTGAGCATCTAACCCTCTTTTATTCCCCGTTTTTGCACCAGATTTTAGCCTGTCTTGCTTACGGTTTTGAGCTTTGTGTATAACATAAAAAAGTTCTTTTTTTTTGTGTTTAAGATACTTCATTAAGGACACTTTTGTGTTTGGGGTCGTTTACCCCCTCTTAGGCCTTGTTTGGCCTCATTTTTGTGTGTTTTTGGTGAGCTTCGGGACCACCTTGTTTGGGCCTCCTCACCACTGAAATCTTGAGGGATTTTAGTGGTGAGGATGGTGGTTTAAGGTCCTAAGAAGGAGAGGGCCACCCCCTCTCCTTGTTGTCTTCAAAAAGTGCTATTTTAGCCTCATGTATGAGCACTATTTTTAAGTGCATGTTGGCCATGTCTTAAGTGTTATTTGGTAATATTTTTCCATGTATTACCTCTGTTTTTTACTTGGTTTAGACACACCATGCTTGCTTTGCATACTTGTCATGTAATGCCATGAAATTGCCTTAATATGTATCTAGCATTTAGACCGCTATGCTTACTTGTTTTGGCTTAGCTTTGTGAAGCTTTTATGCTTGTTTTAGTATGCTAAGGTACTATTTTAAGTCGTTTGAGTCATCCATGACTTGCTTTGTATAGCTACCATGTAATCCCCCTCATGAGCCTTGAGTGTTGACCCCTCTAGCATGCCTTATTTGCACTATTTCAGTGATTTGGAGTCACTTATAATGTCGTTTCAGTCCTCATGGTATGTTTAAATGTTTGCATTTGATGCTCCTTTGATGCTTCAAGAGGTTGTGCCTTATGCTCCATGTTTAGACATTTGTGTATGCTTCCATGTGTAGGTCATTTAGATGCCATCTAAGTGGTTTTTGGGGCTTACTTTGACATGATTTGGTACTATTTTGATTCACTTTGATCATTTGCTTCATGTGTCATATGATCATGGTTTAAGTCCTTGGGCTAATTCCAAGCTTCTATGCATGCTTTGCTTGTTTTGCTCACTTGGTTTGGCACCATCTATGACATGATTTTAGAGCTTATAATGCATGCCATATACCCATGTTTGTCTTCTTTTAAGTGTGCTTAAAAGTTACTTCCTTGTGCCTAAGTGTTGGACCATGTGTGCATGCATGTTTGTATGTGTTTTGGCCTTCATTTCCATGGCACTTGGCCATTGTTTTGGGCCTAGTATAGGGCTGCCCAAATTAGTTTGAATCCATGTTTAACATGTTGCTCAAAGGTTGTTGCCTTATTCCATGCCTTACATGTTTGTTAGCTTAGGTTGTGTGCCTAGTACATATTGCATGTTTGCATACTTGCCTCCATGCTCATGTTGCATGCTTAGCTCACATGCTTAGGTTGCATTTGGCATGCATGCCTTGCCTCTTGATTGAGCATGATAGAGGTTGGGCTCTTATGTGTTTGTGTGCATTACATTTGACATTAAAACGCACAACTTAGCTTCTTGGGCCATCACGCATTGAAATGCGCGATTCGTGGTCCGAGAATCGAGCACCATCCTCCTTTGAGTCATGAACATGATAAGGAGGGTGGTGGTGCAAACATTGCTTTGAAAATGCATTGCCATGCCTTGTTTGCCCTCTGCTGCTGTCAAACAGGTTTCTGCAGGAAGATTTGGCCGGCCGGCCATCTCTAGTGCCGACCGGCCATCCATCAGTGGCCGATGGCTTAACCAGTGGCCAATGATCATTCCCCATGGCTGGTGGTCATTCCTTCTGGCCGGTGGTGCTCCACAGTGTCCATGAAGCACACCTTGGGAGTTGTGCAATTTTCAGAGGAGCAAGACAGGGAAAACAGAGGCAAACTTGTGCATGGCATTGGATTTCCGAGCAAAGCCGAGCATGCATGCATTCATTCCTCTTCCCGAGGCCTTTTACTGCTTTAATAGTTTAATTAATTTGTCAATTAGCTAAGGGTTTTGTAATATTTAATTAGCTAGGGCAGTTAATTATTTATTCGGTTTGTATTATTATTCGGTCCCTCCGAGCGAGGGTAAATTTGTAATAAGTGTGGGTGAGTGTGTGCACGCCTTCCAACCCCCACTTCTTTCTCCATTTTACTTACCTGCTTTCAATGGTTAGTACTAGCGCATATTTATTTTAGCATCCTTATGCTATGCATGCGTGCATCATTCATCTGTACTGCATGCACCGGGCTCGGCGCATCATACTAACTGCATTGTACTTCAATTCCAAGTTGAATACGTGTTATTTGTAGCATTTCACATGTCATTGTAGATTAGCCGAGCCTATTCTAGTGACATTCTGTATGTGATGCATTAGCCATTTTTAAGATGAACTAGGATCATGCATGATTACTAACTAGTTTCTGTTTTGCTACGGAGTACTAGGTAAGCTTTTATGCTTTAGCATACCGCATGCATGTGAGTGTTGCCATAATAGCATGATTGCCATGAGGGTAGCTGCTTATGTAATATAACTGCTTGAATGCTTGTGGATGGAGGTTGAATTACCTAAATTGGAATAATGCATTAAAAATGTGAGTTTTAAGCCCACTAGATAGTGGCAAAACCATCTCTTCCAAAAAACTCACTCGAGAGTGGAAAAATCTGCATTTTAGCCTACTTACGAGTAGCAAATCACTTTCAAAGCAAACCTAAAATGTTTTGTTCCAATTTGGGCGATTTGGTCTATACTTGTTTGCTGTGCGCATAACATAGTACATCTAGGCTAATAACCGGAATAAGAACACATAACGTTTTCAAAATTGGATATCATGATTAGTAGAGGCCGGTCTTCGGACCGGGCGAGAGGGGGTGCTCATAGCTGACCTTCCCCAATCATACCCAAGTTCCCGAGCCGAGGCAACTTTGGTGATGACGGATACGTGGCCTTTGGCACCGAGTCAGGGTTTCCTAAATTTCCACATTAAAAAATATTTAGGTGGCGACTCTGTATCTGGCAAAGCAGTCCATGTTTGGCACTTCTTTCAAAATCTATTTTTCTCAAAACGATTTGCCGAATTTGGACTCTTTGGTTCAGATTTAGAACCGTGACAACAATTTGAGTCCGAACTGTAGTGAGCCCACAAAAGAACAGAACGAGGAGTCCTCCCCCAGGGACGTTTGGGGACGTCTACAGTAAGTATATGCATGATCCAGGAAAAGATCACTGGCAGGCAGTGAAATGGATCCTAAGGTACATACATGGCACGATCAATCTGGGATTGAAGTTTGAGAAAGATAACTAACTCGGGCAGAATTTGGAAGGATATGTGGACTCAGATTATGCTGGTGACTTAGACAAACGCCGGTCAACAACAGGGTATTTATTTACACTGCTAAAGGGCCGGTAAGTTGGAGGTCAACGCTTCAGTCAACAGTGGCTTTGTCTACTACAGAGGCAGAGTACATGGTAGTGACGGAAGCTTTTAAGGAAGCTATTTGGCTACACGGGTTGATTGAGGATTTGGGAATTGTTCAGAAGCACGTTGAGGTGTATTGTGACAGTCAGAGTGCCATTTGTTTGGCAAAGAACCAAGTTCATCATTCCCGCACCAAGCACATTGATGTCCGTTTCCATTTCATTCGAGAAATTGTAAATGAAGGGGATATTCTGCTTCAAAAGATTAGTACTGCAGATAATCCGGCCGATATGCTCACAAAAGTGGTTTCTGGGATCAAGTTCCAACATTGTTTGGACTTGGTCAACATCTCTCGGAACTGAACACCTTCGGGTGCAAGGCAGTGTTGATCGATCACTATGTTGGATAAGAGAATCCTCGCCAAGGTAGAGATTTGTTGTAAATTGGCTGTAGATTCTAGCCAACCACATGGTGGGGAAGATGGCAGCTCAAATTCACATGGTAGGGAAGGAACTCTTCTGGCCATTCATATGGTGGGACAGCATTGGAGTTGGCCATGTGGAGCTTTCAACTGGAAAGCCACCGAAAGGAGAAATGTGGGCAGGCAGCCAGGTCACATTGAAGGCCTCTCCATTCTCTATTCTTGTGTATATATAGAGAGGGTGAGTACAGAGGAAAGCAATCTGTAGAGTGAGGTGAGCTCAAGAGAGAGTGATACAGAGAGAGAGAATTATCAGAGAGCTTGTATAATTCTTTAATTTGTTCAATATAGTGAATTCGCTGCCCGTGGACGTAGGCGACTTGCTGAACCACGTTAAATCTCTTGTGTTATTGCTTGTGTGTGTTCCCTGGTTTGGCCCCGATCCACAACACCAACACCTTCATGTTTTATGCACACATATATATAGATACAGACATATACATGGGATATGAGTCATATGTTTGATCTAACGAAGATGACAAAGTGCCGAAAGGTCTGACAATGGTGTCGGGACGAGGAGAAGTTATTGGTTGGTGTAGGAGTACTGTCATGTATCCCAATACTTCATCCATCTTAAAATATTATATTTATATTTTATTTTTTATTATTTCAAAATATTAGTTATTTTTCAAAAATTAAGTATAAAAATAATATAAATTTCTCATTTTACCTTTCTTTTAAATTCAATAACAACATAAAAAGTATAATTATGACATTGATATTTCTCAAAAAATGTACTATCAAAGGGTAATTTTGAAAAATCAATATTTTTAAAGTGTAATAATTGTACTATCAAAAAAAGTTAGATTCTCTAAAAGGGACCATTATTTTGGGACGGAGAGAGTAATATATTGGGATAAATGAAGGGAGTGGGGTCATGAAATTGTATTGAATGATTGAAAAATATAAACAGATATAATGTATTGCAATTGGGGGTGGGCGTGGATCGGTTGCGGCCACAGAACCTCCAATTCACCATCCATCCTCTAGATTAGCGGATTGGAGAAAATCAATTCGCATCTGTTTGCCAATCCGGCAGATTGGCGGATTGGTGGATGCGAATTGATTTGACGATTTAAAATTTTATAAATTTTCAACATAATTCAACTTGTGCATTTTCTAAAAAAAAATATATATATATTACAGTCAATGACTTAAAAAAATATTATAATCACTGTATGCTTCATTCAAATAAAGAAAGTTCGAAACTTCTGAATATTACAATTACTACATGCCTAATTCACATGTTACAATCACAGCATACCTCATCCACATAAAGTATTACAATCTGTAGTTCTTAAAATATAAAAACAATTCAAACCACCAAAACCATGAACAGAGCAGTAGTATAGATTGTATGCTTCTATATTGTTACATCTATATCTGTTTTTTAAAACAAAAATCAACCAGCATATATCATCTTTTTTATTTATTAATTTTAGAGTTAGATTTAAAAATCAAAAAATATAGATAAATAATACATTTATTTTTTTCAATTCAAAAAATATATTCAACAGAATATTTAAGCTCTTTTTCAATTGAAAATACAAATAGAATATCTAAACAAATTGAAAACACAAAGTCTTACAAATTATTAGAGGTGCTTGTAGTTTGGCGGTTTGGTTGCGGCCAAAGGAATATCAAATCTATCATCTGTCCAAAATTAGGCGGATTGAAAAAAATCAATTCGCAACCGTCCGCTCGTCATCACGCATCCGTCCAAGATGTGGCGGATCGGTTCAATTCGGTCGATTTAGGTAAATCGGTATATCCACTACTTACCTGTAATTGTAATTGATGAGGGACATGACCATAAGACGTTCTTGGCCAATACAAACAAAGCAACACAAAAAGCAAAAATAATAGAGAAAATATTTTAAAGATGGTGTAAGACGTTAGACATTGTGGGCATTTTTTTATTTTTATTGAGAAGTACATGTTTTGTGAAATATTGTGGTGAAGAGTATTTTTTTCTAGATGATATTTTGTTTTCAATTTTGCTTTTTATTTTAACCTATTTGTTCAAATCTTTTTTTTATCTATTTAATTTTTTGAAACTTATTTCTTCAAATTTATATATATATGTTGAAATTCACCCAACTTATTTTTTTGGATAAATTACCAATAGATCCTAATAATTGGACTTAATTCCCAACAAATTCTATTGAAAATAAATGTTAGTAAATTCGTAGCAAAAAAAATAAATTTGTGATATCTTTTGCATGTCGCTAAAGATTGGTAATTAGTGACTTTTTTGTCATAATTTTTATAAATTATCGTTAAAATTTACAATTAGTAACGTTTTTCTCTGACGAATTTTTCAAACTATAGCTAAAAGTTAAAAATTAGTGACATTTTTTGTGACAATTTTTTGAAATTGTTGCTAAAACTTATAATTAGTAACATTTTTTGTGACAAAATTTTCAAACTGTAACTGAAAATTAACAATTAGTGACTTTTTTAATAGTGTTTGATGAAAAAGTTATTAATTATCATAGAATCTATTAGACAATAAGTCTACCTATTGTGACCTACACATAAGTCCCCCCTCCTTTTTTATTATTATTTTATATATATTTGTTGAAAGTCACTAAGTATGTTTCCTATCTGTTGAAATTCACGAGGCTTTTCTTTTTTTGTCTGATTAATATTTTTTAATCCTAAATTTTATCTATACAAAAATTTACAAAGCGTATTTTTCCTTCAAATTTACTAAAGTTATTTTCCTATTTGTTGAACCTATCTATTTAATTTTTTATTCTATCTATTTGTTGAACCTATCTATTCAAATATTTTTATTTTATCTGTTGAAACAACATAACACCATATAGATACATACACACAGAAACAACACAACACCACAAGTACACAGATACATACACATAGAAACAACACAATACCACAGATATATACACACAGATATACATACACATTATATGAGGTATTCCAACATAAATTAACTTTTTGATGGATGGATGGATAGATGGGGCCATGAAAGGAATCCCAACTTCTTCAAGGTTCAACAACAAGACTCATATCTTCTTATCAGTAGAAGTCAAAGTAGATACATCTTGAGTTTTAGAAGTCAATAAAGCTCCCAAAGGCAACGAATAATATATATAGCCAATTCGCTCTATCTAGTTCCTAGGACAATAAGCTCCGTGTCACGACCCAAACCCGCCCCTAAGGGTTTAGCATCGTAACCAGCCAGTAATCCGTGATTACCAAAGGCCTGCTCAACGGTAATGACAATAATATAGAGTAAGGGGCTGGCGGAAGCCATACAGTAAATAAAAGATGTCCAATGAGCTGTGAGAATCTAAATGGAAAAAGACTTTTATGGACTAGTCCACATTCGTAACAATAACATATATACATATCGGATACATATAACATACAGGTTAGGGATCCAATCCCTTTTACCATAACTGTACAGTCAAAAGTTTTAAACATTCATTACAAGACAGGGACAAAAGGGTGAATCTGAAACACCCCAAAACAACCTTGGCTTGAACGGACTTGGAACCTCGAAGAGATGCACAATGGTTGGCTTGACAAAACGTGAGCTTAATTTGACGCTTCTAGCTTTGGTTTAGTGCCTGGCCCACCTACATATATATATATATATATAAACTGTGAGCTAAAGCCCAGTGAATAACGAATGCGTAAAGGGGTTAAGAATGAATGTCCTTTCAGTAATTAAAACAGTCATTTGGATCAGTAGATCAGTTATTCAATCAGTGGCTCATATTTCATGCCATATCAGTCAATTAGAAATCATAACAATCATATGTGGTACATCCAATAGCAGAACAGTATAGTAGGTCTTAACAGACCGAATAGTTAGTTGATAGCCATCAAACAGTAAACAGTAGTAGTTCTAAACATTGGAACCGACAGAGATCTCTGTAACAGTAGCAGTAACGGTAACGGTAACAGTAGCAGTAGCAGTGACAGTCAGTTGCTATGGATGCCACGAGTACAGTTCATAAATTAGGACAAATATTCATTCAGTAAACAATATCATTTCAGAAAGCAGTACAGTTAATCATTCAGAAAATAATAATAATTGAACATAGGTTTACAACATTGTTACTCACAGATTACTAGGCTATAGACAGGCTAGTCAACGTCATCGAGTTCCAACCCTACACAGTTGCAGAACGAACAGACACTAAGTTACACACTTGGGATTAATAACTTAGCCCCTATTTGGCTTGGTGTGGTTCTATAACATTATCCTCATTAAGATGCCTTAAACATGACCTAGGAATGCCTAGGATGGGATGAGGATGCAAAAATGTACTTTAAAACACTTTTCAAAATTTGCTGAAAACAGGGGTCTCACTCAAGCGTGGCTTTCTCCGCTCGAGTGAGCTTACCAAAACAGAGGGGTCACTCGAGCGTAGACACCCTCGCTCGAGCGGTCTGTCAAAATGCAAAAAGTACTGGTTGCTGAAATTCTCCGCTCGATGCTCGCTCGAGCATGAGACATGGTTTTTCGTTCGAGCGTAAGTCTCGTCGCTCGAGCGTGCATCTGCACACGCAAAAACCTGAGGGCTTGCAATCTACACTCGAGCCAGCATTTCATCGCTTGAGCAGATCTCTGAACATAAAGGTGGCCGCTCGAGCGTGGAATCCTTCGCTCGAGCATAAAAGCCAAAATCTGGGTTTTCTAGATTTGCTTCCAAAGCTCAAACCAAGAATCAAACATGCCAAAACTCAAACTTTTGGGCCAATTTTCTGGAAATCACTTAGAAACTCATAATACAACATGTTTCAAAGATCATTTTATAAAATCAAGCCCAAAGGTGTGACAATTGAACACAATTTTTAATGAAACTTGAAGAACAATGCAAAAACATAACATGCATGAGTTCCCATGAACTCTAATGCTCCAAAGCATGATCAAATGCAAGCTTGAACTCAAAAACATGGTGAATTTCTAGAGTACAACCACAATATGGACATGCATGCAAGGATTTCATGAAAACAACCTCAAAATTCTATGATATGGACATGCATGCATGAATTCACTCTCAAATTAACACTTTGAGCTAATTCTTGACTCTAATCACCAATTGAACATAATCTCAATGAAAATTTAATGAACAATGCATGTAACAACTTAAATTCATAATCAAGAGAATGAATTTCCTACCTTAAGTCTTGAATTCCAAGTATAGAAGCCTAATCTCTCAAGCCTCCTTCAATTTCTCTAATTTTCCAAGCCAATCTCTAGATGAATTCAATTTTCTCCTACTCTCTCTCTCACTCACGGTTTGCTCAAGGAAAAGGATGAGGAATGGTGTGTCAAATGTGTGAATTAAGTCCCAAACAAGGCTTGTAAAGGTGGCCCACTCAATGGCAAAAATGTAATAACTCAAGCTAATGTAATTTAACATTATTTATTCTAATTTAATCATTCCAAATTGAATTTTGATTAAATCTACCACAAAATCATATAAATCATAATTGACATATAACACTAATCAATTTCTGAATCGGTCGCCGATAAGGCTTTCAATTCGCAGTTCGAAATTAAACATAAACAGATCATTCAGTAACAAACAGATAGAAATGCATTCTAGACAACACACTCACACAACAATTTAGGATTTTATCTTAATCAATTACTTATCATTCTAAATTACGAATTAACGCTAATCAGACGTGAGGGTTGTCACAGTCTTTCCCCCTTAAAAAGAGTTTGGTCCTCCAGACTCGGATTACCTTTATTTTGGAAGAACACTGGGTCCAGGGGGAACAATTCAGGATATCTTTTCATCATATCATCTTCCCTTTTCCAAGTGGCATAAATGCCACCATGGTTTTGCCAATCCACTTTCACTATCGGAATTTCTTTATTTCTCAACTTCTTGATTCGTCGGTTTACGATCTGGATAGGCCGTTCTTCATAAGTGTAGTCATCGCTCAGTACCACACGGGTAGGCTCAATAACATGGAAGGGATCTCGAAGATAATCCCTCAACATTGAAATATGGAAGACATTATGCATATGCTCTATTTCAGGAGGAAGCACTACTTGGTACGCCACTGGATTAATCTTTTCAATGATTTCATACGGCCCAAGATATCTCGGTGCTAGCTTACCCTTAGCCCCAAAACGAGTATATCCTTTCATTGGTGTCACTTTAACGAAAACATGATCACCCACTTCATATTTCCTGTCTCGCCTTCGGACATCCGCGTAACTTTTCTATCGGCTTTGTGCGGTTTTCAACCTTTGTTGAATCAGTTTCATATTTTCTGTGGTCTCGTGTACAATTTCGGGCCCAAGTAAAGGCTCATCTCCAACTTCTGCCCAGCAAATAGGAGATCGACATTTTCTGCCATATAAAGCCTCAAAAGGCGCCATACTAATGCTCGAGTGAAAACTATTGTTGTAGGCGAATTCGGCTAAAGGTAAATGACTTTCCCAATTTCCTTGGAAATCAAGAACACACATACGCAGTAAGTCTTCCAGGGTCTGGATGGTTCTTTCTGAATGGCCATCTGTCTGAGGATGGTACGCACTACTCAACCTCAATTCGGTACCCAATGTCGTTTGCAGACTTTGCCAAAATCTCGATGTAAACTTCGAGTCCCTATCAGAAACAATAGACACAGGCACTCCATGCAATCTGACAATCTCATCAATATAAATTGTAGCCAATTTGTCCGCATTATAAATTGTTTTGACAGGTAAGAAGTGAGCAGATTTAGTTAATCGATCAATAATAACCCAAATTGAATTCATACCTTTACTGGAGTGAGGTAATCCAACAATGAAATCCATGGTGATATGTTCCCATTTCGACTCCGGTATTGGTAAGGGTTGAAGTAAACCTGCAGATCGCTGATGTTCAGCTTTGACTTGTTGGCAATGTAAGCATTTCGACACAAACTTGGCAATTTCTTTCTTCATTCTTGGCCACCAGAAATTAAGTTTCAAGTCTTGCTACATTTTTGTATTTCCTGGATGGATAGAAAGTTTTGAATTGTGGCCTTCCTACAAAACTCGCTTTTTCAGTTCAGAATCATTTGGTACACACAACCTTCCCTGAAATTGCAATACATTGTTTTCAAATTTAAAGTCCGGCCTTGGTTTGGATTCCCGTTCATCAATGACCTTCTTCAAAAAGTCATCTTGGTGTTATTTTTCTTTAATCTCCTCAATAAGTGCTGGTTGAGCAGAAATAGCAGCCAATGTCCCACCTTGTTCTCGTAAAACAATCTAAACTTCAAATTTCTCAATATCACATAGCAGTTCTTTCTGTCCGGTGAGTAAACAGGCCAAATTTCCAATTGATTTTCGACTCAGTGCATCAGCAACGGTGTTAGCTTTTCCCGGATGGTACAAAATTTGTAAGTCATAGTCTTTTATCAATTCTAACCATTTCCGCTGTCTCATGTTCAACTCTTTTGGTGTAAAGAAATATTTCAAACTCTTGTGATCTGTGTACACCTCACATGTTGCCCCATATAAGTAGTAGCGCCAAATTTTCAAAGCAAATACCACTGCGGCAAGTTCTAAATCATGAGTTGGGTAATTCTTCTCATGTGGCCTCAGTTGTCAGGAAGCATACGCAATAACTTTACCATTCTGCATTAATACACATCCCAAACCCTTATAAGAAGCATCACTAAAAATAGTAAATCCATCCGTACCTGAGGGTAGGGTAAGAATCGGTGCAGTCACAAGTCGAGTCTTTAATTCTTGGAAAGCTGATTCTCTTTGATCGGTCCAGTCAAATGATATCCCCTTTTGAGTCAACTGAGTCAATGGTAGAGCAATTTTGGAGAAATCTTTCACAAACCTTCTGTAGTACCCGGCTAAACCCAAGAAACTCCGAACTTCAGTAACATTAGTCGGTCTAGGCCAATTCACTACTGCTAAAATCTTCTGTGGGTCAACTGAAATGCCATCCTTACTAATCACATGCCCCAAAAACATAACATTATCAAGCCAAAATTCACACTTTGTTAGTTTTGCATACAGTTTCTGTCCTCTTAAGGTCTGTAAAGCAATTCTCAAATGACGTTCATGTTCTTCCTTACTCTTGGAATAAATCAAAATGTCATCTATAAAAACAACCACAAATTCATCGAGGAATTGTTTGAAAATTCTGTTCATAAGATCCATAAATGCAGTAAGCGCATTAGTAACTCTGAAAGGCATAACAAGAAATTCATAATGTCTGTACCTCGTTCGGAAGGCGGTCTTTTCAATGTCCTCTGTTTTGACTTTCAACTGATGATATCCGGATCTAAGGTCAAATTTGGAGAAAATTTGAGCATCTTGCAACTGGTCAAATAAATCATCAATACGAGGCAATGGGTACTTGTTTTTCACTGTTACCTTGTTCAATTCGCGGTAGTCAATGTACAGTCTTAGTGCGCCGTCTTTCTTTTGCACAAATAAAACTGGTGTGCCCCACGGTGAAGTACTGGGCCTGATGAACTTCTTATCCAACAATTCTTGCAGCTGTATTTTCAATTCTTTCAATTCAGTAGGTTCCATTCTGTATGGAGCTTCGGAAATTGGCTGTGTACCCGGTAAATGAAGAGAGTGTGATAGATACACTATAGGAACAAAGTATGATAGATACACTACGTGAAGAGAGCCATTCTCTTATCGAGACATAAATGATCTTGTGCGAAACTTGTCTGAATAAACCGAATGCATTAACTTTGAATGAACCGTACATACAATATCGTGTATGAATGAGAAAGAAACTTGATAGGTATAATGCAATACAATGCATGATGTTTAAGGAATGCAATAAACAAACATAGTGGCACTTTAGAAAGAACCTCATGAGGTGAGTGGCGATGAACCACTCTACTCTGATGGGAATCTCCCCTTGTGTTCTTCGAACTCTTTCCTTCAACACACAGTATAAAGGTTCTGAAATGCCGACAAGGATTCTTCACGTAGAACACTTTGGATGCCACTTTTCTTCCTGACCATATTCATAACTTTCCCTATTCTCCAACAGGATGACAAACTAGGTTAGTTCAGTATCCAGAGTTGAGGTGCATACACGCTATCTCAACCTATGTGGCTTCCATATAGATTTCAAGCCGAGGATACACCCGTGGATATTTAAACCAGACTTTAGTTTCAAAAATCCCGAACCTTTGCATTCTAGGCAACAGCCATTCGAACTCTAGTTTCCACAGTCGCAGTTGGTCTCCTAGGAACTCATTGCAAACACAACCAAGATACCTCTGGCAGGGACGGTGCTCAGGAAGAGCACTTCTGATCACCTTTCTGGCTTTGACGCAAGCTTGAGCTTGAACTTGAGGTAGAGGCACACTCATACTTCAGAGCATTGACAAGGCCTGAAAAGGTACAACCGGAATGCAATCTCAGAATTTGCTGAAGTTGAAACAAACTCAGATGCTCCAATTTTCCTCTTTTCCTTTACTTTGCAGTCTGGAACCCATATAGCTTCAGATAGGTCCTGGTTTTACTGTTTTCATATGACCTCGGTTGAACCCTGCGGTTTTATGAAAGAACAAATCCTGTTTTGCACAAATATAGAGAACGACACAGCACTCTGAGTACAAAACGATTAATTTTTGAAATTGAGAATGCGTATGAGTTCTCAACCAGGTATTGAGTCTATGACTAACCACAGCAAAAACGACTCAACAACAGAAAAAAAAGGTAAAACAACCTAAACACATCTATTGACACTTGAAATGACTCAAAAAAAGAATCGAGACAAACAAAAACACAACAAAACACAAGACTCAAATGTGCACAAGGAGCTTGTTTCCTCGGGTATTATTTCCCACCCTTTCTCATTTGTGATTCTCACATCACTCTGGCACTCAATCTCTATTTTTCTAAAAAACCCTTTTCTCACTTTTCTCTCAGCGCACATCTCTCTATTCTTCAATCTCTCTGATTTTTTTATCCCTCCCCTGGGTGGTTGATGGATAAACAGGAAGTTGTGGGCTCTTACACGTAGCATTCTGCTAGATTCTCATTCTTTCGCTCACAACAGTGAACTTCCTCCCACAGAGGGGTTGTGGTGCGACTGGATGTGCAGCAAATCAGCAACTAACATTGGTTCACAATGTGCTTGGCCAGCTCGAATGTGATCAGACCTGTCCAAATGAGGGAGTGGAATATCTTGATCCATTCCAATTCATGCTTCACACTTGGCTTAATACCTCGCTGCTTAGAGGATGTGAGAGCTTTTAGCCTTCTGCTATTAGCTTCAGTTGTGCCCTTTTCTCGCAAGTTGGTGCCCTTTCTAGCAAGTGCATTGATAACGGGGAAAAGACAGAAGACCTGACTTAACTGTGCCCCTAGTTCATCATTTTGACCATTTTTTTGTTTTGGCTTTCTACTAAAACCATTTTGACCAACATGAGAGTTAGATTAACATACTTGTTCGATTTTTTGATTTGAAATCACACAAGTCAGGCTATGAGCACTGAAAATTTTCCTTTTTTGGGTCCAAGAAATGGTTCAGTTTTGGAAAATGGAATAATTTTCGGAAAAATTAGTCAACCTCATTAAAAAATTCTCAAAACTATTTTTGCAAATGGCCATTGCTCGACCAACACAGAATTTACTCTTGAGATGCATAACTTCAGATCCAAAAACAATGGAAAATTGCCCCTTATCTAAATGGCACCGCACGTCAACGGAAAGTTGCCCCTTGTCTGAATAGCACCACAGCACACTGTAATTAGTCCTCAAAGTGACGATCACAACCGAACTCTTGGATACAAAAGAGACAAAGATGATCAGAACCATTACATGGACACAGTTGACTTGGAAGTGTTTATGGCTGGACTTCAAAATGAAGTTGCCTACGCATCCCAAAGATGGGAATCAAGCCTGATGTAGTTCCGAGTTAAAGTACACTCGGGTATTAACCTCTCCTTTTACAATCTAACTTTTGCCAAGGCCGCCCTTCTGGGTTTTCAACCTTGCGAGCCTCTCAAGGGTAAAAAGTTTAACTTGGTCCATGTTGAATGGTTTTGAGATCTCGAAGCCATCTGAATCCAGGAGAATGGCTGTTGTTCGCTGATGATGTAGAAGTCCATCCAATGGGGGCTGAAGTTGCCCCTAGTGTTGTAGATAGGAACTTGGTTGTCCTTCGGCGAAAATTTTCTTCTTCCAGCTACTAGAATTTGGCTTTCTCGCCGGTCTTCATTGGTTCGCAGAATAATCCATCTTTTGGATCTTCGAGCAAATCTAACCTCTTCTTTTGCCCCTAGTTCAAAGGCTGCTTTTGATCGAGCCACGCAAGCTTCCTTTGATAACATCTGATTTTATTGCCCCTAGTTCATGGGCTGCTTCAAATCTGGCCATGCAAGCCTCACATTGTGGTTGTTTGCTTGAACATTCTGAGTCAAGGTTCAAGATTTGAAAGCAAAAGGGGACGAGTCTTGAGGCTGAGAGTGATCCTATGCTGCACAATCTCAAGAGCGATTCCGCACAGGTCTTCGCAAGATTGCGCAAAACATTTTTTTAAAGCTTTTAAGAAAGCGACTAATCGTTCGCGTTGAAGACAATGTAGAACCAATCTGGATCAAGCCAGGATCCTTCTCAGTACTCACATTAACAAGCATGATCTCATTCATTAAGGGCTTAGCACGCCTCTCTTTCTTTCAGTTGATCAAAATTTTGCAAATCCTGAGGAATTCCTTCCTCTTTGTTTTCATCACAGTATTTGAAAAGTTTTGAAAAACTTAGGTCAATGCAATGATTTCAAGGCACAGAAAAGTAGGTGAAAAGTATTGCCATTTCATTCAAATCTTCTGGCACAACTGGCTTCAAGGCAGAAACCAACTCAAAAGTATGAAAATCACTGCTGTTTCATTCAAATCTTCTGGTGTAACTGGCCCCATGGTAGAAACAGACTCAAAAGAGTGTAAAAGACAAACACAAAACAAGTAAGTGATGTCCGAGGTAACAGCCTCCCAAAATCACCCAACTCCGACACAACAGGACTGACTCGATACAACAAAACAGACTCGATTGACTCAGTACAAAAAGACTGACTTAAAACAACACGACAAAACTAACTCAATACCCAAGTCAGAAAGTAAAATAAATAGCATTTGTACATTGCTCAAAACAGTGCATGCCATCCATCACTTCTAGAGTAAACTGAGCGCCATCCGCAGGTGGTTCATCCTCCGATCACATCACATTATCCCCCAAGTTCACTGATCTAGTGCTGATAGACTTTGCAGAGCTTGGTGCGGCGATGACCCCATCATCAATCAGATCTTGTATTTCGTGATGAAGACGAAAACACATGTTAGTGCCATGGCCAGCTTGTTGATGAAAGGCACAGTACTTGGCCGGATCATGGGAGAGAGGAAGTTTATTCGATAATGGCTGTGGCTCCAGGGGCTTCAGATGCCCCTTTTCGATCATGACCCTCAGGGCCGTTGACAGAGACATGTACAGTGGGGTGAACACCCTTTGGCCCCGAGGTGGGTATTTGGCAGGTTGTGAGCTGGTTGTGTTGGATGTACTGGCAAAAGGGTCGGCAGGTGTTGACTGGGTTTGCCGATCTCTTCCGAGTGTAGGACTGGAACTGAAAGGGGTGTTTCTGGTACGACAACCCTTTTCCCAGCTCGCCTCTTGATTCAAAGTGCTCTCATCCTGATTGGCAAAAGTGTCATCCACAGTCTTTGCAACAACTGCAATCACTTGCTGTTTGTTCAGCCCTTCGGCTTTCAAAGCCTCAACAGCCCACTGAAGATGTTCATAGGGACTAATGCCTACCCCAACCTTGTTCTTATCATTAGCCTCCACTTTGTTAAGAGATTGGCCTTCTTCCAATGCAGCCCGTCCCACGGCTGGGGAGCCTTTTGACATGAAATCCTTGGTATGTGATGTGGTTGATGACGGGGTCAAAACCCCAAAGGCTAAATCTGCCACAGTTCTCTGAAGATCTTCAATCATTCTCATTAGCTTAGAAGTAGTGGGTTCACGGGTTTTTGGGGTTCAGGTGTACCTATCATGCATAAGTCCATGCTGACTGGAATAAACACCTTAGGCTTGGGTAAATGGGCTAGGGTGATGTATATACTGGGGTCAAACGGGTTGGCCGTTGTTTGGATGAAGTTTACCTGCCTAGGTGGAGGGTTTTGATTAACATTTGGTTTTTCTGGAGGTGCTATTACCTGGTTGTCAATGAGATTTTGAATCTCATGACGTAGTCTGAAGCAAGAGTCAGTATCATGACCCTACTGCTGATGGAAGGCACAGTATGTAGCCAGGTCATGCTTTGGAGGGAGAGGATCGGGTAGAGGCCATTATTCTAACGGTTTCAGATGTCCTTTCCTGAGTAGGACCTCTAGGGCTTTAGACAAAGGCATATAAAGTGGGGTGAAAACCCTCTTGCTTCGGGGTGGATATTTGGCTGTTTGTAAGCTGGTTCCGGATGCACCGGTGAATGGGGTGGCTGTTTTTGGTGTGGCGGTGGTGACCATGCCCACGTCTGAAGTTCTAGTAGCTACATCACCACTAGTGGTCGCATTTGAACTGCGGGTAAACGCCCTTCTGGGCTGCTCCTTCTCCTGGTCAATAAGGCCCTACTTCATAGCGTCCTCAATCTGTGCCCTAATCTTGTGCAAATCGGCAAAGGTGGGGAGGGGCAAGACTAGGGCTGCAAACGAACCGAGCCGAGCCGAGCTCGGCTCGTTTATTAGAGGCTCGTTTATTTTATCGAGCTCGTTTATGAGCTCGAGCTCGGCTCGATAAGGATTCGAGCTCGAGCTCGGCTCGGCTCGTTAATTTGAACTAGGCTCGAGCTCGGCTCGATAATTTTTTTTAATATTATTTATATTATTTAAATATAAATATTTAAATTAAAAATATTATTTATTTTATTTAATATATAAAAAATGTATTTATATTATTATTTATATATATATTTATATATTTTTAATATATAAATAATGTATTTATATATATTTATATATTATTTAATATATAAATAATATATTTATTATATATTATTAATATAGATAAACGAGCCGAGCCTAACGAGCCGAGCCTATGCGTGTTCGAGCTCGGCTCGTTTAGTAAACGAGCCTAATAATCGAGCTCGAGCTCGGCTCGTTTACTAAACGAGCCGAGCCGAGCTTGTTCACGAACAGCTCGGTTCGTTTGCCGCCCTAGGCAAGACTATCATTTTTTGCATCAGCTTGGGTTGGAGGTTGCGTACAACCATCCTTATCTGATCTTTCTCGACTGGCCTGGTGGTCATCATAGAAGCTTTGGCCCTCCAACGGGTTACAAAGTCAGAGAAGCCCTCTTTCGGCTCTTGCCTGGTTGTCTTGAGATCACGAGTTGTGACCTCGATTTGCGTGTTGTATGAATACTGGGCAACGAAGGCCTCAACCATCTCCTCCCAACTTCTTTTCACTAAGTCCTCTAGTTTAGCATACCAAATGGCTGCGACACTCGACAGGGTCCGACCGAAGAGTGAAAGCTTTTGCAATCTGGAGAGGCCCATTGGCCGTAGGATATCCGAGAACAACCACAGATGTACCATAGGATCTCCAGAACCGTCAAAATGGTCTATATGCGGCATCTTGAATCGGTCCAACAACGTCACCGCTGAGTCGGTGTATCCATCCTCTATATCCGAAATGGAATTAGCGCCTTGAGGTCTTTTGAACAGCCTTTCTAGCTTGCTCACTTTTAATGCAGTTGGATCCACTTCAAACTTGAAAGGGGCCTCAATTGGGTAGGCCTATGCTTTGGAAGTCTGAGGTGGAGTGGGATCCACTGGGACATCATTATTCTCCTGGGCATTAGCGATAGGGACAGGAGCCATCGATGTAGGAATTTTTACTAGAGGTGGGTGGGATGCAGAAGTTGTTCCCTGTTATGTTTGTTGTTGCTGCTGTTGAAGCCGGGCAATGAGTTCGGCCTGCTGGGCTACGACCTCGGTCTGGCGGGTAATAGCCTCCGCTTGGCGGGCAGCATCCCGCTGCATGGCCTGCATGGTCTCTTGAAGTTGACGCATCATATCCTCCATATTAACTGAAAATTGCTGATCTAACTAAACAAGTGTGTATCCCCTTTCTGAGATGGAAGCAGATATCTTAGCCCAACTGCGCACAGGTGAGGTGGATAATGATCGCTGAACTGGAGACTGTTGAACTGGTGATCCGTGCCGGACTGGCCCTTCTTTGCCTTACCACTGGCGAAAGAAACACTGGTTGTTTTGTTGCATTGAATCTTTGACCTAACAAAGTCTATCAATACAAGTCCAATGTACCCGGGGGATATCGGAGCCTTTTGAAGCTATGGTTCCAAGACTACCTTGCAAAAGAAGAAAACAGAGAGCATCTCAGCCTGATTTCTCCAAAACAAATATGAGCATAGCTGAATGACTGTGCTCTCCATTGAATTCTGCCCAAAATTCTGCCTGTAAACTGATACCCTCAGGGCGATACTTAGACTTGCAACTGATACATACATTTTGTAGAGACACACCCTAACAGCACATATCAAGCAAGTAAGAGCCAAAACACCCCTATGGTGGGGTACGGTTTCCCTGTCCTATTTTGTCAGGTGCTAGGGTTTCACTACGCACACAGCGGTTTCAAACAACCTACATTCAGGTAAGCAACTTGTCCTAGTTTGGAATGGTCACTATGGCTTCCGATATGCACTAGGTCGAATGGTCGAAAAGCCTCGGTGAAAACCGAGGTTTATGTTCCCATCATGGCAGAGCCCATAACCGGTCAGCCTTATGGCACGTAGCCTCCGGCAAACCGTTCAGGAATAGCAGATGGCAGACACTGTGACTTAGGCGCACCTATGCAAATGCAATGTAAAGAAACACATAAGTGTAAACAAAACAACATATCATGATGTTCAAGTCAAATTCTCTAAATCCCCAGCAGAGTCGCAAGAAACTGTAGACCGCCCGAACTTCGCTCCGCATGGGAGGGCGCGAATTGTCGTTCTAGCTACTACAGTTTGGACTCTTGTCACGGTTCTGAATCTAATCTCACAAAGTGCAATGTAAGACTGATAAATCACCAAAGAGTCCAAATCCGGCAAATCGTTTTGGAAAATCTATTTTAATCAAAAAGCGCCAAACATGGACTACTTTGCCATATTTCAGAGTCGCCACCTAAATATTTTGTTTTGGGAAATTTAGGAAGCCCGAACTCGTGCCAAAGGCCACGTGTCCGTCATCACCAAAGTTGTCTCGGCTTGGGAACTTGGGTACGAGAGGGGAAGGTCCTGAAATGAGCACCCCATTCGCTCGATCAAAGATCGGCCTCTACTAACATGATATGTTGTTTTTGAAAATACATGTGTTCTTATTCTGGTTTATTAGCTAGCTTATTATGTGATGCGCACAACATACAAGTATAGACTCAATCACGCGGATTGGAACAAAGCAACTCATGTTTGTTTTTCGAAAATGGTTTGAAAGTGATACTCGCAAGTAGGCTAAAGCGCGGATTTGCCACCCTTAAGTGGGCTTAGAAAAATATGATTTTGCCACTTCAAGTGGGCTTAAAACTCACAATCATCGAGTTGTTCCAATTCAGGCAATCAAACGTTCACCTACAAGCATTCATGCAGTTAAACACTTAAGCATATAGCCTCATGGAAAGCATGCTAACATGGCAATCACTTACACACATACAAGGATACTAAAGCATAAACACTCACCGAGTACTCCGAGCCAAAACAGAAGCTAGTTAGTAATCGATGCCTGATCCTAACTATGTCAACAATGCTTAATGCAACACATGCAAAATGCAACTAAAATAGGCTCGGCTATCTAGAATGTCATGTGAATGCAACTAGATAACATGTATTCAAATTGGTATTGAAATACAATGCAGTTTGTATGATGCACCGAGCCCGGTGCATGTAAGACGAATGAATAATGCACGCATGCAAAGCATAAGGATGCTAGTCGAAATATGCCCTAAACTAACTATCGAAAGCAAGTGAGTAAAAGAGAGAAAGAAATGGGGTTGGAAGACATGCATCACACACACGCGCGCTTATTACAACAATACGTCCTCTCGACGGAGGATCCGAATAATAAGCTAACTAGCTAATCTAAGCTAATTAAACTAATTATTACAAAACGAAGCTAATTAACTAACAAGTTAACTAATTACAAACACAAATGAATAGCTAAGTTCATTAACTAATTAAGTACAGAACCAAATAGTTAACTAGCTAAGCAAAGCAATTAAAAGGAGCCTCGGGGCGAGAAGTGCATGCATGTTCGGTCGCCTTGTTCAGAAATCCATTACTATGCCTCAACTTGCCTTTTTTTGCATTTGATTTTAGAACACTGCACAAGCCTCCAGATAGCTTCTACTCCATCATGGAGACCTCCAGGAAGGCTGCCAACTACTTAATGGTGTTGTAGACCACCTCTAGACCACTTACACATGCTGTAGACCAGAAAAAGTGGTCAGCCCGCTACTTTTTCTGGTCTGCCGACCAGAAAATTCTACCAAGCTCCAATTTGCTACAACAGAGAACAAGAAGGGGCACGACAGTGTATTTGCAAGATATGTGTGCACAACCACCCTCCCTATCATTTCTTAAGCTCAAGAGAGTGCGGTTCTCGACTCTCGGGCCACCAACCATGCATTGCAATGCACGATGGCCGAGAAGCTAAGATTGCACGAATCAATATGAATGAATGCACAAATAACACTTAAGGGCCTTAACCTCTATCATGCATGATCAAGAGGGTCGGCGACCGAGAAATGAGGCATATTTCGTCACTTCAAGTATGAAACGTTCCTTATTTCTCGTGTTTGGATTAACACCCTATCCAAACACAATGCAATGCAACATGATCAACTTATCAATGCTAATGGCATGCAAACAAAATGCAATGTAGCAACATGCAAACACAATGCAATATAACAACATGTTATTCTACCAATGCTAGGATGGCATGCCCAAGATTCTATTATGCAAACAATGCATGCATGGCAAGTTTATAAGCTTAAGGCATCAAAGCTAGAAAAGAGCATCTCACAAGAGACATGCAAAACAATGCTCAATGGGCTTAAACCGAATATGGACAGACCTAAATCATGCCAAAACAGTGGCCAAAATACTCTAAAATGATGGCATGAAATGCAAGATAATGCATGTTCATGCATTGGCCCATCAACTAAGCATAAGAGTACAACTCTCAAACATGATTAAGAAGTGACAAACATGGAAGTGTGACAACACTATATGCTCTGAAATCATGTGTGAAATGATGCCAAATCATCCAAACAACACAAGCATAGCATGCTAGAAGGCCTAAGGCACAAGGCTACAAAAGGAAACTACACAAGAGGCATGTAATACATGGCACAAATGATTGAACCAACCATAGACAGAGCTCAATTAGGTCAAAACAAAGACCAAAACATGTTGAGATGAGAGCTCAAAAGGCTAGGCATGCATGCATACAAGTTAGGCCATAAGCGAGGCACAAAGGCATAACCCTTAAAAGCACTCAAAGAGTGAAAGAAGTGAGAACATGGCCATACTATATGCTCTGAAATATCATGTTAAAAGATGTCATGGCAAGCAAACATCTCAAACAAAGCATGCTAGAGGCATCAAAACACAAGGCTAGTCAAGCCCATTGCACTACAGGTATGCAATACATGAACCACATGGCCAATACAACCCAAAACAGTCCTAGAGCATGTCAAAACAATGCTAAAAACATGCTTGAACATAGCCAACACATGGTAGAATTAAAGGCATGAAGCATGGAGCATGCAAGGCCAATAAGGAGGATTACACTACACATACAAGAAGCAAATGAGGGATGCTCTAACCAACCAAAAACAAAGTTGCATCATGGTAAAATAAGACCAAAAACCCACTGAGATGGCATCCCAAAAGCTTAGGCAAGATGACATACAAATTAGCCCATGTTTAAGGCATAAAGCACCAACCCTCCAAAGTATTGAAAGAATAAAAAATGTGAGGGTATGACCACACTACACACACTAAAATCACATACCAAATGATGCTAACACATGCAAATAGCCCAAGGAATGCATGCTAGTGGCTTGGAAACTCAAAGCTAGTGAGCAAGATTGCACTATAGCTATACAAAGCAAGTCATGCATGACCAAAACAACTTAAAATAGAGCTTAAACATGGCAAAACATGAATAAAAGCTTGCTAGAGTGGAGCCAAAAACATGCTAGAATGATGGTCCAAAGCATGATGCATATTAGGCTAGATTGCAAGATTACGCTACAAGTGTAGAATGCATGCATGAGGTAACCAAACCAAACCAAAAAAGAGGTATGCCATGCTAAAATAAGGCCTGAGACATGCTAAGATAGAGCCAAAACAAGCTTAAAAAACATGCTACTTTGATGAGCCATCAACACAAGCACACAAGAGAAGAGGAGGAGGGACAGCCCCCACCCATTTGGGGCCTCAAAACACACTTTTTACCACTGAAAATCCACTAGATTTTAGTAGCGAAAATGCCAAGAGAAGATGATCTCAAGGGCCTAAAGGATAGCACAAAATAAAGCCAAACAAGGCACAAGAGGAGGGAGACCACCCCCAACACCAAAGGGGTCTAAACAAACATTTCAAACACTTTAAAATGAAGCTTTTTACAGTAGAAAGTCTGGCCAAAATAAGCATGTAAGTAGGGCCAAATAAGCAATGAACACAAAGCTTAAAAGGGACTAGTGACTCACCCTTGGAGAACAAAAACAAGGCAGCAACTTGAGCAGCTTTTCTGAGCTAAAAACCAACTCTTGAGTCCAAACAAGACCCTCGAGTACCTCAGCAACAAGAGTGTGGCGTTTCACTAGATGTTTGTGTGCAAAAGTGTGAAGAAACTACACTTTCAAGCACAAATATGGAGCAAAAGAAGAAATATAGAGATAGAGATGTATCTATAACTCCAATGCAAGAAATATAGAGATAGAGATGTATCTATAACTCCAATGCAAAATTCTGAACCTGAGACAAAAGGAAGAAGGCTCCCTTTTATAGAAAACCGTGTATCAAGCTTGAATCAATCCCTCTATACACATGTATGGAGGATGCTTTCTGTGCCCCACAGCTGGCACAGCTGGCAAGAAAATATCTGCAGAAAAATGCAGAAAAGGTGTCGACCAGTTGAGGTGGTCGGCTGACCACTCCCACTAGTCGACTGACCAGAAAAAGTGGTTTGCAAGGACAAAAAGTAGTCGACAAGAGGGGGGGAGGTGGTTTGCACAAAGAAAGGAAGGTGGTGGCATGGCTACCGACCACTTTAGGTGGTCCAAAGACCACCCACCCTAGCTAGCCGACCAGAAAACTGGCTTGCAGGAAAGAAAAGTGGTCTACAGAGGGAGAAACTGGTCTATACCCCCTGTTCCACCCTCCAAGCAAAGGAAAACAAGGTTTGATTCAAAACTAAACCAAAAAGGAAGCAAAACAAAAGTCCGCGAGACAAGGCACGCAACCGGAAGCCCCGAAAACTAGTCTACGTGCGCAAAAAGTGGTCTACGAGAGGGAAAGATAGTCTACGACTACAAAAAGTGGTCTACAGACCTCTGTTTCCCTCTAGGCAAAGGCAACAAGGCATGGTCCAAAAACCAAGCCAAGAGGAGGAAGTTAAGAGGTCCCGAGACAAGGTGCTCAGCCGAAGGTTCCAGAAATCGGAAAATAGCCTACAAAAGGGAAAAGTAGTCTATGACTACGAAAAGTGGCCTACAGGCCTCTCTCTCCCTCCAAGCAAGGGCAACAAGGCATGGTCTACAAACCAAGCCAAAACACAAAGAGTTTAGAGGCCCGGAGGCAAGGCACTCAACCGAAAACTTTGAAAACTCGAAACGAGCACAAACATGTGCGATCATCACGTGCACAAACGATGATGTCTAAGTCTTAAGGTCGGTAAAAAATGGGGTGTCTACAGCCATGTTCAACATAGAAGATATTTCTACAATAGCAGGGTGCTCCCATGCACGGGATTTGGCTAGCTGTTCTCTTTTGAAAATATTTCCGACGTGAGATGCCGAAATTCTATAAATAGAGCACCTCCCCTTAGAGTTTAGGGTTAGAAAACTTAGGGAGAAAGCCTTTCCAAAGGCATACGAAGCCTTATCTACCCTCTTGAAGATAGATGCACTATAGATGCACCATTGAAGCTCAAACTTGAAACTTCTTGCTGAAGTTTTGAACCTTATTTTAGATATTTGAGAGTCTTTGGATTGAGGTTTGTGAATCAAGAAGCTCTTCCTCTCTTCAAGAGGTTAAGCTTTGAACACTTTGCATTACCTTTTCTTTTACTCCCTTGTTCGTCATCCTCTGTTTTAAATTCAGATTTTTAGAGTTGTTTTTAGGCTTAAAAATGTGATTTAAACCTTGTTGAAGGTGGAAGGGTTAGCCACCCTTCCATAGGCTTATCCATAGTTGTGCTCTCTTTGTTTTCTCCATGTTTTTGCTCCTTTTTCTTCACTTTTAGATTGATTTCAGCACTATTTTAGTTAGTTTTTGTATGAATATGGACTGTATATATGTGTTTAAAGCTTTAAATAGATAGCTTAATTCTTGAATCTATATCTCTTCTTCAAAGTTGTTGTAAGCTCTCTTTTAGTTCCATCTTTGAAGCATGGAAATGGATGTCTCATCCATATTTCATGAGTAGGAAGATGAGCATACAACAACTCTTCATAGCTTTTATTCATTTACTTAGTCTCGTTTTGATTTTGCTTTAAAGCCATATGAGAGCTCTTTCATTGGAAGTATTAGAGAGACTCTTCTAGTTTCTTTTGACGCATGGAAAGGGATTTCAATCCATGTTCCATGAGTAGGAAGAAGAGTCACTAATTGTTTTCCATAATGATGTAATCTCTTGTTAATAAGCTTCTCTTTCGAAAATAGCTTCCTCTAAACCTATTCTCTCTAAATTTGAGTACTCATTTACTCTTATTTTCCATGAGATATAGTAGGTTTCAGCCATGTCTTTGAATACTTCTTCTTAATGAGCCTTAGTTTTGTATCCACTGAATATTTTGTCCTGTTGCTTCATGAATCATCATCTAAATACCTTTGGGATGTTTGATGATTTGTGAAGCAAACATATTCCCTTTTTGAAAATCTTCATGATAGAAAGGAGCAAGAAGGATGAACATCCTTTGGAAACCTTATGTTTTGTTTTGTTCCAGTTCTGTTGTAACGGGTTTTTCCCAAGAAACAGTGGCCTTAAGTCCATTTCCAACATGTTCATCACCATTCTTGGCCTTAACCTATGTCCATTTTTTACCACCCTTAAGACTTGGGTGCCTCAGGTTGAACACTCAATGATAAAATGCTACGCTGCACAACCGCTCAAGTTCTTCAGCAAAGGCTTCGATTTTTGAGCTTCTAATCCAAACCTTATATCCCATTTTTGACCAAAAATATTTTAGAACAAAATTATTTTAGACTACAAAACCCTCTTTTCAAAATATTTTTTCAAATGTTTTTACGATGTTCTAAGCTAGCATTTTGATTTAAATATTGCACTTTTCGGTAAACTGAGTAAGAACAAAGTAGAAATAAATGGAACGGAGATGAACTCTTTGTAAAATATTTATAAACATCCTATTTATAGGTTTGGAGTTAAAGGAAATAGGAGGGGATGGAAGAAAACTAGTTTAGGAAAAGGTTGGGCACCAATTTGTTAAGAAAGAAATGAGCAGCTTTCACTAAATTAGGCATATCTCTTTGTATACTTAGAATTTAGATGTAAGGCTATCATTATTGGAAATTAGACTTTTGGGGCTTCAATTTGGACTCAAGAATCATGAATCATCTAAAATCGAATCCTGATGAGGGAGATATGGCCGTTTGAAGTTCGGCATCAATCTGTTAAGAAAGAAATGAGTAGCCTTCACTAAATTAGCTATATCTCTTTGTACACTTAGAATTTATATGTGAGGTTACCACCATTGGAAAGTAGACTTCCGGGGCTTCAATTTAGACTCAAAAATCACCTAAAACCAAGTTTAAATGAGTGAGATATGCCGGTTTGAAGTCGGGCCTGAGAGCATATTTTTTTGGCCCGCTGGCCAATTTTTGGTGGCTGGCTGTCCCCTACCTGGCCGACCAGCCAGGTGTCCCGGTAGGCAGATATTTTGATGCCAGTTGTTCCACCCATGTGCATGTCTTGCACCAGCTGTCTCTATATAGATATTTCCAACTAGAGAAGCTATTTTTCTATAAATACAAGACCATCCCTCTTGATTTTAGGTTAAAAAAATTCCTAATCCAAAACTTGCTAAGAACCCTTCATCTCTATCTTACAATATACATACACTCTCTATACACTTCCTAAACCAAAAAATTGAGTCTTCTTGCTGAGGTACTTGAGCTAAAATTTCAGCTCTTGAGGGTGCTCACTTGTTGGTTTGTGAATCAAAGAGTAACCTCTCTTTAAGAGGTATAACTCTTGCCATCTCTGCACTACATCTTTCCTCTCTTTTCTTGCTAATTTTATACTATTTTTGGACTGTGTTTATGGGTTGAAACTTATGACTTAAAACTACCAAAGGTGAAAGGGTTAACTACTTTTCTTTGAACCTTATTTCATAAGCTTTTGTCCTTGTGTTTCCCACTTGTTTCTCAACTTTTGGCTACTATTTTTCAAAGTTTTAAGAAGCTGAAATATGTGGTTTTGAGGTCCAAAAAAATGGAGGGGTTAGCCACCCCTCCTTAGGCTTGCTTACTAGCTTTAATTCTATTTTGGCTTACTATTTTAGCTTGTTTTAAAGTATTTCTAGCACTGTTTTGCTATTTTTAGGACTGTTTTTAATGTGTTTACTTCATTCATGCTTTGTATAGTATGCTTATAGTATTGTAGTCCTCATAGGTTTGGTGGTTAGGCTTTAGACACTAACCTATTTGAGTTGATAGCCTTTATGTTTATAGCTTTGATACATTTTCTCTCACTTGTTCTAATAATTTCTGAAACCTCCCTCATTTCTTGGTTTTTTTTTTTTTTCAAAGAGTTATTTCAAATGAGTATTGTTTGAGCATGAGAAAGAGACCTTCCATGCTTAATAGTTTAATCTCTTCGGAGATTCATTACCAAGGCATTACATCTCTCTCATGCCAAAAACAACTTCTTGTTTGACACTTCTCTTCATTAGTAAACACAACTCTCACCTTTGGACAAAACGACTAAAGAATGGAAAGGTAATAAAAGAGGTTAATAAAATTGAACTAAAATGGTAACAAGAGTAATAAAAATGATTTGGGTTCAATCGGACATTAATTGAACCTATTGCGTCTCGAGTCATTACATACTCATTAGTGATGTTAATGACTCGAGAAGCGATGTCTACCACTTCCTTAGAGAGGCAACTCCATGATAGAGAGGAGGTTTTGTTGGTCTTTACGTTTCATTCATTGAGCCTTTGTTCCATTGATTCATAGATCGTCACGCAACGAGTTTGCATCGATTGATGGTTTGCGAATCAAGTCTACTCCTCCCTTGATCTGTTTCATGATAGGGAGAGGCAAAAAGGACAAATACCTCCAGGAAACACTCTATTTGTGCTCTGTTTCCTTTCTATTGCAGCAAGGGCCGACCACCTTACCATCCAACCGATCACTTTACAAGGTCGGTCGACCATTTTGTTTTATGCAGACAGTACCATTTTCATGGTAGAAACGAGTAGAAATTTGAGGCTAAAGCAGTTGTTTATCTAAGCGCAAAATAGAAACGGCTGGCGATGCGGAGGTGTTTTCTAGTGGATATTCTTGTTCGTGTACGTGCGGCTCCTCTTTTCCCGTTCTTTTGATTTAATGCTTTAATAGTATTGTGTTGTAATTAATTACTTAGATTCCCTTGAACTTGTAAATATTTAATCTAGCTTATTCATTTATTTGAATTTGTAATAAGTAGTTAATTTGGTCACTTGTACATTCGGACCCTCCTGTGGGCAAATATGTAATAATGCCTATATGTCTTCCAACCCCTATTTCTTTCTTTATTTTATTTACTTACTTATGGTGGATTGCATGTAGCATCATATTTTCTTTAGCATTTTCCTTGACTTGCATCCATTCGTTTTGTACGCATAAAGGTTCAGCTCATCATGTTAATGAATGTCAATTTCAAACTTCCTTAATCGAATACGTGCTTTTATCGCATGCCTTGAATTGACTCACATGCCATACTAGTAGCCGAGCCTATTAATTGCATGTTGTATGCGTTGCATTAGCCATTTGCATATTAGTGCATGCATTTTTCTAACTATTTTATTTCTTTTGGCTTACCTTTGCTGAGTACCAGGTGAGCATTTATTGCTTTAGCATATTGCATGCGTGTTAGTGTTGCCATATCAAACATGTTTACTATGAAGCTAAGTGCTTAATTGATTATCTCTTGAATGCTTGTGGATAAAGGCTTTTTCACTTAAATTGTGATGTTTTGACTAATGTACATACAAGTTAGCTTTTACGAGTGACACGTATTCCAAACACTTTTCAAACAACATGAAATTAAAGTGTTCCAAATTGGGGCAAATTAGTCTATACTTGTGTGCATCACACAGTAAAGATAGCATAATAATTGAAACAAGAGCATATAATGTACATAAAAATCACATCATGATTAGTAGAGGCCGATCTTTAATCAGGTGAGTGGAGTGCTCAATCTATGACCTTCCCCTCTCATACCTAAGTTCCCGAGCCGATACACTTTGGTGATGACGTATAAATGGCCTTTAACACGAGTCACGGGTTTCCTAAATTTTCCAAAAAATATTTAGGTGGCGACTCTAAAATCTGGCAAAGCGGTCCATTTTTGGCATTTTTTTATTCAAAATCGATTTTTCAAAAGATTTGTCAGATTTGCACTCATTCGTATTTATCTATTTCACATTACACTTGTGAACTCAGATTTAGAATCACAGGAGTCTGAACTGCAGGGCTATCGTATCCAAGGAGACTAAACCCCTCTGAAGAGCACAAAAAGCAAGCTACATAAGGCCAAAACAAAGGTAACTCAATCACACCCAGAAACACGACCACCATAACACGCCCAACACCCCCAAGTGCTCAGCACTAGAACACAAAAGGAAGTCCCCAATAAAAGTCTCAGTGAACCCACATAGGAAAAGGAAACTCCCAACAGAATAAGGTCAAAGACAACACCCCTGTATACAAATCTCAATAACACTAAAACACTCCTCAAACCAAACACCCAACCTAAAATTAGCAATTTAAGCTAAGCCACTACACAACATTCATCATTCCAGGTAAAACATATGACAATAGAACTTTGTTTAAGGAAACTTTTCATCATTTTCTTGATTCTTTGAAAATCTTTCTCTTGAGTGTAAAACATTTCTTATAAGTGCCCAAAACTCACATGGATCATAAACCAAAATACATTTTCTATTTTTCAAGCAAAACTCAAAAGTTATATAAACATTCGTCGAAAATAAAGGTGTTAATTGGAACACATGATTGATGTAGGCCGAAAGTTACCACATTGAGGCCACTTAAGTTACATTTATAATCTTTGAATTTTGTTTGTTTGGTGGAGATAATGTGTTTTGTGCACTTGTACAGATTTGGTAGGCAACTTGCAAATTCAAGCAAAAAGTTGCGCTAAAGCAGATTCTCTGTGTGAGTAGTGAAAATTCTCGGCCTACCGCCTCACCGCACATGCGGCCAAGCTCCACCACACGAGCGGTCCACCACCGCTCAAGAAAAAATTAGGGACGCTCGAGGTGACCACCTAGGGTTACGTGCGCAAAAATTTCAGTCTGTTCTATTGGGAATAAAAGGAAGAAAAGATGCTACTCTTAGGGCGTGTTTGATTCGTGGGATTGGAGGGGGGACTATCCACTATTTGGATTACAATCCAAATAGTGTTCCTTATCTGCCGTTTGATTTTTTTTTAGTCCGTCGAACATGGAGTCCAGCCGGACTCCTTATCTCCCATATGGGAGACTATTGTGTCCTGGGGGGGGTGGGACAGAATGTGGGGGACTATCCACTGTTGGGATTATATGCTAAAATGATCATTTTGGCCCTCTACTATTTAATTATGTATTATATTTACTAAAATTCAATAAAATTTAAATGTCTCAATTTAAAAATAAAATAATTTTATTTAACTTTTTATCGATGTTTTATTTATTTAATTTTTTAAAATAATTTTTTATAGATATTTTATTGATGTTTTATTTTAAAATTTTGTTTATAATTTATTTAACTTCATTATTTAAATTTTAATAGGTGTTTTATTTAAAATTTTAATTAAAAAAATAATATAAATTTTTTATACAGGTTATACAGTGTTAAATGAAATTTTAATGATTTATTAAATAATATAAAAAAAATAATGTCCTCTGTATTTTATTAAAACAAATTTATTTAATAAATCACTGTGTAAAATTTTAAAACAGTAATGGTGTAAAAAATTTTAACACAGTAATCAAATTTTAATAAAAGTAATGGTTACACAGTAATGGTTACACAGTTATCAAATTTTACCCTTTTATTTATTTATTTATTTATTTAATTTAAAAAAAATAAATTTATTTAATTGTGTAAAAAATAAAATAAAATAATTTTTATTTAATCTAGCTAAAAATAATTAAAATATTAAAGATATGTTTAATATTGCTATTACTTGTAAACAATTGAAAAAGGGTAAAATAGTCTTTTGTTCATTTATCCTATCCAGTCCGTCCCACCAAACGTTGGATTCACTAAAAATAGTTCTTTCCAGACATCTAATCCCATGAAAAAATAAACACAAGATACATATCCAATCCAACCAAATAATCCGAGGGATTCACAGTCCCAGGACTCAAGTACGATAGATTCTAATCCCTCCTTATCCAGTCCGTCCAATCAAACACACCCTTAGGGTTCAAAAATATTTCAAAGAAAATGAGGGACTAGGGTTTGGAAAGGGATTTCTCAAGCTTCAAGGGCAATTTTCATAGAGGCTTTTTCTTCTTTTACTTCTTCCCACGCCTCCATGAGTGGAGGCTCCTCTTTCTAGGGTTTTGATGAAACCCTAGCCAATTAAATAGGTTTTGTTTTTGGTTATTGTTTATATAATGGTTTGAACAGTTGTATGGTTGTTAAGAAGTTTTCAAATATAATTTTTCATTATTTCTTTAATTATTCTTCTTCATGTGATTCTTGAATGCTTCCCATGCAATGGTTTTCTGTGCTTTCATGTTCAAGGTATAAGACGAGCCATACTATGACGGACGAGTCGTGTTGCTACCCTAGTTTAGAGCGAACTACTTGTAATACTTGAGATGGTTCGTGCCTATACATTGAATGTATTAATTTTCTTGATCAATACTTTGAACTTGTAGTTGCAAAGTATTATTTAGTTCGAACCGTTACATAATTGATTTTATCGACTTTGTTGCGAGATGGAAGACGAAGGCCGCACAAATGACCAACAGGCCCCTGAAGAATGAGCAAGTTCGGATAGTAGTGCAAAATCTTGAGCCTGATATGTTACAGAAGATGATAGTTGTCCCATTATTCACCTTTAAAGACTTACATGAATTTAGGGTTCAGATTGAGAGCACATTTAACAAAGGGATTATTCCTAGAACGAGCGAACCAACAAGAAGGGCATTTTCCAGAAGTACCAATGCTAGCAGTAGCACTATTCCTGAACCCCCTAAAATCAATACCGTTGTCAAGGCAGAACTTTCACCCCCTTCCATATGAGCCTAACCCGTGCACTAGAAGTTCTGATGAAAAGAGGGCATCTTAAACCCCTTAATCTTGGACCTCTTCCTAACTCACTCCCTGTTAGACATAACCCCACCAAATACTGTGTGTACCATCGGCAGCGTGGTCATGACACCGATAGTTGCTACCGCATTCGTCATGAGGTTTAGAATATCATCGATAACCAGATGATAGCTCCACCTTAAGAACCCAATGTTACCACGAACCCACTTCTTATCCATGACCAAGTACCTCCTTCTCACCTTAACCTCATCTATACACTACCTCCTACCTTCGATGTAACAACCCTCGTACCGATTACTGAATAACCACTGAATTATATACTGATTATTGCTAAACTGGACCGCTAATGACTGATAATCGAATTAACTGAAGTACTGAACGAACTGATTGAAATCGAAACTGAAATTGAATAGTTTATCTATCGAATTACATATTGTATCTGTTTGATTTATTGATTATCTGTTTAAATTCATATGTTTAAAACTGCTAGTTGAAGGCCTTATCGGCGGTCGAATTAGGAACCGTTTAGTGTTTTATAATCAGTAGAATATTTGTGATTTAATGATGTATTTATCTGGAAATTGATTAGGAATGATTAAATTAGATTAAATTGAGCCAATTGAAGAGTTCGTCGAAATTACACTATTGCCATTGGGTGGACCTTTGTCTAACCTTGTGATTGAGCCTTATACACTTAATTAAAACAACATTTCATCAGCCCATTTTGTGCCTCACAACCGGCTAGAGAGTGAGAGAGAAGGGAGAGAGAGTTAGCTTCATCTCATTTGGCTTGAATTGCTTGGGAATTGAAGGATGCATAACATAGGTTGCTAGATTGAACTTGCAAGACTTGTAATTGAGACCTAGGTAAGAAAATCCATCTTCCTCTTGTTGTCTTCAAGCTTCATCTTGCATGTTCTAGGCTCCATTGTAGAATTAAGCCATGTTTGAGTGCAAATAGGTTGATTCATGCTAGAATTCATGCATGCATGGCCATTTTGGTGTATTTTGGAGTTGATTTCATGTTGAATTGTACATGCAAGCTCATGTTTGTATTATAGTCCATGGTTTCATTTTGTTTTCCAACTATTGAGCTCACTAGAGCAAGATTTGAACCTTGATTTTGGTTTAAAGTTCATGCATTGCATGTTTTGAAATTTGTTCTTGAAATGGGTTTGAATTTTGGACTTAATTGACTCACCTTTGGGGCTTAAATTCATAAATTGGCTTTTGAAACTTGTTATACATTGTTTTGGAATGTATTTTTCAGAATTTGGGCCCAAGAGGTCGAGAATTGAGTTGAGAATGCTTGGTTTGAGCTTGGAAGGCAAATCTGGAAATTCCAGATTTGGCTTCTTCGCTCGAGCGAAGGATTCCTCGCTCGAGCGACCAACGTTTCCTCTGAGCCGCTCGGCGAAGGATTGGTGGCTCGAGCATAAAATCCAAAGATCCAAGATTTTTTCCTGTTTCATCAGACCGCTCGAGCGAAGGATTGTCCGCTCGAGCGAAGCCTTTGATTTTGCAACCTCGCTCGAGCGACGGAAGGCTTGCTCGAGCGAGACCCATGTTTTCAGCAACTTTTGAAAAATGCTTTCCAACTGTATTTTTGCATCCTCATCCCATCCTAGGCATTCTTAGGCCTAGTTTAAGACATCTTAATGAGGATTTAGATATAGAACCACACCGAGGAAATTTAGGGATTTAATTATCATCCTCCCCGACTGTGAAACTTAGTGTGTGTTCTATTTGTTAACTGTTTAGGGTTGTCTCTCGAGGACGCGCTCTAGCTGCTATTAGCCCAATCTCTGTGAGTAACAATTGTGTAAAGATATGTTCAAGATGATTATCTTTTGAATACTGAATTGAACTGTTTATCGAACTGATATTGTTTACTGAATGAATGTATGTCCTATATTCTGAATCAGACATTGTGGCATCCTTAGCAATTCTATCATTCATAGAGCTCTGTCGGTTCCTTGTGGAACCATCTTGTTATTGACCGATGGCCATCATTCTTGATGGGTTCATAAGACCCGGTCCTCTTGGACCTACTGTTTATAGGCTAATGGGTGTACCACATATAACTGAAATACTGAAATACTGTTTAATGAACTGATTTCATTACTGTAAGGACATTCATTCATAACCTCTTTACGCATTATGTTATTCACTGGGCTTTAGCTCACTGTTCATATATATATGTAGGTTCTCAGCAGCCAGACCGGAGCTAGGAGCGTGGGTTGGTCCCCAGTTTTGTCGAGCCAGCCTATGTGCCTCACTGCGAGGTTCCGAGTTGCCATGTTATGGCTTGGGGTGTTTCTATTGTCCCCACCTGTCTCCTCACTGTTTTGTACTATTGTATAGACTGTCCACTGTTTTACCGTACTGTTATCGAGGGACTAGGTCCCCGTACTGAATGTTTGTATATGATTGTATAGACTGTATATAGACTGTACTGTTCCGAACTATGTGAATGCATGAAAAATGTTTTTCACATACAGATTTTCACAGCTCAATGGACACTAGTTATTTACTGTATTGGCTTCCGCTAGGCCCTCAGACTTGCTTAATCAGACATCGTTTCAAAGGCCTTGATAATCTCGGATTCTTGGCGATTCTGATGCTAAACCCATAGGGCCGGGTTTGGGTCGTGACAGAGTGGTATCAGAGCGATACTTAACCACGAGTTATACCACACACACGTGTCCAAATGAGCTATAGGGTGTCCTAGAAAAGCAATTAGGGCATTTCTTAAACTTGAAAAGTGTGTGCTTATGACTGACTGATTATATGTTAAAATGTTAAACTGTTTGATTATACAACTGCTTATCATGATAACTGTTATAACTGCTTATAGTGAAATGGATAACACAAACACTGCAAATGAAACTGAAGCATCATCCTCTGAGGCCAGAATGGCCAGACTTGAACAAATGATGGGAATGATAATTGAAAGACTAGATCAATAACCGAACCAACAGCCCCCACCTCCTCCTCCTCCGGTGCAACCGGAACAGAATGTACAGAATGTGAATGCTAATGAGGTGGACATTATTGCATTGACTCAGAAATTCAGCAAGATGAAACCGCCGTCCTTTCAAGGAGGCTTAGAACCGTTAAAGGCTGAAGCTTGGGTTCTTGAGACTGAAAAGTTGTTTGAGGTTTTTCCGTGCTCCGAAGCAAACAAAGTATTGTTAGCAACCTTCACCCTTCAGGAAGAAGCAAGAAGGTGGTGGATGTTGACCCGCGATGCAAATACTATTGTGACTTGGGCTCAGTTCAAGGAGTCCTTCTTTGAAAAGTATTTTCCCTAGTGCATCAGAGACAGAAAAGTGACTGAGTTTGAACAGCTGAGACAGGGCAAAACATCTGTTGCCGAGTATGAGAAGCAATTTACCGAACTTGCTAAGTATGCACCACATATGGTAGATACCGATTATAAGAAGGCCAGGAGGTTTGAAGGCGGCCTTAGTGTTGCTATACAGAACCGAATAAATGTTTTGAAAATGCCAACTTTTGTGGGTGTTCTCGACCGGGCATTGATGGCCGAGACGAATATTGCAGCAGTGAAACAATCTGAAACACCGACAACTGAGTGGCAAGGTAAAAGACAGGGTTTCAAATTTAAGAAAGGCAAGCATAACCCAGCAACCAAGAAAGCGAGAATCACGGGTCGACGACTAGCCCGACCAAGGAGTGGGTTTACTCCACCTGCCCGTATGTGGCAATAAGCACAAAGGGGTTTGCCACCAGACTTCTGGAGCTTGTTTCAGGTGTGGCAAGGTGGGCCACAGAATTAAAGATCCCCTCCGCCAAGAAGCGAGAGTAAAGCCGCACCAAGCGCGAAGATCACCGCAACACCAAAACCGAACCCCAAAGCTACCGAGAAAGAGCCTATGAGGCAGGGCCGAGTGTTCGCCCTAGCACCGAGAGACGTGCAAAACACTGAGACTGTTGTGTCAGGTATCCTCTCTATCTGTGCTCAAAATGCATATGTGTTGATTGATTCGGGGTCTACACATTCGTATGTATCGCATGCTTTTTCGCGTAAATTGAATAGACCCTTAGAACCCATGAATTACTTGTTAGCCGTATCATCACCTGTTGGGGGATCCATGACATGTGCATATATGTATCCTGCTTGTAAGATTATTGTTGGGGATATGCATCTATTTATTGATTTACTGCCATTGAATATTGATCACTTCGATGTAATATTGGGGATGGATTGGTTAGAATTTGTGTTTAGTGGGAGTGGAGTAGTACCTCCTCCATATCTGATTTCTTTTGTAAAAGCCGTCAAACTGATTAGAAAGGGGTGTAAAGGATATCTGTGTTCTGTATTGACTGTACCTGCTAATGATAATGTTAAAACTGATGTGAATTGCATTCCTATAGTTAGAGAATTCCCAGATGTGTTTCCAGATGATCTACCAGGGGATTTGATTGACAGGGAGATTGAATTCACCGTTGACGTAGTTCCGGGTACACAACCAATATCTAAAGCTCCTTACAGAATGGCTCCCACTGAACTGAAGGAATTGAAGGTACAATTGCAAGAGTTGTTAGATAAGAAGTTTATCAGGCCCAGTACTTCACCGTGGGGCGCACCTGTTTTGTTTGTGAAGAAGAAAGATGGCTCACTGAGACTGTGCATTGATTATCGGGAATTGAACAAGGTAACTGTAAAGAACAAATATCCATTACCGCGTATTGATGACCTGTTTGATCAGCTACAGGGTGCACAGGTATTTTCCAAGATTGATCTCAGATCGAGGTATCACCAACTGAAAGTTAAACCAGAAGATGTTGATAAAACTGCTTTCAGAACGAGGTATGGCCACTTTGAATTTTTAGTTATGCCATTCGGAGTCACGAATGCCCCTGCTGCATTTATGGACCTCATGAACAGAATTTTTAAACCATACCTTGATGACTTCATTGTGGTATTCATTGATGACATATTGATCTATTCTAAGACTGTAGAAGAACATGAACATCACCTAAGACTTGCCCTGCAAACCTTAAGAGAACAGAAACTGTATGCTAAACTGTCTAAATGTGAATTTTGGCTTGATCATGTTATGTTTTTGGGGCATGTTATTAGCAAAGATGGAATCTCTGTTGATCCGCAGAAAATTGAAGCTATAGTGAATTGGCCTAGACCAACGAATGTAACCGAAGTCCGAAGCTTTTTGGGACCGGCCGATATTCTGAAGATTTGTTAAAGATTTTTCCAAAATTGCCTTACCCTTGACTCGATTGACTCGAAGGGACACCGTTTTGATTTGGGATGACCAAAGGGAATCGGCATTTCAAGAATTGAAAACCCGACTTTGTAATCGCACTACCTTAATCTACCTTGAGTGCGGATGGTTACACTTGTTTTTAGTGATGCTTCTCATAAGGGTTTGGGATGTGTTTTAATGCGAGAATGGGAGAGTTATTGCTTATGCTTCCTACGCTTAAGACCACATGAAAAGAACTACCCTACCCATGACTTAGAACTTCTTTGCGAGTGTTTGCCTTTGAAAATTTGGCGTCACTATTTGTATGGAGCAACCTGTGAAGTGTATACTGACCACAAGAGCCTGAAGTACTTTTTCACTCAGAAAGAACTGAATATGAGACAGCGGAGATGGCTAGAACTGATCAAAGATTATGACCTACAGATTTTGTACCATCCGGGAAAAGCTAATACCGTTGCTGATGCCTTGAGCCGGAAATCGATTGGGAACTTAGCCTGTTTGCTGACTGGACAGAAGGAGTTGCTTCGTGACCTTGAGAAGTCTGAGATCGAAATTGTTTTGAAAGAACAAGGTGGAACCTTAGCTGCTATTTCTGCTCAACCAGCATTGATTGAAGAAATTAAGGAAAAACAACAACTGGATGATTTCTTGAAAAAGGTTATTGAAGAAAGAGATTCTAAACCAAGACCGGGGTTCAAATTTGAGAACAATGTATTGAAATTTCAAGAAAGACTGTGTGTACCAAATGACACTGAATTGAAAAGAAGAGTTCTGCAGGAAGGCCACAGTTCGAAGTTTTCGATTCACCCAGGGAACACGAAAATGTACCAAGATCTGAAACAGAATTTCTGGTGGCCAGGAATGAAGAAGGAAATTGCCGACTTTGTGTCTAAGTGTCTTCATTGCCAACAAGTCAAAGCGGAACATCAGCGACCAAGAACATCGCAACCCTTACCCATACCAGAATGGAAATGGGAGCATATCACGATGGATTTCATTGTTGGATTACCTCGCTCCAGGAAAGGTATGGACTCTATTTGGGTTATTGTTGATAGATTGACTAAATCTGCACATTTCCTACCTGTCAAGACAATTTATAATGCGGACAAATTGGCTGTTATCTATATTGACGAAATTGTGAGATTGCATGGAGTGCCTGTATCTATTGTTTCTGACAGGGATTCGGAGTTTACATCGAGGTTCTGGCAAAGCCTACAGACTGCATTGGGTACTGAATTGAGGCTGAGTAGTGCCTATCATCCTCAGATAGATGGACAGTCAGAAAGGACCATCCAGACTCTAGAGGATCTACTGAGAATGTGTGTCCTTGATTTCCAGGGGAATTGGGAAAGTCATTTGCCGTTGGCTGAATTCGCCTACAACAACAGCTACCATTCGAGTATTGGAATGGCGCCTTTCAAGGCATTGTATGGCAGAAAATGTAGATCTCCAATTTCTTTGGGCGAAGTTGGAGATGGGCCTTTGCTTGGGCAAGATTGTATATGAAATGACCGAAAAGATAAAAGCGTCTGACACAAAGAAAGACCGAAACGCATGAGTAGACAGAAGAGTTATGCAGATGTCAGAAGACGGGACAGAGAATATGAAGTGGGTGATCACGTTTTTGTGAAAGTGACACCAATGAAAGGCCAGACTCGTTTTGGAGTCAAAGGCAAGTTAGCGCCGCGGTATGTCGGACCGTATCAGATTTTTGAGAAAATCAATCCGGTGGCGTATCAAGTTGCACTCCCTCCTGAAATGGAGCATATGCATAACGTCTTCCACATATCTATGTTGAGAGATTATCTCCGGGATCCTTTTCATGTGATTGAGCCTGCTCGGATAGTGCTTAGTGATGACTACACTTACGAGGAACGGCCTATACAGATTGTGAACAAACGGATCAAGAAACTGAGGAACAAGGAGATCCCACTAGTGAAAGTTGATTGGCAGAACCATGGTGGTGTGTATGCCACTTGGGAAAGGGAAGATGACATGGCTAGGCGATATCCTGATTTGTTCCCGCTGAACCCTGTTTTCTTCCAAACTGAAGGTAACTCGAGTTTAGAGGACTAAACTCCTTATAAGGAGGGAATCGTAACAACCCTCGTCGACATCGAATAACCACTGAATTATATACTGATTATTGCTAAACTGGACCGCTAATGACTGATAATCGAATTAACTGAAGTACTGAACGAACTGATTGAAATCGAAACTGAAATTGAATAGTTTATCTATCGAATTACATATTGCATCTGTTTGATTTATTGATTATCTGTTTAAATTCATATGTTTAAAACTGCTAGTTGAAGGCCTTATCGGTGGCCGAATTAGGAACCGTTTAGTGTTTTATAATCAGTAGAATATTTGTGATTTAATGATGTATTTATCTGGAAATTGATTAGGAATGATTAAATTAGATTAAATTGAGCCAATTGAAGAGTTCGTCGAAATTACACTATTGCCATTGGGTGGACCTTTGTCTAACCTTGTGATTGAGCCTTATACACTTAATTAAAACAACATTTCATCAGCCCATTTTGGGCCTCACAACCAGCTAGAGAGTGAGAGAGAAGGGAGAGAGAGTTAGCTTCATCTCATTTGGCTTGAATTGCTTGGGAATTGAAGGATGCATAACATAGGTTGCTAGATTGAACTTGCAAGACTTGTAATTGAGACCTAGGTAAGAAAATCCATCTTCCTCTTGTTGTCTTCAAGCTTCATCTTGCATGTTCTAGGCTCCATTGTAGAATTAAGCCATGTTTGAGTGCAAATAGGTTGATTCATGCTAGAATTCATGCATGCATGGCCATTTTGGTGTATTTTGGAGTTGATTTCATGTTGAATTGTACATGCAAGCTCATGTTTGTATTATAGTCCATGGTTTCATTTTGTTTTCCAACTATTGAGCTCACTAGAGCAAGATTTGAACCTTGATTTTGGTTTAAAGTTCATGCATTGCATGTTTTGAAATTTGTTCTTGAAATGGGTTTGAATTTTGGACTTAATTGACTCACCTTTGGGGCTTAAATTCATAAATTGGCTTTTGAAACTTGTTATACATTGTTTTGGAATGTATTTTTCAGAATTTGGGCCCAAGAGGTCGAGAATTGAGTTGAGAATGCTTGGTTTGAGCTTGGAAGGCAACTGAAATTCAGATTTGGCTTCTTCAGCGAAGGATTCTCGCCGAGCAACCAACGTTTCCTCTGAGCCGCGCTCGAGCGAAGGATTGGTGGCTCGGCGTAAAATCCAAAGATCGATACTTTTCTTGTTTCATCGGACCGCCGGCGAAGGATTGTCGCGCGGGCGAAGCCTTTGATTTTGCAACCTCGCTCGAGCGACGGAAGGCTTGCTCGAGCGAGACCCCTGTTTTCAGCAACTTTTGAAAAATGCTTTCCAACTGTATTTTTGCATCCTCATCCCATCCTAGGCATTCTTAGGCCTAGTTTAAGACATCTTAATGAGGATTTAGATATAGAACCACACCGAGGAAATTTAGGGATTTAATTATCATCCTCCCCGACTGTGAAACTTAGTGTGTGTTCTATTTGTTAACTGTTTAGGGTTGTCTCTCGAGGACGCGCTCTAGCTGCTATTAGCCCAATCTCTGTGAGTAACAATTGTGTAAAGATATGTTCAAGATGATTATCTTTTGAATACTGAATTGAACTGTTTATCGAACTGATATTGTTTACTGAATGAATGTATGTCCTATATTCTGAACTGTATTGTGGCATCCTTAGCAATTACTGTTACCGTTACAGAGCTCTGTCGGTTCCCTTGTGGAACCATACTGTTTATTGACTGATGGCCATCATTACTGATGGGTCTGTTAAGACCCGGTCCTCTTGGACCTACTGTTTATAGGCTAATGGGTGTACCACATATAACTGAAATACTGAAATACTGTTTAATGAACTGATTTCATTACTGTAAGGACATTCATTCATAACCTCTTTACGCATTATGTTATTCACTGGGCTTTAGCTCACTGTTCATATATATATGTAGGTTCTCAGCAGCCAGACCGGAGCTAGGAGCGTGGGTTGGTTCCCAGTTTTGTCAAGCCAGCCTATGTGCCTCACTGCGAGGTTCCGAGTTGCCATGTTATGGCTTGGGGTGTTTCTATTGTCCCTACCTGTCTCCTCACTGTTTTGTACTATTGTATAGACTGTCTACTATTTTACCGTACTGTTATCGAGGGACTAGGTCCCCGTACTGAATGTTTGTATATGATTATATAGACTATATATAGACTGTACTGTTCCGAACTATGTGAATGCATGAAAAATGTTTTTGACATACAGATTTTCACAGCTCAATGGACACTAGTTATTTACTGTATTGGCTTCCGCCAGCCACTCTACTGTTTAATCAGATATTGTTCAAAGAGCTTCAGAACTCTTGACATCGCCGATTACGATTGCTAAACCCATAGGGCCAGGTTTGGGTCGTGACATTCGATCTCAATATATATATCACTCCATCCCATGTGCCCAGGACAGAGGTGTTCATTTTTGAAAACACTGATTTGTGCATGATGGATACACCCAATCTGGTTCGAATACACCAAAAGTGCCAAATGGCTTAACCCACTACTGTTGAGATGTTAAAAATGATTAAAGACCTTCAAGGAATGGTGGCAGATTTAACCTTTGGGGTTTCGACTCCATCATTTATCACACCTTATGCTGGGGATTTTGTATCGAAGAATTCTCCAATCTTGGGACAAGATAAAAGTAGAAGGGTTAACCCAAAATCGGAAATAAGATAAAGACTAGTGGTGATAATAGAACGGTAGCACAATTAGACACAATGTTCAACCTAGATATAGCAGTTCGACTCCTGGACAGAGTTGAAGCAAGTAGCAAGAATGAGTCTAGGGTGACTATTAACCTTTGTGTACATCTCCGATGGGTTGTCAAAGCTTTGAAGACCAAAGGCCTGAACAAATGGCAAGTCCTTGCACTTGTTGAAAAGGTTGTGGATGAAACTTTCGCCACTCAACACACCAATGCTTAAGTGGGATTACTATCAATGAATTCAATGTGAAAAGCCAAGTTGTGGGTACTTTGAATCACAGGTTGGCAAACAAGGGAAGGTCAAACAATGAGGAGAGATGCTTTACCAAAAACATCCATTCTGATTCCAATCCCAAACCCATGAATACCCAGCCAACACCTGCCAACCCATTTGCCAATGTTTCTAAAATTGATGCTTCCTACTCCCAAAAACGAACCTTCGCCTATCTCCATATGAGCCCAACCAGCGCCTTGAAAGCACTGATGGAAAGAAGGTATCTCAAACCTCTTAATCCGTGACCTCTCCTTAACCCTTTCCCACCTAGACACAATCCTACCTAATATTGCAGATTCCATTAGCAGTACGATCATCATACTGACCGTTGCTTTCACCTTCGCCACGAAATTCAAGACTTGGTTGACAATAAGGTCATTACCCTACCTAAAAATCCCAAAGTTGTTAATAAACCTTTTCTGACTGTAATAGATTGCTATCCCATAACATAAATCCCATCCATAGCTTGCCAACAACCAACTTTGACCCCAGCCAGCACGGTCAAAGAGATGTAGGGGGGCAACCAGGGTAATTATGAGGCTCAATCTGTGAGACTCAGTTTGAACGTCTAAAATCAATCCTACTGGGTGTGGATGTTAATATTGTTGAATTAAAGGTAGGTTTGGACCCTCCCGTGGGCTGCCTGAAGTTTTTCTTGAATTCTGCAGATAGACTTAGAGAGTGAAAACCCCTTTTGTTTTAAGAATGCTTATCAGCTTGTTTGGTTCCATTTTTCCAAAAACACTTTTTAGAAAATTTCACTTTCTTATTTTTCGTGTTTTTTTTTTACTGAATTTTTTTAATATTTTAAGCAATTTTTTTTACTTTTTAGACACATCTAACATAAATACACCTAACAAGTAAAAAAATTGTAAAAACAATCTTTTAAAAATTCACTAAATACCGAAAATATAAAAAAAAAATACAAGAATTCAGTACATTTTTTGTATGTTTATGTATTTATTAATTTTTTAAAATATTTTTTCACAAATTTTTTACTCTTTAGATACATCTAAGTAAGATGCATATAAAAACGTAAAAAAAAAATGTTTAAAATTTTAAAAATATTCACTAAAAACAAAAAAACACAAAAACCAAAAAACTCAGTTTTCAAAAAACTTAATCCAGAAAACTCAAACCAAACACACTGTCTGTTATTTTGAATTGTGTCCTGTGAATAGCTGAGTTGTGAGTTTTATTTTCTTTGTCTTTTCTTGCGTTGTTATGTCAGTTGAGTTTCTTTCTTTGAGTCGCTCTCGTGTACCCTTAGATCTTCCTTTTTTTTTTAATAAGAAAACGAGAGTCAAGTTTTTGATCGTTTTATTGCGCATATAATAATGCATGTGTGACCTTTTTCAAAATAGAAAAAGCTTCGAATTTATTGTTTGAATGAGATTCCGTTAATAAGCTCGAGTGTTAAAAAGGAACCCCCAAATGGTTTGAGTGGATTCTAAATTATCGTCACAAAGTCCTTCATGATTTCAAAAATTTTAAGTTGTTTCTTTTGCAGACTTACGAAGATAGATTCAGAATTGTGCGTGGTATTCTACACTGTCCTGGGGATTCTCTTTACTTGTAAGCAATCATTTTGGCAAGTACAAGATGGCTTTCAGACCTCACAATCATAGAATTCCTCCCCCTAGTGTTTTCATTGCTTCAAAATGAAATGGATGAAAGAAACCAAAAAGAGAAAGAAAAGAACCAAAAAAAGAGAATAAGAAGAAAATAGAAAAAAGAAAGGAAAAAGAAAAAACGTCAACCATCAAGTTAGGGGTATTCATTGGAATGAAATCCAATCAACTGTGAGGAATAGAACTTTTGTTTGAATTCAGGGAAGCCAATGCGAGGAGGTACCACATTGCGAGAAGAGCCAACTTTGAAAATGGAGCGAGAGAAAGGAGGAAGACATGCATAAGAGAATGGAGAACCAAGTTCAAATCAAGGTGAAGCCAGTTCCAATATTAGGGTAAGAATGACTATTGATCAAATTCACCGCAAATATTGTAATGCTATCCTTAAAAGGCTCGCTAGGCCGAAAACTCGAAAGGGCGACCTAGGCAAAAGTTAGAACATAAAAAATGAGAAATCAAATAAATAGAGCACACAAGGTTGAAAACTCGAATGGGCAATTTTAGCAAAAGTTAGAGCACAAAAGGAGAGTGTCAAACACCCGAGTGAACCTCAGCCATGAACTACGTTGACCTGATTCCCATTCTTAGGATACATAGGTAACTTCATCCTGAAGTTCGGTCTCAACCATATCCATCTCATCCATCTTGACCCAATCATTTAGCCCAATTCATGTCGTCAGTTTCACATCAATCCATAAGTTACACCGACTGCCGTGCATATCATATAAATGCGTTAGGTAAGGAAGAACTAGTTGGAATCAACAAGTGAAGCAATTTTCAATACTTGAACTTATCAGTAAAATCTTTAACTTGAGCAAAAAGGGAATCGAAACTCAGGTTTTGCAAAATTGAGTTCTAAAGGGAGCATAAGTAAGACTTAGGGCACTATGAATGATCAGTTACCTTGAATCTTTTTCTGCTTTTAGGTCAGTTGTAAGGTCTGTTGTGTCATGTCCAGTGTTTGTCTCGATCTGCACTCTTCATCGAGTCACCATAGTATGTCTGTCGCTCTAAGTTCAATAGCGTGGCATGGTCAAAATTTCCATACATGAATGTCCGCTCCAAACTCAAAAACAAGTCCATGTGTGGAATTCATAAACAAACTGAGAATGCCCATACAAGAGGCATGTGTTTATGATCAGTGTATGTGAGAAATCCGTCACTACTTCAGAGGAGGCCAGAGTAAGTTCTCAACATGCTGGGACAGAAGAAAAGCATGAGTCTAATTGGTTGGCAACCGTTCCAGGATCTGATGATCCCCATCACACATGCCTGCATAATGTTAAAAAAAAATGTGGCTAGCGAGTAGACAATAGGGGCAATTTTTAGTACATCTGATTGGGTCATCCATTGAATAAAGGGCATGAACCCAACCTTTCTTTCAATCCGCTCAAAGCCATTTGTTGGGCACTTTCCATTGGGTTAGAGTAGCTCACCCCCATGACGATTCTGATATGATTCGGCTTTGAAAAGTTGTCTCTGACTATTTCAAAACTCTCTTAGGATTGCTATCTTCCCTCTGATTAATACATGTGCTTTGGATTATGCATGCATGCTCATACACTCTGGTTGATTTGAATTGCATGCTTGGTTGCTCCTGTTCTTGACTTTGCTCTATACTTGTAATAACAGAGTTTCATTGAGTTACTTTCCACAGTGTTTTATTGTTACACTTCAATAAGTTGTGGCAAGTTACCCTACACTCATTCTATAAGGTACATGATGCACTATCTTGTGCACTTGCATCGCATTGTTTTGTGCGTTCATCTTGCACCACACTGTTTTGTGCATTTACTTGCATTGTACTATTTTGTGCATTCATCTTGCATCGCATTGTTTTGTGCATTCATCCCCAATAACACTGTTTTGTGCACCAACATTGCACTATTTTGTGCATTCATCTCTTATAGCACTAGCATCGCACTGTTTTGTACACTAGCATCTCATTGTTTTGTGTATTCATGCCCTATAGCACTGTTTTGTGCTCTAGTATCGCACTGTTTTGTGCATTCATCCCCCATCGCACTATTTTGTGCACCAGCATCGCACTGTTTTGTGTACCAACATAGCACTGTTTTGTGCACCCATATAACACTATCTTGTGCACCCCTATAGCACTGTCTTGTGCATTCACCTATATCGCACTGTCTTGTGCACCCCTATAACATTGTTTTGTGCATTCACCTACGTCGCATTGTTTTGTGCATTCACCCGCATCGCATTATTTTGTGCACTTGTATCGCATTGCTTTGTGCACCTCACCCGCACTGTCTTGTGTACTCTCTGGGTCTAAGAGATCTTAAATCCTCTAAAGATGCAATTCCTTTGGTGTTTGTCATGCCCAAACGACTTCAGGCAGTCTGGTATAGCCACCTGACTATGTTTGTAGTAAGTTCCTAAGAGACCAACTAAGATGGTAGAATCTAAAGTTCGAGTGGCTGAGACCTAGAACGCAAATGTTTGGAATTTTTTGAACTAAAGTATGGTTTAAATACCAATAGGTGTATCCTCGACTTGAAATCTGTATGGCAGCCCCATAGGTTAAGGTAGCTTGTATGTGCCTCACTTCTGGATACTGAACCAACCTAGGCTGTCACCCTGTTGGAGAATAGGGAAAGTTACAAACATGGCCAGGGAAAAAAGTAGTACCTGTGGTTTTCACATGAAGATTATACCTTTGTCGAGCGTTTGGGGTCCTTGAGATTGTTTTAGCTGTTTGGAAGTGTAAGATGAAGGAAGAAGTCTTAAAACCAAGAAGAAGAGGAAGATCCCCAGCAGCATAAGGTGAGTCATCACCAATTACCCCTGTAAGATGCTTTCTAAGGCACCACTTCCTAGCTGCTACATCATATCTATTATCATCTATTACCTTTATCACATTGTATATAGCATTTATCGCATGTATCTACTACACTATCCATTACACCCATTACATCATACCATTTCATTGCCTACATCCTTTTCATGTTAAGCTTATTCTGGCATATGCTCATACCTTTCACGCATTAAGGCATAGTTCTACATGTGTACGCACTTATTCTACAAGAATTGTGGTTTAAGGGTGTCGGCACATTTTCTATGTTAAATGTAGTTTGATTTGTATCTCTATTCCTTTATGGTATTCATTTGGTAGGCACTGCTTGTGATTTGATTATTTCGTTACATTGTGTATCATTTGTATCATGCCCTTAAACTACTTTGGTTTGATTCCTTGCAAAGGGATACACAGGCAACCCTCGGGTTCAACCACCGTGATTCTGAGATTTTGTTTGTTTGCCCAAGTCTTACGGCCTCGTCAAATGGGTCGTCTTCAGGCTTTGACATTTACTCACATCATTTCATGACTTCGAGCTTTGTCAAAGAGGGGAAATTGTAGACACCCCATTTTGACCGCCCTTTAGACTTGGGTGTCTCCTTTTGAACACTCAATGATGAAATGTTATACTGTGTAATCTTTTGAATCTTCAGCAAAAGAATTCAGTTTTGAGCTTCAAACCTAAACCTTGCACCCCATTTGGACCAAACTCTATTTTTCTAGCCTGACCACTCAAAAAGCATCAAAACCAAAAATGACCGACATGCCACATCCTCTTAGCTAGCTGGCCATGTTTGCCGAGAACAGATATTTTGCAGCTGTAGCTGTTCCTATAAACGAGCTCCAAGCCAGCTGTCATTTATTAGATATTTCCGACGTGAAACACCGAAATTTTATAAATACAACACCTGTCCTCAGTGTTTGGGGTTAAGAAACTTAGTAAGCAAGCCTTTTTCAAAGATATCCAAACCTTTTCTACCTTCTTGATATAGTACACTAGATATACACAATTGAAGCTTGATTTTGAAGCTTTTTGCTGAGATTTTGAACACTATTTTAGATACTTGAGAGTGTTTAGCTTGTAGTTTGTGAACTAAGAAACTCTTCCTCTTCTCTGAAGGTTAATTCTTCAACTCTTTCCATTTCATTTTCTTTTGTGCTTCTTGTTCTTCATTTCAATACTTTTTTTTTAAAGAATATTTTGGGCTTTAAAATGTGATTTAAACCTTGTTGAAGGTGGAAGGGGTAGCCACCCTTCCATAGGCTTGTTCTCTAGTGTTGCTCTCTTGTTGTTCTTTATTTTTTTGCTTATTTTCTTTCATTTTCAGCACGTTTTTTGGAGGATTTTGATTAAACATGAAACCGTATATATGTGTTTAAAGCTTATATAGATAGTTGTGGGAGCCGAATTTCATCAGGATCGTAGAGGATGAGCGTGTCCGGTCCGAAACGTAACCCCTACTCGACACATAACCCAACCAATCAAACAGCCGAATAAAAGAACCAGAACCCCCAGCCAGTAGAACAGAGGCCGAGTAAAGACACACATAACGGAACAAGGATGGGCCCAGTCCAAAGGCCCAGAAAGAATACTATAAATACGGGATCACCCATCAAAGGAAGGTATATGTGAATTGTTATGCTTAACTTAGAATACAAGTAATCTTGAGTGTTGAGACTGACTTGTCTGTCGGAGTGCTAATTCCGGCACCCCTGACCGAAGTGTTTGTTCCTTTTCAGGCGACTATTAGCGGATCACGAGCGTCCCCTAGGACCAGAAGAGTATTTCCAAACCACATCCCCACAATTGGCGTTGTCTGTGGGAATACTCAAGCATATCCATGGCGGGCGTGACGGAGGACCCTTCAATAGTCACTGATAAAACCATGCAGATAGACGACTTCACTCCAACAAACACGTATAGATCGGAGATTATCCCTGCAAGACACACTTTGAACTTCGCTTCATCTTCGACTCCAGAGCATGAGGCAATGCAAGCGATCATGGAACAGGCAAAGCAAAACGTGCAGAGGTTAGAGAACATGATCGCTGAGAACGAGCGCCTCCATCAGGATTTGGCCTTGGAGGTGGCAAAGTCCAAACAAGCCGTGCGCCAAGATCCGGAATGACCTCTGAAAGTAGGTGGTCGACGACCTCGAGCCCGACAACAAGACACTGATAGCAACTCCGACTCATTATCCCCGAGCCCAAAAAGAAAGGACGACCTGAAACCTCCAGCTCCTTTGAAGAGGGCCCACGTATAAGGCATAAGCGCGGAAGAAATAGTTCAAATGATGAGGACCAGCATGATCCCTTTGTGCGACGGATCGCAAGGGCGATCTTGCCCAAAAAGTTTAAAGCTCCGTCATTTACTCTCAATGATAGAAAATCAGACCCCGCTAATCATATCCGCCACTACAGGCAAGCCATAACATTGCACGCAGACGATGAGGCCCTCATGTGCCGAATATTTCCCAGCAGTTTGGGACCATTGGCTGTCAGGTGGTATTATAAGCTGGAGCCGACTTCGATCAAAACCTTCCACCAATTACAGAAGTCCTTCAGGGCCAGATTCATCACCAACGAGGTCCAGCCGAAATAAGCCGACTCTCTTTGGGCAATGCAAATCCTGCCAGGAGAAACACTAAGAGCATATTCGGCGCGATATTGGGAATGCTTTAATCTTGTTGATAACGCTTGCAATGATTCGATGGCCATCACCGCCTTCAAAATGGGATTACATCCAAATAGTGTCGTCCGCAGTTCCTTAACTAGAAGACCCCCCAAAACAGTCTGGGGGTTGATGAAGAAAGTAGAGGAATACTGCAAAGTGGAAGATGACGCCTTGCGGGTTAAATCCGAACACTTGGCCAACAAAACGGCCCCTCTTGAAATTCCTCAGCCAATAAGTTCCGTACCACCTCAGAGCCCTGAACCACGACAGCGGGCTAAACGAGACAAGAAACGAGATTCTCGCTGATCAAGCGATCAATGCTCACACTGAGCAAATGAGCAACTGCAAGTTGATAGTAGGTGCACAAAGCGCGCCAACAAGAAATATATGGAGCTGTCAGAGCCAATCAGCTCGGTTATGCCAAAATCCAACATCTTCCGTTCTTCAAGTAGCTGTCCAAAATGATGGGACCTCCTGAGACAAGAAGACGGGACAGGCGGTGTGAGTATCACAGAGATCATGGTCATGATACGGACAGTTGCTATGCTCTGAAAGACCACCTTGAGGAATTGGTACAAGATAGTCGGCTCCAGTAACATGTCCGAAAGAGCATAATCAAAACAGTTGCCCTTCGGCAGGACTCACCTCCGCTCGGCGTCATTCATATGATATTCAGCCTTTCGACGCCTCTTACCGTACACGCAATTCAGTCAACCCCCCAGAAGCAACGCACAACAACGAAACGGCCCCACGAAGCTCTAAGTATTATCTTCGACGATTCTGATCTTATCGGTATAACACTCCCCCATATTAATCCATTGGTCATTGAGCTACACGTAAATCGATTTACCATTGAACGTGTCCTTATAGACCAGGGGAGCACTTTGGAGGTTATGTATTACGAGACCTTCATCAAGCTCGGCTTCAATGAATCAGACCTGTCTCCGGCTCCTCATCCATTATTCGGCTTCAATGCAAATCCAGAGTACCGGTTGGGAAAAATCATACTACCCGTTTGAGCGGGCTCCCAAACAGTGGATGTGGAATTCTTGGTCGTCAAGCTCCCTTCGCCGTACAATCTCATCATGGGGCGAACTTGGCTGCACACTATTCGGGCCGTGCCAAGCACCTATCATCAGCTGCTACTCTTTTCGATCGAACACGGCATTAAGCAAATCCATGATTCTCGACAATTTGCACAAGCATGTGATCTCCTTTCTGAAACGCCGAATCGAAACAACCGCAACGATGCCGGGCTGCTCCCCAGCGAAAAGCCACGGAGGCCCTAGGCGAAACCAACAGCAGCTTACCAAGTCATATAATCAACGCGTTCAGCTGCGTCGCTACACACCGGAAGAGTTGATCTTGAAGGTGCTTCCAGATGATAGAAGACCAGTTGATAGAAAATTAGGTCCTAACTGAAACGACCATCATCGGATAGACTCCATATCGGCTCAGATATATGTGAAGAATGGGTGTGCCACGGCCCTGGAACCGGAAGCACTTAAAAAAATTATCACTAAACCCGACTTGTGGGAAATGATCCTAGTTCTAAAAGATTCGCCATGTACACACTCCACCTTTGTAATGCAAGGATTCTTGTTGAAAAATTGTAATCCCACCCACTGCGAAATCTAGTTAAAAAGCGCTCCAAAAAAAAAGACTCCAGATTCGGAGCCCCATTGGCGCATGACGTCTTTGGGCCGAGAAAGCCTCCGGATTCAGAGCGCCCTTCGTGGATATCACGATTGGCCAAAAAGCCTTTGGATTCGAAGCCCCATCAGTGTATGACGTCTTTGGGCCGAGAAAAGCCTCCGGATTTGGAGCGCCCTTCGTGGATATCACGATTGGCCAAAAAGCCTACGGATTCAGAGCCCCATCGACGCACGACATCTTTGGGCCGAGAAAGCCTCCGGATTCGGAGCGCCCTTCGTGGATATCACGATTAAAAAGCCTCCGGATTTGAAGCTCCATCGGTGCATGACGTCTTTGGGACGAGAAAAGCCTCCAGATTTGGAGCGCTCTTCGTGGATATCACAATTGGCCAAAAAGCCTCCGGATTCGAAGCCCCATTGGCGTACGACGTCTTTGGACCGAGAAAACCTCCGGATTCGGAGCGCCCATCGTGGATATAACGATTGGCCAAAAAGCCTCCGGATTCAGAACTCCATCGGTGCATGACGTCCTTGGGCCGAGAAAAGCCTCTGAATTTGAAACACCCTTCGTGGATATCACGATTGGCCAAAAAGCCTCCAGATTCGAAGCCCCATCAGGCATGACGTCTTTGGGCCGAGAAAAGCCTCCGGATTTGGAGCGCCCTTTATGGATATCACGATTGACCAAAAAGCCTTCGGATTCGAAGCCCTATCGGCGCATGACGTCTTTGGGCCGAAAGAACCTCCGAATTCGGAGCGCCCTTCGTGGATATCACGATTGGCCAAAAAGCCTTCGGATTCGGAGCCCCATTGGCACACGACGTCTTTGGGCCGAGAAAGCCGTCGGATTCGGAGCGCCCTTCGTGGATATCACGGTTGGCCAAAAAGCCTTTGGATTCGGAGCCCCATCAGCGCATGACATCTTTGGGCCGAGAAAAGCCTCCGGATTCGGAGCGCCCTTCGTGGATATCACGATTGGCCAAAAAGCCTCCGGATTCGGAACCCCATCGGCGCACGACGTCTTTGGGCCGAGAAAGCCTCCGGATTTAGAGCGTCCTTCGTGGATATCACGATTGGCCAAAAAGCCTCCAGATTCGGAGCCCCATCGGCACATGACGTCTTTGGGCCGAGAAAAGCCTCCGGATTCAAAGCACCCTTCATGGATATCACGATTGGCCACAAAGCCTCCAGATTCGGAGCCCCATCGGCGCTTGACGTCTTTGGGCCGAAAGAGCCTCCGGATTCGAAGGCCCTTCGTGGATATCACGATTGGCTCAAAAGCCTCCGAATTCGGAGCCCCATCGGTGCACAACGTCTTTGGGTCGAGAAAGCCTCCTGATTCAGAGTGCCCTTCGTGGATATCACAATTGGCCCAAAAGCCTGCGGATTCGGAACCCCATCGGCGCACGACGTCTTTGAGCCGAGAAAGCCTCCGGATTCGAGCGCCCTTCGTGGATATCACGATTGGCCAAAAAGCCTACAGATTCGGAGCCTCATCGGCGCACGACGTCTTCGGGCCAAGAAAGCCTCCGGATTCGAAGCGCCCTTCGTGGATATCACGATTGGCCAAAAAGCCTCTGGATTTGGAGTCCCATCGGCGCATGACATCTTTGGGCCGAGAAAAGCCTCCGGATTTGAAGCACCCTTCGTGGATATCACGATTGGCCAAAAAGCCTCCGGATTCAGAGTCCCATCGGCACATGATGTCTTGGGCCGATGAAGCCTCCAAATTCGGATAACCAAATAGTGCCCCCGGGCGACGCTCAAGGGCCGAATAATATTCCAAATTCAGAGTTCGGAGCGCCCTCCAAAATAATAATAATAAAAATAAAAATAAAAATAAACATTTACACATCAAAGCATGGATATATAAGTTGAGCCGGCACAACCATATGAACAAAACAAAACGTGCCAACATTCGAAACAAGATTAAGCATATAAACTTTTAAAATAAGACATTTTATTCGATTAAACAGTAATTACAAAAACGCAATCCGCGTTCAAGCATTACAATATCTATTTTCATACGGCGTCACCTTCGTCCCCACCCTTTTTGACTTCGAAGGCGAAAAATGGGAAGTGGTCGCGTTGGTACCGTGGCAGCGCCGAATCAACGCCGGCTGCTCGGAGAGCATCCGCACTTGAATCCACCATGTTCACACCGGCGAGACAATCACCCTTGAGGTGGAGAGCTTTGACACCATAGACAACGTCGAAGCCAAGATCCAGGACAAGAAAGGAATTTCCCACGAAGACAGTAAAACTCAATGGTCGGGGTGATCTGCTTCGACGACTTGGAGGCTGATGTTTTTCCCGTTCTTTGAACGCCCTATCTCTCACACGGGTAGGTTCTCTGCTGCGATTCATTGCAGTATCAAGCTCAACCAAAGTTCAAGCTTCTTCTCTGCTGTTGAAGAAAACTCCATTTGACATTCACACTTATCTAACCCCACGCAACAAAATTGTTTTAAATAAAGTCTAAACACATTAAGTGAAGTTACTGGCGTGAAAAGACCGCGACGATTTATTTCTAGTCCTAGCAGTGACCCCGAGGCGATTTCATTAACACTGAACTCCAAAAGACTGATGCCGATCGATATTGGCCACAGCCACTCCATGTACTAATTTTTTTAGCTTTTTGGAGTTAAAATGGCCTAATTATATAAACGGCAATTATAGATAGGCTAACAGTCTCCGGATTCGAACCTCCTGGTTCATGACACCTTTGGGCCAATTAAGCCTCCGAATTCAGAGCCTTATCGGCGCATTGACCGTACGTGACACGTATGCCAAATATATATTTAATGAAGAATGCTTGTCATAAGCTGGCATATAACCGTTCGGAATTAAATGCCCAGTTCACTTGGGCTGGTCAATATTTATACAATGAAACACATGCAAACACGTGTGAGCCAAATGCAAATTACAATGAAATTTTTAAAATAGGACGTTTTATTCAATCAGGTAATAATTACATAATTACATAGTATTTTTATACGGCGTCGCCCTCATCCTCACTCTTCTCAACTTCAAAAGCGGAAAACAGAAAATCGTCATGTTGGTAGGGTGGCAACGCCGAATCAATGGCCGACGCTCGGAGAGTTTCTGCAGCCTGAGATGCCTTCATCCAACCGTGCTTAAAGCCATAATTTTCACATCGGCAAACTTCTTCGGCGTGTTTCTCTTTGTCTTGAATTGACCGGTCGTCATGGAAGCCTTTTTCATAGGCCGCGGCTCTCGCAGTCTCAATCGCGAACATGCTAGCCGTATTACGATCGGCGATTGCATCACTAATCAGCCTTTGAGTAACCCTCTCTTCGACAATCGGGTTGGGGTTGATTGGGGCTCGGCAGACTTGATTTTCCTTAACTCACGCTCGGCTTTCTCGGCGCTGGCTTCTAACTTCTGAATGCGTTCATCTCTCTGTTCTATGTTACGGCGAGCGGCGCGGAGACGCATGCCGATCTTATACACCGTGTACAGTCCCCTTATCACCCCGTGAATGCCTTCACGAAACACTTCAAAGTCCGGCCGACCTACCATCGACTGCTGAACTTCGAGTGGAAAAATCTGTCGAGCAAACTCGACTGCCACATTTGGATCTCGAATGATGGAATCCGCCTCTATCATTGGTCTATTACCCACGAAGACCGCGAAACTCAATGGGCGAGGAGTCACGTCAGATTCCCTTCTAGGACGGGGTTGAGGAGTAGCGTTGGATTCCCTTCCAGGACGTTATGGCTGTTTGTTCCTCCTAGGCAACCTACTTCGATGACGAGGAGATCGGTATCTCTCCCGATCTCTCGAAGTCCTATTGCCCGTGCGTGAAGGTTCACTACTTCGACTCATGGCACCTCCTATCTCAGCTAGCGTCTTCGCTTCACCTCTGCTGTTGAAGAAAAGCTTATTTGACATTCGCACTTGTTTAATCTTCCTCAATGAGCTGGACTGAGTTGTTGACAGAGCACATAAATAGGACCCTCGTTCACAAAGTACACTCCAATTTATTCCCTACGAGGGCAGCACCTTCGAGGCAATCTCATTAATATTGAAGCACCAACAGCCCGGCGCCGATTGAGTCATGCCCCAGTCACCCCATCGACCACTGTTATTCGCCAACTGAGTCACGTGTTATTCAGCATTCTAGGTTCATGAACCAGCTGGGGCAAGAGTAGATTCATTAATCTAGATGGCTTAAGTGTCCCATCCGTTCCATGAATCGATTCTTCAGTACAAGATTCGTACATAACGTGTTTCTCGGCATTTTAGGTTCATGAACCAGCTGGGGCAAGGATAGATTCATTAATCTAGATGGCTTGAGTGCCCCAGTCGTTCCACGAATCGATTCTTCAGTACAAGATTCATACATAACGTGTTTCTCGGCGTTCTAGGTTCATGAACTAGCTAGGGCAAGGGGAGATTCATTAATCTAGACGGCTTGAGTGCCCTAACCGTTCCACGAATCAATTCTTCAGTACAAGATTCATACGTAACGTATTACTCGGCGTTCTAGGTTCATGAACCAGCTGGGGCAAGGGCAGATTCATTAATCTAGACGGCTTGAGTGCCCTATTCGTTTCACGAATGGATTTATCGGAAGCTTGATATTTTATTCTAACTGCCGATTCTCCTAACTATATACTCATATAGCAAACAATACGAGAAATAATTTGAGAGCATCTAAAATTTTCATTCATAAATTGGGCACTAGCAGCAGACATTTTACATATGAAAATCCAAAAACGATGAAAGTCAACTAACAAAAAACATACGTTGAAATTGAGTAAAGCTTAACAAAACTAGAATATCATCCAAATCAAGTCTCAGGATTAGACTCAAGCGGCTCAACGTCCACTTGCTCGTATGGAATTAGCATGGCCAATGTAACTCCAGCTGCAGCAAGGGCTTTGAGCCAGCCGTGTTTGAATCTCCGATTCTCAAATTTGGGGACTTCTTCTACGTAGTCATTAAAGGCGGCGCTCTTCCCAGCCTCGAACGTTGCGGAAGCCTTAGAGTCAGCTTTTTCCTTGGCCTACTTCAACTCTTCAAACTCGGCCTCCAGCTTCGGAAGTGCCTCCCTAACTAACTTAAGCGATTCCTCGCTCGCGTTTGCCTTCTCCTCGACGTCAGATCTGAGTTGATCAGTAGTCCTGGCCCTTTCCTTCTCGGCCTCGGCCCGTGCACTTTCCATTGCGGCTCTCATTGCCTCAAACTCTGCCCTACTCCTTTAACCATCGACTTCCGATTGCAAGCGGCCAATCCTTTCAACGGCTTCATACTGACGACGGCCTAATTCGGCGATTCTTCCAACCGTCTGCAAAATAAAGGGTCGTCATTCCAGAACATCAAATGCAAACCAAACCGACAAAGGAGTTAATCACATACCAGAAGGGCCGACTGAGTAGCTAACGCTACCGTTACCAAGTCCGGCTCGGCACGAAAGATTGCATTGTCAATAGGCAAGGAGACCGAGGCAACTAAACTCTCGGCCACAGCCGAATCTGTCAAAGTCGACGCTTCAGAGGAGATCGGCATGTTCTTTATCTTTGGCTCAATAACGAAAGGAAAAACCAGAGCCGACTCCTCCAATCGTGGGCGTTTATCAATGGGTCCCTCTTCAGAGCCGTCTTCACCCTCAGCATTCCGCTTTTCGCCCCGATCCTCTGAAATCGACTGCCCTTCTGTAATTGGGCGCTCGACAACCTTCTCCGTCTCGGCTACAACAACGTGAGTCGTTTTTTCTACAACAGTGGATTGAACAGATGCAGTCGGAACAAGTCCGGAACGAATGGCCTCAGCCTTTTGTCGGGCAGCCATGCGTTCGGCATTTCTTTTTCGCGCCATCTGCGTTAGGTTTTCCCCAGCCATATCCTCAGAGTAATCGCCGAAAAGGTCTTCCAAGTTTGTAAAAATATCTTCAAAGGCGTCCCCTCAGCCTGATGTAGATGGAGGATTAGGAGAATTCAATTCGGCTTCCTTAAAGGCCGAATTAATAGCTTCATCAACTTCCATAGCCAACCGGTCGGGGACCTCGGTGATTGGTTCGGCCACTTGTTCTTCCATGTGTTCAGAATCAGATGATTCCAAACCAGTCTGCCTCAAGTTTTTTAAGCTGGAGAAGATGAGGGCTTTAAGATGACTGTCGCCTCGCGCGATTGGAATGTTGTCCGCCACCGAGAACGTTGTGTAAGTCAGCTCGTACCGTAGTAGTATGTGGGCCGCCCTCCCTTGTTTTTGAAGGTTTGGATAGCCGACGAACTGTAGTGCGGTTCTAATTTCTGCGAGCACAACGTCGTCGTGTGAAACCAACACTCTTTTCAAATCACTGCCAGCATAAACAAAACAATTAGATAAATATAGTGCCGAATAAATATATACAGAAATCTTAGAAATAAGTAATCCAATTGGTCACCTGGTTCGCCTTTTTTCCTCAGGCGATCTTCACCTTCGTTGAACTCCCAATTATCGCGAACAACGACCATCATATCGTCGACACGCTTTCCAGAACTGGCGAGCATAGTCACGAAGTGATGATCAGTATCCTTGGCCCTAAGAAAGTAGCGCCCTAGCCGGCTAGTAGATCTGGCTAGGACGTAACAGTGCCGAATGGCGGAAATACCTAAATTGATCCTAAGACGACGATTTAGTTCTACGATCCCCATTATGATGCGAAAGAAGTTCACATTGGGCTGGGAAGGGATTAGACCCCAGTATATAAGAACGGCCCTCAAAAGTAGATGAAGAGGAAAGTGGACTCTGCCCTCAGCAATTGATAAGAGAGGAAAGACGATTGTGTTCCCGTCTTCCCTCTGCATATCAGTGGCGCTGTCTGCCAAAAGTGACAGTTGGACGTCGTTAGGGATGGCGAAATGACATCGAAAATTGGAGTTTCGATCCGCCGAAAAGAGCTCTTTCAGATGTTTTGCCATTTTCTTTTGGCCAAATCCAAGGATTATGGAAATTTAAAAGCAAATAAGGAAGTGGGATCAAAAATGAAGGAAGAGAAGACTTACAGGAGACGAAGGGAGAAGCGGGAAACGAGTTGTAGAAGCCGCGAAGAGACGGAGTTGCACTAGAGGGCACGCAAGATATCTCTTGAACGTTTAGGACATATACTCGAAGAGACAATTTCAAATCATATTAAATGGAAGCAATGTACGAAGAGGCGGGAAGGCGTTACAATGACTAAGAAGCGTGTACGCATTCTGACACGCATTGGGAAGAGGGTTAACCCCCGAATTTTTGACTTCCCACGCTAGAAGCCAAACACGCCGACTAACTAACGCTAGTAGGATGTTTGGGGGGCAATTGTGGGAGTCGAATTTCATCAGGACCGTAGAGGATGAGCGTGTCCGGTCCGAAACGTAACCCCCACTCGGCACATAACCCAACTAATCAAACAGCCGAATAAAAAACCAGAACCCCAAGCTAGTAAAACAGAGGCCGAATAGAGACACATAACGGAACAAGGATGGGCCCAGTCCAAAGGCCCAGAAAGAATACTATAAATACGGGATCACCCATCAGAGGAAGGTATGTGTGAATTGTTATACTTAACATAGAATACAAGTAATCTTGAGTGTTGAGACTGACTTGTCCGTTGGAGTGCTAATTCCGACACCTCCGACCGGAGTGTTTGTTCATTTTCAGGCGATTATCAGCGGATCACGAGCGTCCTCCAGGACCAGAAGAGTATTTCTAAACCACATCCCCACAATAATTTAATTCTTGTCTCATATATCTCTTCTTGAAAGATATTGCAAAGCTCTCTTCTAGTTCCTTCTTTGTAGCATGGAAACATAAGTTCCATCCATGTTCCATGAGTAGGAAGATGAGCTTGCAATCATCTCTTCATAGCTTTCATTTCTTGCTTTTACTTAATTTAGATTTGCTTTTGCTTTAGAGCTATATGAGAGCTTTTTCATCAAGATCATTAGAGACTCTCTTCTAGTTCCTATGAAGCATGGAAATGGAGGTTTTAATCCATCTTTCATGAGTAGGAAGAAGAGTCTCTTTTGTTTTCTTAATGATAGAACCTCTTGTGTATAAGTTTTGCCTCCAAGAATGGCTCTTTCTAAACCTACTCTCTCTAAGCTTGAGTATTCACTTGCTCTTGTTTTCCATGAGATTTAGTGAGTTTTGGCCATTTCTTTGATTGTATCTTTCATAATTAGTTTTAGTTTGCTTTGTATCCATTAATTGCCATCCCGTTGCTTCACTAATCATCATTTAAATACCCTTGGGATGTTTGATGATTTGTGAAGCAAACTTACTCTCTCCTGGAGAATTTTTCATGACAGGAGAGAGAAGGAAGAACGAACATTTGTTGGAAACCCCTTATTTTGCTCTGTTCCAGTTCTGATTGTAGTAAATCCTCCCTCAAAATCAATGGCTGACCAGTCAGTCCCCTATACGACTGACCACTTCTATAGGCCGGCCGACCACATTTTTTTATACGGCTATGGTGCTTTTTCTGTGAAACAAAGTAGATCTTGAGGCCCAAAACAGAGTCATTTTTCAGACTATGAACAGTGCAACCTCTAGCAGTGAGCAGTGGGGGTTTCTGAAAGATGTTCTTGGTTGTGCGCATGTGATTTCTCGTCTTTCATTTAATATTAGCCGCTTCGATTCATTTGTAATTAATTAGTTGCTTTCATTCGGACTTGTAATAATTAATTAGTTTATTCATTTGTGTTTGTAATAATCATTCGGACCCTCTTGTGCGAGAGCAAATTTGTAATATTTGTATATCTTTCAACCCCTATTTCTTTTTCCCTTTTACTTATATGCTTATCGTGGTTGTATATAGCATCATGTTTTCGTTTCATATCATTACCATATCCATTTTTGTATGCACTAAGGTTCGGTTCATCATTATTGAATATCATTGTCATTACTTACTTGAATACATGCGTTACCGCAAGTTAATCCATATGACATGTTAATAAGCTGAACCTAATAGTTGCATTCTTGTATGTGTTGCATTAGTCGTGTGCATTATTAGGGTCGTGCATTTTTCTAATTACTTTGGTTGTGTTTGGTAAGGCTTTGAAAAGTTGATTCCACCCCTTGGTTTGAGTGTAGTGTTTGGTTATAGTTTTCAAAAATTGATTCCACACCCACTTTTGAAAATGCGTCTACCCAGTCATCTTACTGGACGTCCAGTTGACCGGAACAGTGTTCATGGTTTTTTTTTTTTTTGGCACCTGTTATTTTTATATTTTAAATAATAAATATTTTTGAAATTGTTAAAAAAAAATTTATGAGCTTTGAATAGAATTTTGGGTTGCGTGTTTGGCTATGAGTTGTAAGTTTTTTAATCAAATATCATGTCACATCAAAAATTTCAAACTCAATTCAAAACTCATAACCAAACAAATTTTCTATACTCAAATCATAATTCCAAAACTCAAAAACTCAAAATACAACTCTATTATCAAATCATAATTATAAAACTCTACCAAACGCTACCTTTCCTTTTCTATGGCTTACCTTGGAGTACTAGGTGAGCATTTTTTACTTTAACATATTCATATGTGTGACTGTTGCCATGCTTAACATCTTACCATGAGGCTACGTGCTTACTCGAAATGAACTGTTTGAATGCCTGTGAATGAAGGTTATTTTACTTGCATTAGAGATGATTTTGATCAAATGTATGTACGAGCTGATTTCTTTCTTTTTGAGTTGTCTGCACTCAAAACTCTTTTGAAGAAAATCACATAAAATTAAGTCATTTCCAAAGCAAGCAAAACAGTCTATGGCAAGTTAGCGTAATAAAATTAGAACATGAGCTTATAATGTACATAAAATTTACATCATGATTAGTAGAGGCCAATCTTTGATCAGGTGAGTGGGGTGCTCAATTCATGACCTTCCCCTCTCGTATATAAGTTCCCAAATCAAGACAACTTTGGTTATAACAGACAAGTGGGCTTTGGCATGAGTTACGGGTTTCCTAAATTTTTCAAAAATATTTAGGTGGCGACTTTGAAATCTGGCAATGCAATTCATTTTTGGCATCTCTGATGATTAATGGATTTTCTAGGATTTGCCTGACTTGGACTCTCATTTGTTTTCTGTTTCACATTGCACTTGTGAAATCAGATTCAGAATCACAGGAATTCGAACTGTAGGGTTATCGTACTTGAGGAGACTAAACCTCTCCGATGAGCACGAAAAACCAGCTACAGTTGGTTATGAAGAGTAATAGGTTTGGGGTTTAAAAAGATGGAATATGTATAGTTGGAGGTGGGGGTGGGTGTCCAATATTGTAGAGTTTTAGTTCTTATTTGATAGGTGAGTGTTCTATTAAATGATATCTTTTAATGTAATTTTACTTAAGGGTATAATTGTAATAAAAAAATTATAAATTGGAGATCTAAAAAATTTAAGGGTAATTCTATTTCCACACACTAATTCCTCTCAGTACACACACTTAATGAATACATTTTCAATATACACATTATAAAAATATAAATTCTTAGTACACATCTGTATATTTTAATATTACTTTCATTTTCAATTTTAAAACCCTAAGGCTATGTTTGGTTTCAATGTTTGAATGAATTTTTTTAAAATTTTCTTTTGAGAAAATTATAAATTAATTTGACAAAAATAAAAGCCAAAAAAATAATTTTTAATTTTTAATTTTTTTTGCCCCTAGAAAGATAAAACCATATTGAAATGAGAAGTTTTTATCTATTTATTTTTGAACACATATTCTAAAACTAGATAAAACTTAGCCTTTTTCTTTTTTTTTTTTTTTTTTTTTTTAATCACCCATTCCTCCGTTATTGCCATTACCGCCACTTTCAATCCTCCATTGCCGCCGCCACTGCCACCGCCACTTCTAACTCATCTCCATCCATTCTAGACCTCCACAATCAACCTTGAGTGATTTATGGTGGAAGACGTGTGGGAGTGTATAGTTCATGGTGGAAAGTGATAGTAGGCGAAGAGGGAAATATGCGATAGGAGGAGATGCTGGATGAGAGAGGTGGCGTTGGCAATAAAAAATGGTTGTGATGTTTTTGAATTAGGGTTTGAATAGAAAAAGATAAGAGTATTATAGTATTTTTATTCTGGGATAAAATTGTATTAGTAAAAATTTTCGTTAAGTGTATAAACTGAGGAGAATTGGTATTTGGAAATAGAATTACCCAAAATTTAAGTAGGTGCTAATAGCAATACTCTATATTAAAGAGGAGTGTTGTTATTAGCACAGGAAATTCTATTTCCGCACATTAAATTTCCTTACTCCATACACTTAATGAATTTTTTCAAAATCACAATTTTATCCTTAAGTAAATTACCATTTTAGGACAAAACCCTAAATTTACTACACACCAACCACCTTTTTTCTCTCTAGCTGTGGGTGAACCAGACCGTTGCCGTCGTCACCTTCCTAGCCTCGTCACACCGCTACCGCTGTCGTCTTCATTCCAACCCGTCACTCAACTGTTATCTTCGTCACTTTAGCGATCATCCCTGATGACCCACCACTCTACGAGCACCACCATTTCCTTCTCTTATTCTTTTTCTTCTTTTTCTCCAGTTCTAGCACTGCACCTCCTAGCCACCACTGTAGCTCGTTCCATCGCAACCCATCCTCCAAATCCACTCCACAATGCAACCTAACTCTTCAACCTTTCGATCCGAGAGAGAGAGAGAGACATAAAGATTGATTTAGGTTTCCAAATCTAGGATTTGAAGAGGTGAAGAAAAAAAAAAGGCTAGGGGTGGAAATAGAGGGGAAAGGAAGGACGATGGGGGTAAAGGTTGTGGACGATTGCAATGGGGGATCCGTGGAGTGAGAAATTGTGGAGGAGCTGGGAGTGGAAGATGGGAAGGGGGATTACCTCGATTGGAGAGAGACAACGGTGAAAAGGGGTTTGTAAGGATGACACCGATAGTAAGGAGATGTTAGGGTTAGGGTTAGAGTTGGGATAGGTTGGGTTGAGGAAGATTGGGATATTTTTGGGATTTTTGAAAATTGATGGTGTGCATTGAGCAAAAATAAGAAAGTCAAAATTGTGTTTGGTGTCTACTGAGTAAATGGTATATACTAAAATAATTTGGGAGGTGGAAATAAAATTACTCTATTAGCACTCCATAAATTATTTTGGACCCTCTAATTTTTAGCCTTTTTTATTACAACAATAACCTCAAATAAAATTACTACAAAGGACATTATTAATTTTGGGACACCCCGTCTCACAATTAAACCTACAAACCCACTACATCATGAATTATAATTTATGAGAACACCCACCTTCATCACCACATATCCATCTTTCCCAAATCCCACCTTCAAAACCTACTAACTCTCAAAACCTTGAAATCCTTTGGCAGTAGTATTCCGGCGGTAACGGTGGCAATCATTTGATTACCTACACTTTTCCAGCTATGACAGTGAAAGGAAATTTTTTAGGCAACCACAACTCCATAAGACGAGAGGAGTACAACAATAAAAGCTTAGAGGAGGTTCATAACTTTGATGTTGTTCTTAGCTCAAAGGAGATTGGCCTTGTAAGGGTAAGTTTCTTGAAAAAAAATGGCAAAAATAATAAAATATGTTTGCCATTTTTTCAGGACTGAACTCCCAAACATATGACCGAAATTCATGAACACATGCCCAAACATTATTTATTTGTTCGGGAATCGGTAATCGAACATTGATTTTAAACTTTTTGTGATATTGGATGAGCCTAGAATGAAGAAAGCTCAAAAAACTGAACCGTTTTAAGAATTGGGAATTGAAGATTTTAATCTTTGAGAAGTGATTGTATGATAGGTTAAGATAAGTAAGGTTGGTGACAACCATAGATAAGTTTTGTATTGGAACATCGCTTGAAAGATTATTGTGGCTCAAATCAAGAGCTTGGATTTGAAAACAATGAAAAATATCATATGGAAAGTTGGTTAAATCGGTAGAGATAGTATTCTTTTTCTTCTTTTTTTTCTTCATGGGTTTTGAAAAGGACGAGACTCTTCTTTTTTTTAGTGGATTTTGTTAGGATTTTTTTGAAAGGAGGTTTTTTTGGGGGTGTGGAGTGTGCATTCAATGGGTGAAATGTTTAAGGATAATTTTGGTATTATTTGAGGGAAGAAATTTTTTTTTAAGAATTTCAAAATTTATAAGTAGGGGTTTAAAGAAGAGTGCTACTATTAGCACCCTATAAATTATTTTGGACTCTCCAATTTTTAACTTTTTTTTTATTACAATAATAACCTCAAATAAAATAACTATGAAGGATATTATTAATTTTGGGACGCCCTATCTCACAATTAAACTTACACACCCACTACATCATGAATTATGGTTTATGAGAGCATCCACTTCCATCACCACTCATCCATCTTCTCCAAATCCCACCTTCAAAACTACCCACCCTCAAAACCTTGAAACCCCTTTGGCAGTAATATTCCAGCGGTAATAGTGGCAACCATTTGACCATCTACACTTCTCTGGTAACCATAACTCTACAAGACTAGAGGAATACAACAATAAAAGCTTAGAGGAGGTTCATAACTTTGATGTTGTTTTTAACTTAGAGGAGATTGGCCTTGTAAGGGTAAGTTTCTTGAAAAAAAAATGGCAAAAATAATAAAATATATTCGTCATTTTTTCGAGACAAAACTCCCGAACATATAACCAAAATTCAGGAACATAGGCCCAAACATTGTTTATTTGTTCGGGAAGGCATTCCCAAACAAATAAGTAATGTTCGGGAATGCAGGTCTGAACATGAAAATTTCTTAACATGTTGAACGGTCAAAATTGTTAATGTTTGCAGAAGTTTTCACTTTTTCAAGTTCGGAAATACAGGCCGGAACATTATTTATTTGTTCGGGAAGGCATTCCCGAACAAATAATTAATGTTCGGAAATGCAGGTTCGAACATATAAATTTCTTAACACATTAAATGGTCAAAATCGTTAATACTTGCAGAAGTTTTTATTTTTTCAAGTTCGAGAATATACGTCCAAACATGAAAATTTCTTAACACATTGAATAGTTAAAATTTTTAACACTTTTAGAAGTTATTGGCAGTAGCCCAAATCCATTATCAGGTTGAAAAGTTATTCATTCATCGCGTAGCTTTGGTAATATTGCTGCGTAATTCTATGCTAAACTCACAATTTTATATTATCTACCAACAAAATCAATCATACCAATTATTATAATTTTTTTCCTGCAAGAGAAGAAATTATTACAAGAAAATTAAGAAATTGTGTATATGTATATATATATAGAGAGAGAGAATATACCAATTGTGATAATGGTGGATAAGACAGCAGAAACAGTGATCACATTGGTTCTTCTTCTTCTTGGTGGGTTTTTTGTAAGGTTTTTTTGAAGAGGGTTTTTTTGGGGTGTAGGGGTGTAGAGGGTGTACATTCAATGGGTGAAATGTTTTCACAAGAATAATTTTGGTATTATTTGGAGGGAAAAGAAATTTTAAGGGTTTCAAAATTTATAAGTAGGGGCTCAAAGAAATCAAGGGTCCAAAATAATTCATGGGGTGCTAATAGCACTATTATTAAAGAAATGAGGGGTTCAAAATAATATATGGGGTACTAATAGCACCACTCTTAATATATCCATCAAGAACAAGACACTGCAAAATGACCAAAATATCCGTACATATACAAAAACTTATCTGTTCAAAACCCTTTCTATCTCTCTCTCTCTCTCATCTTCTCTCTATCCTAGGGTTTCTCTCTATCCACTATCTCTCACTCTCGTCACCACATATACCGCTGCCTCCATCTTCGCTGCAGTGGCAACGGTAGCGTCAGTGGTAGTGGCAAGGTTTAATTGATCTGGTCGGACTCTTTCGATGGCTCCAAAATCGTTTATGAAAGCAATGTCTCACGCTCCGCTGATCTTTCCTCTTAAGGCTTCTCCACCTGTTCCTTCCACTACTCCGGCTATGACTCCCACTATCGCTGCCATGACTCTGAAGTTTTTATCCACGAAAGTTAGAGAGAGAAACTGTGAAGTTCATATCCATGGAAGAGTACCATCGCGACGCCGATACTAGTACTAGATGAGCAATACCATGACGTTGGATGCAGCATTTTGGAGCAAGATATCAGCGCTGAAACTGGCGAGAGTAAGGCAGCGAATGCATTGTTAAGATGGACGGCCTAGGCCTTCAAATCCTCAAAACTTGAATCCAACAAGTAGCATAGATTGAGCAACAAAAGAAAAAAAAAATCCAAAGGGTTTCGTTCGAAAACAAGTCAGAAATTTTCAGATCTATTTTTTTTTCTTTTTTCTAGAGAGAATGGGGGAGGGGGGAGGGAGGAAGACGAAGAAGGAATCCCTAAAAGCTTTGAAGAACCATGGCTGCCTTAGGGATTAGATTATATATTTCCTGTATTTTGGATAATCTTTTTGTATCAAGAAACTTTTGTATTTAAAGACTTGAAGAATTTTATTTGTAGCTATTATTAATATTTTCTTTTAGTGTAATTATTTATATTTTGTGCTTAAAAATGTTGTGTATCCTCTAGTTAAACCCCGGTATATTGTTGTATTATATTATCGATGTTCCCAAAATTTGGGGTGTCACTAGCAGTGAGGGTTTCCGGAGGATGTTCTTAGTTGTGCGCATGTGATTCCTCGTCTTTCATTTAATATTAGCCACTTTGATTCATTTGTAATTAATTAGTTGCTTTCATTCGGACTTGTAATAATTAATTTGTTTATTCATTTGTGTTTGTAATAATCATTCGGACCTTTTTTTGCAAAGGCAAATTTGTAATATTTGTATGTCTTCCAACCCCTATTTCTTTCTCCCTTTTACTTACATGCTTATCGTGGTTGTATATAGTATCATATTTTCATTTCATATCATTGCCATGCTTGGCATCCATTTTTGCACGCATTAAGGTTCGGTTTATCATTATTGAATATCATTGTCATTACTTACTTGAATCCATGCGTTATCGCATGCTTTAAATTAATCTATATGACATGTTAATAAGTTGAACCTAATAGTTGCATTCTTGTATGTGTTGTATTAATCATGTGCATTGTTAGGATCATACATTTTTCTAATCACTTTCTTTTTCTTTGGCTTACCTCGGAGTACTAGGTGAGTATTTTTGGCTTTAGCATATTCATGTGTGTAATTGCTGCCATGCTTAGCATCTTACAATGAGGTTATGTACTTACTCGAAATAAACTGATTAAATGCCTGTGAATGAAGGTTATTTTACTTGCATTGGGGATGATCTTGATCAAATGTATGTACGAGCTCATTTATTTCCTTTTGAGTTGTGTGCATTCAAAACTCTTTCAACCAAAATCACATAAAATCAAGTTATTTCCAAAACAAGCGAAACGGTCTATACTTGTGTGCCTTGCATAGTAAGTTAGTATAATAAAATAAGAATATGAGCATATAATGTACATAAAATTTACATCATGATTAGTAGAGGTCGATTTTTGATCGAGTGAGTGGGGTGCTCAATTCATGACTTTCCTTTCTCATACCTAAATTCCTGAATCGAAACGACTTTGGTTACGACAGACAAGTAGCCTTTGGCACGAGTCACGGGTTTTCTAAATTTTTCAAAAATATTTAGATGGCGACTTTGAAATCTGGCAATATAGTCTATTTTTAGCATCTCTAATGATTAATGGATTTTTTAGGATTTGCCGGATTTGGACTCTCATTTGTTTTCTGTTTCACATTGTATTTGTGAAACCCGATTCAGAACTACGGAAGTCTGAACTGTAGGGCTATCGTACTTGAGGAGACTAAAACTCCTTTGAGAAGCACGAAAAACCAGCTACAGTTGGTTATGAAGAGTAATAGGTTTAGAAAGATAGAATATGTATAGTTGGATGTGGAGGTGGGGGTGGCTGTCCAATATTGTAGAGTGTTAGTTGTTATTTGATAAGTGGGTGTTTCATAAAATAATATATTTTAATGTAATTTTTACTTAAGGGTATGATTATAATAAAAATAATTATAAATTGGAGATTCAAGAAATTTAAGTAGATGCTAAGACTATCTCAACGGTTAAGCAAATGTATCACCAAATTTGAATTTGGTAAAAAAGTACATATTTTTTAACTTCAACGGTTTTATCAAATTGAGAACAATCCCAAATTTTCACTAAACTGAAAATGTGTTGCACCTTTCACCAAATTACTGTGTATAGTCGTTGAGTGTGAATCTACCGGATGCCTAGCCGGACGCCTTCTTAGATGACCACCTCAAGCAAATTTTTGTGAAAATTTTACACTAGGACCCTCCGGTCGACTACGTCTTTGTTTTCTCAGTAAAAAAAAAAAAAAAAGAAAAGAAAGAAAGATTAGAACCAAGTTTTTCATTTTTTTGCATTAATTAGTTGACCGGCCAATCGACCGATAATTTAATGAAAAGTCAAATTTTTCCGTTGAAATAAATGATATCAAATAGAGAAAATAATCATTTTTTACTATCCGATACACCGTTGAATATACTCTAAGGCCACGTTTGTTTGGCAGATTAGGTTGGATGAGATTATTAGTGAGAGGATTGTTAGTGAAGAGATTGTTAATGTGTGAATTGTTAGTGACGGGATTAAGTAAAAGTGTGTTTGTTTTGATGATAGTGTAGGAGATGATTAGTGATGGGATTGTTAAATTATTTTTATATAAAATAAATAATTAAATTATTTCTATATTAAAAAAAATTAAAACAAATATTAAAACAAATAGGAGCACTTGGTAAAAAAAAATAAAATTAAAATAATAAATTTTTTATATAAAATAGATTCAATCCCCTCACTATTTTTCTAATCCCACCTAAAATTCACCCAAGCTAATCTCCCTATGGAGAGGGATTACTAAGCCCCCTTCACTACTAATCTTATCACATTATGTTACATCCAAACAAGAATTTAGTGGGTCCCACAGATTACTAAGGAAAATGAGTGGGAGCACTAATTAGTGCTACCACTAATGATGTGGCAGTAGGCCCCACCATGAATGATTTGATGTTTTGACTTTAGTGTTGTATTTTTTTTCTTTTTTTATTGAATGTCATGTCATTAATAGTCTTTTTAAAACTCTAAAATTAGTGATCTCTATCATTGTTGGATTACTAATCCAATCCACCCTCCCAAACCCCCAATCAAACATGGCCTAATATCAATCCTTTTTAATATATCCATCAAAGGCACTGCCAAAGCCAAATGATCAAAATATCCCTACATATACAAAAACTTATCCGTTCAAAGCCCCCCCTCCCCTCCTTCTCTTCTCTCCATCCTAGGGTTTCTCTCTCTCCACTGTCTCTCACTCTTGTCACCACATATACCACTGCCTCCATCTCCGCCGCGGCGGCAGCGGTAGCGTCAATGGCAGTGGCAGTGACGAGGTTTAATAGATCTGATCGGACTCTTTCGATGGCTCCGAAATCGTTCATGAAAGCAATGCCTCACGCTCCACCGATCTTTCCTCTTAAGGCTTCTCCACCTGCTCGCCGCCATGACTCTGAAGTTCATATCCATGAAAGTTAGAGAGAGAAACTGTGAAGTTCATATCCATGGAGGAGCACCACCGTGACGTCGATGCTGGTACTAAAGGAGCAACACCGTGACGTCGGAGGCGGCATTTTGGAGCGAGATATCGGCGCCGAAGCTGGCGAGAGTAAGGCGGCGAATGCATCGTTGAGACGGACGGCCTAGGCCTTCGAATCCTCAGAACTTGAATCCAACAAGTAGCAGAGATTGAGCAACAAAAGAAAAAAAAAAAATCCAAAGGGTTTCGTTAGAAAACAAGTCAGAAATTTTCAGATCTATTTTTTTTCCTTTTTTCTAGAGAGAGAGAGAGAGGGGGGAGGAAGACAAAGAAGGAGGGGTTTTTGTGTTCTTGGTGGTTTCTGGGTTGTTGAAGAACTGTGTTGTGGGAGATGAGGTAAGAGGTTAAGAAATAGCAGGAGAGAGAAAACCAGAGAGACGCTGGTGGGTTTGTTTTGTATTTGTTTATTTATTTATTTTTTTCTAGACTCTAGTAGGGATGAAAGCAGGGATGTAGCAGCACTGTTTTTTTATACAGAGCTTCTCCTCTACCTTTTTTTTGTCAAAAAAAAATGCTTCTCTCTCTGGGTCTCTATTGATCAACATCACGAAGGTCTGTCGTTTTCCCCTCTGCTTCCCTCTCACTCTCAGTGCCTACGGTTTGTGCATTAGGGCACAATGCCTCTCGCGATTTTGGGACCATTTATCCCAATTTGATCAGGCATCTCTCTCTCTCTCTCTCTCTCTCTCTCTCTCACTGTTCGTGATTTTCTGATCTTATAATCTTCATTTTTGTTGTTCCTAGTTTATGTATTGCTCTCAGTTTGTTTATATGTGTTTCAACTTCCATCACAGGCATTTGAAGGTTAGCTTCTAATCCCACTCTTTTAGGTTGTGTTTGGTGTATGGATTTGGGGAGGGATTTATAAAGGGAAAGGAAAATGGTGTGCAAAATTAACTGTAATATTTACATTCTACTAACCTTTTTCCTTCCCTTTTCTAAATTTCTCTCCAAATCCATCTGCCTTAATTTTACTAATGTTAGTCATCCTTGACATTTTTTTCAATCAAAAAATATTTTTTTTTAATAAAAAATGAAAAACGTTTTATTATTAAATGTTGATGGAAGGATTACATGAATAAGCATCATGTATTCATGGTCCAAGCCAAGCATGTATAACTGCAAAAAAGAAAGAAAAAAGAAGCAAAATGTTGACAAGCTGCCAGCCCTTGACATGAAAAAAGAATCAGCAAATATACTCACATCATGTGCTGAAGAATAAAATCCTCTGGCCATGTTTGATTAGTAGGATTATAGCATAGAATTGGGATTGTTAGTCCACGGACTCACAATCCCATGTTCGATTGCAAATTTTACTAACCAGCCACGTACATGAGACATTGAATAAAAAAAAAAAAATACATAATAAATGATTATTTAACTAATTTAATTAGAAAACCAATCCTACGCTAATTCATGGGATTATTAACCCTTTCAATATTAATCTTGTTAATCAAACAAGGCCTCTCTGTTTGCTTTTATCCAGAATGCAGCACTGTCCTTTACTAGATAACCACCTCTGGTTGAAGATAACTTCATTTCTAGTTAACCATAAAGTCCAAATAACAGGAACAAAAACAAAAAACAAAACAAGGATTCCTAGATTAATTTCATCAAATCCTTAGAGACGTTTCAAAACTACCAAGATCCTAACATCTCCAAATTCATAGGATAGGACATATACCCAACAGATACCCCACCACTATACTAATTCACCCCAAACTCTCCTCAACAGAAAAGATAGAGTGAGTTGAAGCCTTATTTTTAGAGTTACAAAGCACAAAATATGTATGTTAACTAACTGAAAATCTGTGGGCTTGTTTGGTTTGTTTTTGGGAGAGTAGTTTTTGAAAATTGTTTTGGGGAGAGAGTTTAGAAATTTTTTTGGTTTGTTTGGTTGTGTATTTTGAAAGTAGTTTTGGAGTTTGGAAGTTTGTAATGATTTGATGTTTTGTTATAATTGAGTAGATGTGTGTGACATAAAAAGTGGTTGAGAAAGAGAGAGGAGAGAGAAAAAGTGATTGATTGATAGGTAAGAGAGAGATAGTCGATTTTGAAAATTGTTTTGGAAAATTTACAAACCAAACAAATTTTCTAAAATTTTTTTTCCAAAATCACTCTAGAAATTCAAACCAAACATACCCTGTATGTTTGGTATAAAGGCCTTCCAAACAGCTTTATTAAATGCTTATTATCAATTGAACCTCCATGCATCACACTTATTCATCAGAGTTCTTCAATATTAAATGCTTGTTATTAATCAAACTTTTATTTGGTACTATCTCTTGTCTTGCTGTAGCTATAATTCATGTTTTCGATCAAAAAGCCAGAGCTTATTACAATCTGCAAGGGTTTTGACTACTGAGACGTCAAGTAAAGAATATACTTAGGTAAATATAAGGTATGCTTGTAGGTTGATTTCTTTCGTGAGGGAGTTCTGAAACTTATTACCTTTTCTCGAAAAGGGTTTGTAGACCTATTGCCAAATAGTTAGGATGTGAGACTTTGTTAAGTTAATTTGTTAATTGAAAGCTTTTCTATCTTCTATTAACTTTTTAGAAAAAAGTACTTACTGTCAAGTCTAGACATGTTATACAAAATAGCACAGGAATTACTTTAATTTTTTTTTTCACAACATAGAAACATAAAGTCATCAAAACCTGACTATGTGAAAGTATTTTGTTCATGACAATGAGTATGATTAATTTAATGAACTCTTTTTTTTTTTAATAACTCTTTGTTGTTAATTTGTAATTCTATGTTCAATGAGGACTTTTTTTTTTATATATATAAATTTTCTAGATGCATATCTGCACATGTATGTATGTATTTATATTTGTCGGTGTATACATGTGTATAGATATGTAGATGTACATTCTTCTCTCTGCTGGGATTATATCGTGTGGGATCCATTTTCTATTAAAGTGATGAATTGGAAAAATGAGTTGGTCTAGATGCTTTGTTAGAAAAACTAAGAGGCTGCCAAAATTGGATTTTGGTTGCCTAGGTATTTTGTGAGGTCTTTGTGGGAACTAAGCACGTCACATCACATGCACATTCCGTGCCCAAAATTCAAGGATTAGCGGATGTGACCAGCCAGTAACTTATCTGTTTAATGCATTTTGGAAATGAGTATTTCTCTTTGTTTGGATCATGAATGTAGTGATTTATAGAGGGAAAAGCAAAGGGGTTTAGGGTTTGTCACATTTCCCTTTTTCTTTTTCCTTTTCACAAATTCTACTTAAATCCAAGATCCAAGCGTCTTTAATTTTAAGAAGAAATCCAGAATTGCAACATTGTTTGCAAATAATTTCATTTGGAAGCAAAGAAACCATATGGTGCACAATCACTTTTAATTGGTAAAAATATGCCGAGAAGAGATGTAATGTACCATACTTCATTCAAAATAAGAGAGGCTGGTTCAAAATTGTTACTTGGACTAGCAGATTTAATGATTCGCTGATTAACTAGGTTGGTTGATCTATGTGTTAAGTTCAAACCTTGATGGTGAAGCGACATGCTATTAAGAGTAGTGTTGTTGCTGATAATAATAGTTGAATAGCAATAATATTGAGATAATACTGATTTGCGTTCTTTTATTTATTTATTTATTTTAAATAGCTTCCTTTATCCATTTTGTGCTTGTCAAAATTTGAAACATTGTTTCTGCAATGTTTCATTAATGGTTTTTTTTTTTGTTCTTCCCCTTTTCTCTTTTTTCTTTTCCTTGAAACATCATTTCAAACTTTACATTCATATGTTTAACTTTTTGCTCTATTTCCCAGTTTTACTTTTTTTTAGTCTACAGTTAAATGATATAATTATGTTTTCTTAAATTTGCAGAATGGAAACAAGGGAAAAGACTTCTAAAGGATAAAAGCTTGAAGCTCTCCATCCCAGGCATCACAGGTTAGCTCCCAAACCCACTCGTTTTACTTTTGCTAGTAATCCTTGACCTTTATATATATAATATCAATAGAAGAAAAAAAAAACAATTTATTAAATAAAAATAAAAAATAAGAATTACTAGTAAAAAAGAAAGAAACTAGAACCAAAAAGTTGGCAAGCTGTCGATCTTTGACATGAAAAAAGCATCACCAAAACAACTTTCTAATACACTATCTTATCCTCCCAAGCTATGTCATCCTCTGGTTTCATCCATGTGTTGCTAGATTCTTGAATTTCAAGTGATCATCAATGCTTAAGAATAAACCCTCTATGTTTGCTATATCCAAATGAAGCTCTAACCAGATATAGGATGGCTAAAGAATAAAAATAATGCAAGAGAAAAGAATAAACCACACCCAAAAGAAACGAAAATAAACCGTAAACTCAATACTAATAGTCTCAATTCATTATTCATAGCTAAATAACCCTACTACGTAATAGCCTATTCATAGGCATCTAAAAACCCTAATTAAACACTCCAAATAATTAAATCCTAACTAATAACCTACCTAATATTCTAATAGTGTGATAATTCCTAAAATTTTAAATTTCCAAACTTGCTTGATTCTTTCCTCAGCTGACACCTTTTTGGTCCACGTCAATGAGATTTTGTGAATATGGAATGTTTGACATTAATTATTATGGGTTGTGGAGTGTCGTAGGCAAGGGGCATTTGCTAGTCCATCAATAGCACAGAGTATTTTGTTAACTAATATTTTCAATTATAATGATTCAGAGTTTAAGTAAATTTGACAAAGGTGCATACCTAAAATTGTGTCGGTAGTTATCAAAATTATTATTTTATCATAGTAGTTGTGAATTTTAATTCGTCATCAAATTTGTTTTCAATGTTGCTATAAATCTAAAAAAGGAGACCCAATAAGACTCTTATCAAATTTCAATATAATTCAAGTAAATTAGACTGAAGTTCATCACGACCTTCTATTCTTCAAAAAAATAAAAAAAAAAAAGAAAAAGAAAGGAAAAGAAAAGAAAAGGAAAGTTGTTGATGCATGCCCAACCATTGCTGCTCTATCTGCAAAAATGTTCAGGCTTTTTATAAAATTTAAACAAATTTGTCCCATACAAAGTCCCAAACATAATATTTTGTATTTCGTGATCGTAGCACCTCAACTGCACTTAATCACTTCCAAAAACACCTGGCCAAGTTCAAAACACACAACGAAATGCCAAAAAAATAGGAGGATGAACCAACTGAAAAATGAATATTGATCTACGGAAGAATCAAGCAAGTCACAACTTATCTAATTAACCAAACTAGAAATGACAAGAGATCGAAAATTCTAAAATATAAGTGGAAGAAACTAAGAAAGATCCAAATGGTTGTCCCTTACATAAATATAATTCTGAATGGAAGATTATCTAAATAAGACACACATCTTGTACTCTGTCTTTTCAACACATAATTCTGAATGGAGATTATCTACAGAAGATGTATCTACTACATAATGTATTCTATCTTTTCATTGGACAACTCAACTATCTACCCTCTAGATCACAATTTTTTTTTGGGGATGTGATACCATACACAACATAAATTTGTGCATTTCATTCATGCTCAAATACACTAGTAAATAAAACAATAAATAATCATTTAGTTTTTTTTTTCTTCTATAAAACTCTTTGAATTCTAGTGTGTAACTCATACGCTAGATTGTTTCAACGAGTAAGTGTAGACGTTCCCGAACGCATCCCGGGAAAAGGAAGTGCGAATCCCCCTCGTTCTGGTTCGATATTGGGTCTACTACAGTTCAAGGACTCAAATGTCACGGTTCTTAATTTTGAACCAAAGAGTCTCAAATCCGGCAAATCGATTTTGAAAACATATTTTTTTGAAAGAAGTGCCAAACATGGACTGCTTTGCCAGATACAGAGTCGCCACCTAAATATTTTTTTATGGGAAATTTAGGAAACTCTGACTTGGTGCCAAAGGCCACGTGTCTGTCATCACCAAAGTTGCCTCGGCTCGGGAACTTGGGTACGATTGGGGAAGGTCACTTCGTGAGCACCCCCGCTCGCCCGGTCAAAGACCGGCCTCTACTAACCATGATATCTGTTTTTCAAAACATTGTGAGTTCTTATTCCGGTTATTAGCCTAGGTTACTATGTGATGAGCACAGCATACAAATATAGACTGGATTGCCTGAATTGGAACAAAACATTTCATGTTTGTTTGTTTGAAAATGGTTTGATAGTGCTACCCGCAGGTAGGCTAAGACGTGGATTTGCCACCCTCGGGTGGGCTTAGAAAACATGATTTTGCCAGTATCTAGTGGGCTTAAAACAAACATTTGATGAATTGTCCCAATTTAGATAACTCAACCTCCACCCACAGGCATTGAAGGCAGTTATATCACGTAAGCATTTAGCCTCATGGTAAGCATGCTACTCATGGCAGTCACTCACACGCATGCAAGGATGCTAAAGCATACAACTCATCGAGTACTCCAAGCCAAAACAGAAAACCGATTAGAAATCATGCATGATTCTAAATATACAGAATTGCCTAATGCAACACATGCGAAGATGCAAACTATAGCAGGCTCGGTTATTCTAAACATGGCATATGAAATGCTACAATTATCACGTATTCAATTCGGAATTGAAATACAAATGCAGTTTGTATGATGCGAGGAAGCGATCGTGCAAAAGCAGGATGAATGATGCAAACATGCTGTCATACTGTATGCTAATTGAAATATGTCCTATATCTAACCATCGTAAGCAAGTAAATATAAGGGAGAAAGAAGTGGGGGTTGGAAGACATACATCACACTCACCCACACTTATTACAATTATGCCCTCGCGCAGAGGGTCCGAATAAATAATACAGTCCGAATAAAAGAATAATACAGTCCGAATAATATACGAATAATGTACAAATTCCTAATTAATTAACAAATTAACTAAGAAAATCAGAATGGCATGCAAGCTGTACGCTTACTTCCGATTGAATGATGTATCTTTCGCCTTTTCGGAAATCCACTAGGATGTCCCAATTAGCTTCTGTTTGCAATGTTCCTCGAAATGCGTGCCAAGCCTCAGAAGACTGTTGATTCTTGATTTTGCTGCAACAGAGAGCAGGAAATGGGCATAGCAATGTATTTCACAAATATATACATGCCTCGATCCTCGTGCAACCAATCACGCATCTCGATGCATGATGGCCGAGGAGTCGGATTGCACAACTCAATATAGGATGAATGTAGATGAATGCTATAACAAAACCTAACTCCATCATGGGTAATCCGGAGTGTCGGTGACTTGGGAATTGAGATCCGTTCTGTCACTCGGAGTACGGAACGTGCCTCGTTTCCCGTGCCCGGGCTAACTCCTATCCCGAACACAATGCAATATGCATGATATGCATGAAATGTAGCTAATATGCAATCCTAACATACACAATGTCATGGAATGGCATACACGCTAAACGAGATAACACACAACCAAGCATACACAATATTACGGATGAAATGACATACGCAATGCAGTAATGGGCTTACACCAACATGAGAGAGCCTTAACCACACTTACATAGGAGGCCATCGGATAAAAAAAAAGAAGTGCCTCGAAATACGTGCACACGGGCACGCAAACCGAGGCAATGACATAAAGGCATGAAACGGCCTGAAATATGATATACAATGAGACTAAAATGAGATGTCTCGAAATGCGTGCCCACGGACACGCAAATCGAGAAATGGCATACAGAATGCAACAGGACTAAAATGAGATATATAATGCAATATGGGCTTACACCAACATGAGAGAGTCTCAGCCACACTCACATAAGAGGCCGATGGATGAAAATGAGATGTCTCGAAATGCGTGCACACAGGCACGCAAACCGAGACAATGGCATACGGAATGCAATGAGACTAAAATGGCATATATAATGCAATATAGGCTTACACTAACATGAGAGAGCCTCAGCCACACTCACATAAGAGGCCGTGAGATGAAAATGAAGTGCCTCGAAATGCATGCACACAGGTACGCAAACCGAGGCAATGGTACTAAAGCATGAAATGGCACTCCAAATGCAAATTGGACTTATACTAACATGAGAGAGCCTCACACTCACATAAGAGTGAGATGAAAATGAGATGCCTCGAAATCGTGCTGCACACGCAAAATCGAGGCAATGGCCCTAAGGCATGAAATGACATAGAATATGATATGTAAACATGCAAATAGAATTTCAAAGATGAAATGTGGGGAAAGCATTCAAACATGGCCAAAGTGCACCCGAAGCATGGAATTATCCCGAAATGCGATATTAGGCGCCTGAAATGGCCTATAGCTATGCAATGCATGCACAATATGGACATTGAATGAAAATACAGTAGCAAGACAACCCCAAGACAAGCATTTTTCAGTCATAAAAAGGGCTAAATAGCAAGCACACATAGGATTAGGCAACTATGCAAAAATGGCTCTGCAAGAGGGGTATTGAAGCAAGTGATACATGCGATGCCCAAATGGAAAAATACCCTTCTACAACACTGATGAGGGACTAAAAATATGAACATTTACAGTAGATGACATCCCCCAACTCAGTATGCAAACATGTTAAAAATGTCATGCAAGAACTAGAATACATAAGGCTATAACATGAGGTACCCCAAACATTCATCAAACCAGCAAAGACCCTTAATGAAATATGTCAAGAAGATCAAAATATGACTCTTTCCAGCTCTGATGATGGCCGAAAACAGAAACTAGATAAGCTTAAAAAAGCATGCAAAAATGGGGGTTAAAGAGGGGTATAATGACAAGTATAACATGGAGACCACCAACAAGGTTGATCCCTTCTACAATGTTGTAGAGGGACACAAGATAAGCATACTCAAAGTTCATGACATGCTCCGAAACAGACTACATGTAGGCCAAACAAATCATGCAAATTTACGGTAAATTGGAGGAATTGTGAAGCAAGTGCAAGATAGGGGGCCTAAACAGGGTTGAGCCCTTCTTCAATGTTGAAGAGAGGCTCAAAATAGGCCCACTTACAGTTTAAATTATGCACGAAAACAGATCACTCATAGGCTAGAAATTTCATGCAAAATATTGTCATACAAGAGGATATTGAAACAAGTGTGCCATAGAGGGCTCAAACAGGGTTGAGCCCTTGAATAAACATGAATAATAGCTCAAAATAGACCTAGTTTCAGTTAAGGTCGGAGCCCAAAACAATAAGCAAATAGGCTAAGAAGTTGGTGCAAAAATGGGCTACAAAAGGGGGAAAGTCTACTTACCCTTGAAGACCAATACTTTTGTTGCTTCTTGGACCAGATTTGATGACTCTAAGCTGCTGGAATCCCTTCCTTTACTGTTGGAATGGAGTGATGAGGGTAGAGATTGAAGATGATGAAGAAATGGAACCAAAACTTGAAGGAAATGGAGTGGTATGTAGAGATATCCTCAAATTAATTCTTTTAACCCTTTTTCTTGAGTTGGGAGGACAGCAATATAGACAAGAGAGGGAGAGAAGAGTCCTTGCCAAAGTGGAGGGAAATGAGCTCTTATTTCCCTCCAAAAGGTTCCCCGGATAGAGATTTTTTTGGGGGAAAACCAAGACACAGGTGGAATGGACTTACACTGAGGAAGCAGGCCGGCCATCTACTTCTGCTGCAGGTGGTCGGCCGGCCACCCCCTATGGCCGGCCGGCTAGGGGTCAAAAGGGTCAATGAGAATTTCTGGCCGGCCACCAAAGATTGGTGTCCTCCCATGTGTATACAACAAGTCCCTATGGTTGGAAATTGGCAACTCTGAAACAAGAGAGACAACAAGCCACTTTTAGAAGGGGTTCAAAAGGGTCAATTAGAGTTACTGGCCGGCCATGTGTTTTTAGGATCCTCCTATGTGTGTACAACACAAATATGTGGTTTTGGCTCGAAGAAAATGGCCCTAGGGTGTTCAACATTAGCCCGGAAGTGAAAAAAACGGGCGCCGGGGGGCGCCGGAGGAGCATAACTGGTTGCTGAGACAATTGTTGACCTCCCACCCTCCAGTAATCTTCCTGGTGATAAAACAGAGGTACCTGCCAAAAATGAATAAAAATCGATGCAAAACGAATGCTCGGGGGCCAAAACACGCAATTCGGGGTCCCGAAAACTGGCCGTTAAGCATCGAAAGTGGTGTTTGGCCACGAAGTGGGTATCTAAGAACCCAGTGTCCCTCGAAAAGGAGTAAATGAGATGCATGCCAAAAACCGGAGGAATCGGAGATGGTTGGGTGGTCCCGAACCGAGGCACACGGCCTGACGGATCCGAAAATCGGGAACCGGGCTCCGAAATGGGCAAAATGGCCTGCGGCCACGAAATGTAGCCCACGGCCACTGAGAGATGGTCTACGGGACCTCTCCTCCCTCAGAAAGAAAACAGAGAAAATCGAGTCAGGCCAAAACCGTGGCAAGGCACAGAAGAGAGTTTGCAAGGCACAAAAGTAGATGGCCGGTCTGCTTCCTCAGTGTGAGTTCATTCCAGCTGTGTCTTGGTTTTCCCTCAAAAATATCTCTATCCGGGGGAACCTTTTGGAGGGAAATAAGAGCTCATTTTCCTCCACTTTGGCAAGGACTCTTCTCTTCCTCTTTGTCTATATCTTTGTCCTTCCAACTCAAGAAAGAGGGTTACAAGAATTGGTTTGAGGATATCTCTACATACCACTCCATTTCCTTTAAGTTTTGGTTCCATTTCTTCATCATCTTCAAGCTCTACCCTCATCACTCCATTTCAGCAGCAAATGAAGGGATTCCAGCAGCTTAGAGTCATCAAATCTGGTCCAAGAAGCAACAAAAGTATTGGCCTTCAAGGGTAAGTAGACTTTTCCCTTTTTGTAGCCCATTTTTGCACCAACTTCTTAGCCTATTTGCTTATTGTTTTGGGCTCCAACCTTAACTGAAACTAGGTCTATTTTGAGCTATTATTCATGTTTGTTCAAGGGCTCAACCCTGTTTGAGCCCTCTATGGCACACTTGTTTCAATATCCTTTTGTATGACAATATTTTGCATGAAATTTCTAGCCTATGAGTGATCTGTTTTCGTGCATAATGTAAACTGTAAGTGGGCCTATTTTGAGCCCCTCCTCAACATTGAAGAAGAGCTCAACCTTGTTTAGGCTCCCTATCTTGCACTTGCTTCACAATTCTTCCAATTTACCGTAAATTTGCATAATTTGTTTGGCCTATATGTAGTTTGTTTCGGAGCATGTCATGAACTGTGAGTAGGCTTATCTTGTGTCCCTCTACAACATTGTAGAAGGGATCAACCTTGTTGGGAGTTTCCATGTTATACTTGTCATTATACCCCTCTTTGACCCCCATTTTTGCATGCTTTTTTTAAGCTTATCTAGCTTCTGTTTTCGGCCATCATCAGAGCTGGAAAGAGTCATATTTTGATCTTCTTGACATATTTCATTAAAGGTCTTTACTAGTTTGATGAATGTTTGGAATACCTCATGTTATAGTCTTATGTATCTTAGTTATTGCATGACATTTTTAGCATGATTTCATACTGAGTTGGGGGATGTCATCTACTGTAAATGTTCATATTTTTAGTTCCTCATCAGTGTTGTAGAAGGATATTTTTCCATTTGGGCATCGCATGTATCACTTGCTTCAATACCCTCTCTTGGAGCCATTTTTGCATACTTGCCTAATCCTATGTGTGCTTCTTGTTTAGCTCTTTTTATGACCTAAAAATGCTTGTCTTGGGGTCATCTTGCTCAGTATTTTCATTCCATGTCCATATTGTGCATATATTGCATAGCTATAGGCCATTTCGGGCGCCTAATATCGCATTTCGGGATCATTCCATGCTTCGGGTGCACTTTGGCCATGTTTCGGAACTGTTTTCCCCCCCACATTTCAGTGCTGAAATTCTATTTGCATGTTTACATATCATATTCTATGTCATTTCATGCCTTAGGGCTATTGTCTCGGTTTGCGTGCCCGTGTGCACGTATTTCGAGGCATCTCATTTTCATCTCACGACCTCCTGTGTGAGTGTGGCTGAGGCTCTCTCATGTTGGTGTAAGCCCATATTGCATCGCATATCTCATTTTAGTCTTGTTGCATTCCGTATGCCATTTTTTCGATTTGCGTGCCCGTGTGCACGCATTTCGAGGCATCTCATTTTTATCCGATGGCCTGCTGTGTGAGTGTAGTTGAGGCTCTCTCATGTTGGTGTAAGCCCATTACTGCATTGCGTATGTCATTTCATCCGTAACATTATGTATGCTTGGTTGTGTGTTATCTCGTTTAGCGTTTATGTCATTCCATGACATTGTGTATGTTAAGATTGCATATTAGCTACATTTCATGCATATCATGCATATTGCATCGTGTTCGGGATAGGAGTTAGCCCGCAAAAAAACGAGGCACGCCTGCACCGAGTGACTTTAACGGGTCTCAATTCTCAAGTCACCGACACTCCGGATTATCCATGATGGAGTTAGGTTTTGTTATAGTTTTAATGTACATTCATTCCATATGGAGTTGTGCAATTCGACTCCTCGGCCATCATGCATCGAGATGCGTGATTGGTGGCACGAGGATTGAGGCATGCATACATTTGTGAAAATACATTGCTATGTCCATTTCCTGCTCTCTGTTGTAGCAGAATCAAGAATCGAGATCTTAGAGGCTTTATGCGCTTTCCAAGAATAATTGTAAACAGAGGCTAATGGGGCATTCCATTGGATTTCGCTTTCAAAGATACATCATTCAATGAAGTAAGGCACTCGGCTTGCATGTTAGTCTTTTCTTTTCTTAGTTAATTTGTTAATTAATTAAGAATTTGTATATTTATTATTCGGACTGTATATTTCGGACTGTATTATTCTTTCATTTCGGACTGTATTATTTATTCGGACCCTCTGCGCGAGGGCATAATTGTAATAAGTGTGGGTGAGTGTGATGTATGTCTTCCAATCCCTACTTCTTTCTCCTTTTTATTTACTTGCTTACGATGGTTAGATATAGGGCATATTTCAATTAGCATACAGTATGACAGCATGTTTGCATCATTCATCTGTTTTGCACGCACCGGGCTCGGCGCATCATACAAACTGTATTTGTATTTCAATTCCGAATGGAGTACGTGATAATTGTAGCATTTCATATGCCATGTTTAGAATAGTCGAGCCTGCTATAGTTCGCATCTTCGCATGTGTTGCATTAGGCAATTCTGTATATTTAGGATCATGCATGATTTCTAATCGGTTTTCTGTTTTGGCTTGGAGTACTCGGTAAGTTTTATGCTTTAGCATCCTTGCATGCGTGTGAGTGCTGCCATAAATAGCATGCTTACCATGAGGCTAAATGCTTACGTGATATAACTGCCTTGAATGCCTGTGGGTAGAGGTTGAGTTATCTGAATTGGGACAATTCGTCAAATGTTTGTTTTAAGCCCTCTAGATAGTGGCAAAATCATGTTTTCTAAGCCCACCTAAGGGTGGCAAATCCACGTCTTAGCCTACCTGCGGGTAGCACCCTCAAACCATTTTCAAACAAACAAACATGAAATGTTTTGTTCCAATTCAGGCGATCCAGTCTATACTTTTATGCTGTGCAAATCACATACTAACCTAGGCTAATAACAGGAATAAGAACTCACAATGTTTTCAAAAACAGCTATCATAGTTAGTAGAGGTCGGTCTTTGACCGGGGGTGCTCACGAAGTGACCTTCCCTAATCGTACCTAAGTTCCCGAGCCGAGGCAACTTTGGTTATAACGGACACGTGGCCTTTGGCACCGAGTCAGGATTTCCTAAATTTCCCATAAAAAAAAACATTTAGGTGGCGACTCTGTATTTGGCAAAGCAGTCCATGTTTGGCACTTCTTTCAAAAAAATCTGTTTTCAAAATCGATTTGTCGGATTTGGGACTCTTTGGTTCAAGATTAAGAACCGTGACATTTGAGTCCTTGAACTATAGTAGATCCAATATCGAACCAGAACGGGGGGGGTGGACTCGCACTCCTTTCTCCGGGATGCGTTTGGGGACGTCTACAGTTTCTGGCGACTCTGCTGGGGATTTAGAGAACTTGACTCGAACTCGTGATATCTGGTTTTGACTACATTTGTGTTTCTTTGCATTGCATTTGCATTGGTGCGCCTAGGACACCGTGTTTGCCATATGCCATTCTAACGATTCTTGGGAGGCTTGTCTTGTCAAGTTATGTCCGTAAGGCTGATCGGCTCTGGGCTCTGACAGCATGGGAACACAAACCCCGGTTTTACCGGGGCACCCTTTTTGACCATTCGACCTAGTGCATATTCGGATCTATAGTGACCATTCCAAACTAGGACAGGTTGCTTACCCGTTTATATGTTATTTGAAACCGCTGCGTGCGTAGTGAAACCCTAGTTCCTGACAAAATAGGACAGGGAAACCCTACCCCAACATAGGGGTGTTTTCGGCTCTCACTTATCTACTATGTGCTTGTTAGAGTGTGTCTCTACAGGAAATGCATGTATCAGTTGAGTTTGGGCATCAGGCCTGTGGGCATCAGTCAGTATCTGAGAATTAGTTGTCTGCGGATATCCGATTCAGTTTTGGGGAACAGTGATACAGGAACAGTGATCAGTGATTGAGGACAGTGTATTTTAAGCTTATCAACTACGTATTGTATGCCCGACTGTGCATTGTGTGTATTTAATTTAAGTTGTTATGCTGCCCGTTTTTCTGGTAATTTATTTCCTTTTTGCTTTATTATCTTTTTGCTAGGGCAGTTTTTAGCATGATTGCTTCCGAACCAGTTGATACTCCCCAAGCACTTTGGACACGAGATCGAAACTCAATCGATCAGGATCTAGTTGACGGACATCGGTGTTCCTCTCTACTCCGATTATCGAGAAGAAGGCCAAGGCGCGGTGTGTCGAGCCGCGGATCATCGAATGATCTACCTTAGTGACAAACGATCGGGTTGAGATTTACGTGTCTTCCATAGATACACTTACCGGTCATTGAGATGGAACAACAGACTACACGAGAGATAGAAGCGATGATCGCCCGGATGCATGAGTATAAACAGATGCAAGATGATGCCATCCGCCATGGCGAATTTTCTAAACAACAAACGCGATCATGGCCCAGCGGTAGAAGTGATTACTAAGTACTGCATGAGAATCGCGTCTGCTTCACATCGAGCTCCTCCTCCACTGGCCTCCACTACTGGCGGGCATCTCGTCGAATACCTGCCAAATCCTCGGAATATCCTTAGAACACCGAATACCTTGCAATGTCGAGAACACTCAAGAGGACACAGGTCTTCCAATCTGGTTAGCTCGCCCCTGTTGTCCAAGAATCTTACACCCAACCACGGACTCTTCATTTGAGTTCGAGGTAGATCATCTAACTCTGGCGAATAATTTGGAAAAAGCTTTTCAAGAAATCGCAGGGTGAAGGCCATCGGACATCGAAGATGGGTACAGCGATGTGGTAGTAACATTGCGAACATATTCAAGATGCCGCAGATTGACCGTTTGATGGGTCAGGAGATCCCATGGTCCATCTTGCTATTTTCAAACATCCACGAGACCAATGGGCCTAATCAGGCCACAAAAACTTTCTTTGTTTGGCGAGAACTTTGTCGAGTGGCGGCCATCTGACGCAAAGTTAGAAGATGATGTGAAGAAAGCGGGATGAAATTTGGTGAGGCATTCGTTGCATAGTACTCGTATAATACGGTCGAGATTACAACCGTGATCTCGAAACAAGGCGAGGAACAAAAAGACTTTCTCGATTTTGTAACTTCGGTGGAGAGCGAATGCATCGATGATGACCTTGAGGCCAACAGATAAAGATCAAATTCGGATGATTATGCGCAATCTCAGCGAAGTTAATCACGAAAATGATCGTACTCCTTTTCCCACCTTCTCAGTTACGAGATGGTCTGGTCGAATCATGCGATGAAGCAAGGTTTGATCGACCCGGGATCGAGAGCGATCGAAGAACATTCAACCGTAATAACACCGCCGAGTCGTATTGCCAACACAAGGACTTCGGAGGTCGGTATGGTCACCACCACTCCCCCTTCCCAACCAAGGCACGCAGCGGCCACACCCTTTTCCAGTACCTCCGGGAGCAGTAACCAAGCCCCGATATACCAATCCAGAGGCCAAAGAACCTTCACTCCACTATACATGCCATTGTCTAAGGCTCTCGGCGTTCTAATAAAAAAAAGGGCATTTGAAACCCTTAGGGCCGAGGGCACTACCAAATCCACTCCCCTTCCCACACCGGCCAAATCTTTGCGTACCACAATGACATGGCCATGATCTGATCAATGTTTAGAATTTGCGTCACGAGATTCAAGACCTCGTTGACAAGAATATCATTCTACCTCGAAAGACCCAACGTCACAACTAACCCACTCGCATAACCAAGATCCACCACCCAAAAGTCAACCTCATCTAAACTTGGTTCGTTTCCTCGATCCTAGTATCTATATTACTCCCTTTCACCTATCCAAGGGAGGTGATCCTTCTGATTACCTTGACTTGTGCATGTTGGACACCTTCACAACCAATCTCGAGCGGTGGTGACCTCCGAAGATGGAGCAGGCGGGTTTGAGAGAAGCGATTGGTGAGTGCAGGATGAGACACAGGAATTATCTTTGGAAGAGCTTATGATCAGCGGATATATCTTATCGATGAGCGATCTGAAATTTGAGTGTGAAATTTGCGAAAAAAATTTGAATTGTGCATGATTCGGGGGGACGGACTTGAACAAGGGGTAGATGAATTGACAACGGTGGAAGAAGATTTTGCCAACCTCCAGTTCTTCAACGACTAAGAAGCAGGGGATGCAACAATCAATTGGTTTGGATATGAAGTCGGCGAGATTGGGATGGTTAGATGATCGGCCGGATGTTGTGGAAATTGACGAGCAAAGGCGGCGTGACGGGGGTATCAATGATGGCCGGAATGGCCGAGAGTCCGAATGAATTGCCGGAGAGCGCCGGTACAAAGAATTTCGCTCGGGATTAAGATATTGTGAAAACCGAACAACAAACCCTACTAACACAAGAGGAGCAAGAGAAGAGGTGGGATTCTAAGAGAATCCGGAAAGCCAAGAACCATGAAGAGGTTGAAAGTGCTGCGAGCACAAGAGCAAGACATGCTGTGAGCATGTAGGATGAAAGTACCGAGAGTACGAACTTGTCGGAACCAAATAGGTGTTTGTTGAATATCAGTGGGATGTGGTGGGAAGACGATGACTTATGTCTTGTCCACACAGACGAAGATTGGGCAGCTGCTCAACCAAATGATACTTGGTACCTCGATGAGGTAAACCATATGACCAGGAGTGGACGGTATTTCAAGCCCCCACACCTTGACCAACCCGAGACATCTGGGATAGATAAAGAGGCAGAGAAACAAAGAGAGAAGCAAATTGAAGAAGAAGCTGTACTGAGACAGTTAAATAAAATACAGGCAGACATCTCCATCTGGGGACTGCTTATGGCTTCAAGGGTGCCTGAGACAGTGTCTTATACGCTATGGACAAGGCCAAACTCTCCATGAAACTACGCGGAAGCGGTGGTTGAAATTTGGTTTTAGGAGGAGGTTCCCTGCATTAACTTTTTCGGACAAGGAATTGCGCTGAGGCGTGAATCATAACAAATCCTCTACATCTCCGGAGTGTAGAGATAAGTGAATCTGGATGGTACTTGTTGATCTGGATGCGCTATCAATGTGCCTTGATCGAGAATGGCATATGCAATCGGGTTAAAACATGAGGACTTCATACCAACCACTTAGGTGATCAAAGCTTATGATAATACGGTAGGGAAGTGATGGGGAATTGTAAAGGTTCGGACCCGGTTGGTCGAGACAACACAACATTGAATTTCATGTCTTGGACGTTCCCGCAACCTTCAACTTGCTCTTGGGGCGGCCGTGGTTGCACCAAGTGAAAGCAGTCTCTTCCACTCTGCACCAGATGTTGAAATACCCTCACGGGAAGAGGGTTGCAATCAAGTTTTTGAGTTGGAGTTTTTAAAATTTTTTTTTTTTTTGAGTTTTTTTTTTTTTTTTATTCTTTTGTTTTTTTTTAAATATTTTTTAAATTTTTAAATTTTTTTTTTACTTTTTTAGATACTGTAGTTAGATGTAAAAAAAAAAAGTATAAAAAAAAAAAAAATAAAATACAAAAAATGCATAAAAAAAAAAATTTTTCTTATCTTCTTATTTTTGTATTTTTTTTTTTAGTTTATTTTATTTTTTTTTTTTTTTTTTTTTTTTTATTTCATTTTAGTGTATGTATGTCTAAAAAGTCTAAAAATAAAGTAAAAAATTAAAAAAAAAAAATAAAACAAATGAAAAAAAAAGTAGTAGTTTTTTGAAAAGCGTTTTTAGCTTGACACCAAGCAAGTGATTTGTTTCGAAATTCATCCATCCATCTGCCCGAAGTGTCTCATGAGTTTTGGAGATCGAGCCGCGGCCTGAGAGGATGTGTTCTTATCGGGGTTCATTTTGGCGGAGGCACAGGTAGTGCAAAATATTATGGTACGTAAATGAAGGTGTATGCGTTAGTGCTCAATCGTCTACCTCATGAACAAGTTACAACATATTCCGGGATGGGATTAGAAAAGCGGCGGGAAGAGTCGTGACATTGGCGAAGTGTCACACAACGCATACCTTTGAAATTTGGGTTATCGCCCACCAAAAGAAATTTGGGTGAGAAAAGGAAAGAAATGGCCGTGAGCGAGCGAAGCAGTGGGAAGCCTTTTGACTTAATTCAGGCCCATCGAGGGTACCTGAGCGGATGCTTTCGGAAGGAGGACTTTCCATTTGCGGCTTCGAGCCGTGGTTAAGCAGCGGAGAAAAGCGCGTGCGAGGTTTGAAATCTTCTTCGACTGCAACTATCAGGGGATAGCGTTGCCATAAGCGAGCAGACCAACAAGCGAGTTGAAGCGAGAATAAAGCGATGGATCTGAGGCGAGTTGGAAATGGGGGTAGCACTAGCATGTCTCCTCTCTAATCCTCCGGTCGACCAAGAGCGCTTGGGGGATAACTTTGCGGTTTCCATGATTGGGGATGAAAGCAATTGCGGCCGGCAATGACTATCTTGGATGCATCAATCGCACCCTCTCTCACTTGGCGATCTGAGGAGGATTTTTGTCCGGCAAGATTCGGGTAGTGGTAGGAATCGATTCCAGAGTCTGTGAGTCGGAATTAGGTTCAGCTCGGTCGAGTCTGGTACTCTGAGGATGTTAACGGATGCCACAATCTGTCTGGTCGTCTTTTTCCTTTTCATTTAGTCTGTTGTAACCAATGAATTGGGCGATTTGGATGTGCCTAATGAGAATGAAATATCTGTGGTTTAAGTACTTTTACGTGCCCTAATTTATTGCATTAATTAGGACTTTCAAAATTTTGATCAAAAGCAGCGAGACGAAGTTCCTCGGTTTTAGCGTTTAATTGAGCAAGAGCAAGAGATTTGTTAAACCATTAATGGATGAAATCATTACAGTGAACATTAGTCTTGAGGAGGACCCATGGTGGTCGGATCGAGTCCACGTTGTCTTTAGAGGCCTTGGCGCTTAGTCGCTTTGTTAAAAGATTTCAAAGATGTTTTCGTGGTCCTCGAAGACATGCAGAATCGATCTTGAGATTATCTGACATCGGATCCCCTTGACCGAGGCCCGGCACATCAGCGAAACTTCGGAAGGATCTGTCCGGATTGGGCTCTTAAGATTAAGGAAGAGGTCACCAAGCAAATCGTACGGGCTTCTGTTTGGTATCTGAATATCCGACTTGGTTGGCGAACATTGTTAGGTCTTAGAAGAAAGATAGCGAGGATCCGGTGTGTGTAGACTTGAGGATTTGAGCGAGCTAGTCAGAAGGGCGACTTCCTACCGCATCGATGAGTTGGTAGATTTCCGGCGGGGCATGCATTGCTCTCATTCATGGATGGCTTCTTAGGATACAACCCGGATAGTGATGGCACGAAGCGAGAAAAAGCGCATTCACCACCGTAGAACATCTGCTATCGAGTAATGCCGTTTGGGTTAAAGAACGCTGGAGCTACTTATCAACGGGCCGCGACCACAATACTACATGATATGATCTACAAAGAGGTTGAGGTGTATGTGGTCGATATGATTGTCAAGTCCAAAGAAAGAGAGGGCCACTACGCCTTGCACAAGTTTTTCAAAGGATCGAGAATTAGGTTGCGGCTAAACCCTCGAAATGTCGTTTGGTGTTCTGTGGAAAAATACTAGGGTTTCTGATTACACAAAGAGGCATCGAGGTCGATCCTTCCAAAATCAAGGCCATCCTAGAAATGCCACCACCAAGGACTGAAAAGAAGGTGCGAGACTTTCTGGGTAAAGTGCAATTTATAAGACGATTTATTTCAAAATTAACCTTGACTTGTGAACCACTTTTGGCCTTCTCAAGAAAGGAAAGAATTTTCAATGGGACGTAGATGTCAAAGCGCATTTGAGCAGTTAAAGAATATCTCTGAGAACCCACCCGTTTTATCGCCACTAGAAGCGGAAGCAGATTGATTTTGTATCATCGATGATTGAAACCACGATGGGTTGCATGCTTGCACAAGAATCAGAAGATAAGGTGGAAGAAGCCATCTATTATTTGAGCAAAAAGATGCTGGAGTATGAGACTCGATATACACTGCTGGAAAAGGCTTGCTTAGCTCTGGTATGGGCTACCAGGAAGCTGCGGCACTACCTGTTAGCTCACTCTGTAATGTTGGTTTCATGACTTGATCCCATCAAATATCTCTTCGAGAAACCGGTAACTACGGGTAGGCTAGCTCGTTGGTTCTTTGTTCTCGAATTTGATCTCACGTCGTGACCGCATAAGTCGATGAAAGGAAGAAGCGATGGTAGAGTTCCTTGCCGACCACGGTTGAGGATGAAGCGATTGAGTACTGTTCCGGATGAATCAATTACGCATATCGACAATGAAACTTGGGCGATGTATTTTGTGAGCGTCAAATCAACATGGGTATGGGATAGGAGTGTTCTTGTGCTTGCGATGATTCCGTATCCCTCTAGCCTTCAAACTCCAATTCAAAGTCTCGAACAATGAAGCGAGAATCTGGCGTGTATTCTTTGGTCTAAGCGACCCTAGAACTAGGGGCAAGGCGGTTGGGCGTCATTGGGGATTCGAACCTTGTTGTGTCTCAAGCTAAAGGAAATTTGGAAAGTGAAAAGAGGAAAAGATGATGATGTATCACCAAACCTTGGATTTCTTGATTCCTCGGTTTGAGAAGCTAAATTTTACTCATCTACTAGAGAACAACAAGTTCGCGGATTCGCTAGCAACTCTATCATCTATGATAGACATCCGTGTGGAGTCGAATCGTCCGGTCATCATTGACTAGAAATTTGCACTGCCTATGAGTCGATTGACCATAGATGAAGTTCGTGACGAACACCCCAGGTATTACGATATCTGGAACTTCTTGGAGAAAAAGCATACACTTGAGTAAATGCCAAAGACAAGAGGGCAATCGGAAGAATGGCGGTTTAGTTCATCATCTGCGGGTAAAGCTGTAAGCAGGGGTCATGGGAATGCATAAAGCGTGCGTTGATCTTAGAAGAGTCAAAGCGTCGATGGAAGCCATCCGGGGTGAATGTGGTGCACACATGAATGGGGTAATGTTGGCACGGAAGATCCTTAGACAAGGTTATTCTTGGTCCACCATGGAGGAGGATTGTATTGGCCGTCGGCGATGTCACAAGTGTCAAATTCATGCAAATTGCATGAACATCCAGCCGTCAAAATTGTACAACATGACCGCCATGGCCGTTTTACATGCAGGGAATTGATGTGTCGAATTTTGTTATGCCAAAGGGTCGAATGGGCATGAGTTCATCTTGGTAGCGATAGATTATTTCACAAAGTGGGTTGAGGCCCAATCTTATGCGGTGTTGAAGGCTTCGCATGTAGCAAAATTTATCGAAACAACATTATCACGTCTCACGGAGTCCCAAATGAAATCGTTTGGACAATGGTTCCCACTTCAAAAAGGAGGTGATCGATTTGTTGGAGAAATACAATGTGGCTTTTCATAAGTCGTCTACTTAGGCCGCAAACCAGCGGAGGCGGTTGAGGCCGCCAACAAGAACATCAAGTGCATACTACGAAGATGGTGGAAACCTATTGGGGTGGCGGATAAAGCGCCGTTAAGCTGCTGTGAGACTCTGAGACTTCGGAAATTTCTACTAGGGCGACTCCGTACTCATTGGTTTATGGGATGGAAGGCATTACGCCTATTGAGATTGAGGTCCGTCATTACAGTATTGGTAGAGTGCGAGATAAGCGGCAGTTAGCGACAAAAGATTTGAGAATTCATGCTTTTCGATGAAAAAAAATTTGAAAGCAACGTACCACATCCAAGGTTATCAATGCGAGAATCGTAGAGCTTTTAACAAGAAGGTTAAGTGCAGGAATGAGAAGGAAGGAGATTAGGTACTCAAAGACAGCCGGGCTCCCATCCACGACCCAAGGGCAAGTTCGACCCAATTGAATTTGGTCCTATATTATCAAGTCAATCGGCGGTGGAGTGTGGTTACGATGGACCTAGATGGCTTAGAGTTTTCTCAACCGATCAATATGGACAAGTTGAAGAAATATTATCCGAGAAGCTCATTTGGGCGAAAACCGAAAGGCGACCTAGGCAAAATTCAGAGCATAGAAAATTTGAAATTATAAAATTGAGCTTGCAAGGTTGAAAACCCGCAAAGGCGGCCTTGGCAAAAGTTAGGCCGAAGGAGAGTAAAAATACCGGCGAACCCAAGCTGAACTACGTGAAGGCTTGATTCCTATCTATGGGATCGTGGCGACTTCATCACGAAGTTCATTGATCTTTTCTCCGATCAACTTTGTCCATTTGATCATCTCGGTCATCTCTATTCATCGGCATTTATCGTGATCTCGATGCAGTGTTATTCGGACTAGGGGCAACTTTCCGTTGCAATGAAGTGTTGCGGCACCATCGGACTAGGGGCAACTTTCGTTGCTATGAATCGCCGAGGCACTTTTCAAACTAGGGCAACTTTCGGTTGCTAGGATCGAGGTTGTGCATCTCGGTGTGAGATCTCGGCGTGTCGATTCGATCCATATCGAAAATAGTTTCAAAAAGTTTTAATAAAAGTTGACTTTGTTCAAATTAATCTTTTCACAACTAAGACTTTTTGGACCACAAACGGAGAATTTTCAGTACCACAACCTTCAATTTCTTTGATTTCAAAACAGAGTTCTCTTGCTCTTACATACAATTGAAGTTGCTTTTTATTACACTCATAATGAAAACTTGGAAGTACTAATAAAGCAATAAATCTGGGGCATAGTTAAGTCAGGTGTTTCTGCGCCCCCTCCCAGAGCTGGTTGAAGCCTCCGATGCCAACCTAGGCCCAACCTGTGCTTCTTCATTAAGCCAATCCCAGCACTCGTCAGACAAAGTGCAACTAAAAAGTAGGCGGGGCGAGGCTCTCTAACTCTCCACGCATGGCGGCTTCTTAGGCAACGGTGTCTTCTCGAGCTGGAAATGTGGCGGATACTCTATCCCTCTGGTGGGCAAGTCGATCATGGTGGCCAGCGCGAGAATACGGAATGGGAAATAGAATACCTGATGAGTCAAGCCGTCAGTCGAATCGACTTCTTAGGGACATCTTTGTAGCTCATTGCCGGGAGATTGAGCCAAGGACAACGCCACGCCATGCGATCTGCCGACAAATTGCACATCCATTCAAACCACCATCCCTCATCAAGGGCATCGACTAGGCGTTGTTGAAAGAAGTAACCGCGGGCTGAGTAAGCAGGGTAAGAGTCCACAACTTGCAATTTATCCATCAACCATATCTGGGGAGGGATGAAAAATGAGAGAATAAAGAATAGAGAGATGTGCGATGAGAGAAAAGTAAGATGAGGGTTTTGTGAGAAAAATCGAGCCCGAGGGCCGAGTGATGTGAGCTAATACATATGTGAGCTTGGGTGGGAAACATTACCTGCAGCAGTAGTGGACTCCCTGCGAATCTGGTTGTCTCCCGGCAGTAGAAAGCATCCAAGCCCATCAGTGTCTCGGCTAGAGCCATGGCAATGCAACTCTTTCTCTCTTTCAAGCCTTGAGCAACTTCAATCAGACGGGCGCCGGACCCTCCGAAACTTGAGGCAAACAGAAAATGAGATAACAGGCACAAACAGAGAGCATGTCGTCGGAAGCCTTGCCAATGATGGTCGCTATGGTCACCAGCATGTCGTCGGAAGCCCATCAGTGTCTGGACCCGATCTGGACCAGCCGCGGGTCCTCCTCAGTACCAATGTTCACGATAATGATTTCATCTATTAATGGTTTAACAGATCTCTCTTGCTCTTGCTCAATTGAACGTTGTAAAACCGGAGGAACTTCGTCCTCGTCGTTTTGATCAAAATTTTGAAAGTTTGAATTAATGCAATAAATTAGGGGCACAGAAAAGTACTCGGAAACCACAGATAGTTTATTCTCATTAGGCACATCCAAATCGTCCAATTCATTGGTTACAACAGACTCAAATGAAAAGGAAAAAGACGACACGGGCAGATTGTGGCATCCGGTTAACATCTCCAGAGTACGGACTTCGAGACTCGGTCGGTGGAACTGATTCAAACTCCGAGGACTCGGTGGAATCAGATTCAGCTCTACCTCTTCCGGTCTTCTTGGACAAGAATCCTCCTCGTCTTGCCAAGTGAGAGGGTGCGATTGATGCATCAAGATAGTTGTTGGTCGCTCGCGATCGTTTCATCCCCAATCATGGAAGCTGAAGTTATCCCCAAGCACTCTTAGTCGATCGGAGGATCGAGAGAGGAGACATGCAGTGCTACCCCATTTCCAACTCGTGCCCTCGGGATCCTTTGCCTTATTGCTCACATCGCCGGTTGTTGGAGTGCATGCGCTTTCTGTGTAGCGTCATCCGGATAGTTGCGGTCGAAGAAGATTTGAAACATGCAGCGCTTCTTCTTCGCGTTTAACCATGGCCCTGGGAAGACGCAAAATGGAAAGTCCTCCTCCTCACGGGCGAAGCGTCCTCAGTACCACTGGATGGGCACATGCATTAAGTCAAAGGCTTCCGGCCTGCCGCTCGCTCTGCCGGCCATTTCCTTTCTTTTCCTCACCGATCTTCTTTGGTGGGCGGATAACCTTGACCCAAAGGTATGCGGGTTGTGTGGCACTTCGGCCAATGCTGCGACTCCTTTCCTGCCGCTTCTTCCTAATCCCATCCTGGGAATATGTTGTAACTTGTTCATGAGGTAGACGGATTGAGCACTAACGTACATACCTTCGTTCATAGCCATAATATTTTGCACTACCCGGGCCTCCGCCAAAGTGAACCCCGATAAGAACACATCCTTAAATCGTGCTCGATCTCCAAAAGCTGGCGTAGACACTACGGCGGCGGATGGATGGATGAATTTCGAAAACAATTGCAACCCCTTCCCGTGAGGGTATTTCAACATCTGGTGCGAGTGGAAGAGCGCTTTTACTTGGTGCAACCAAGGTAGTCCCAAACAAGTTGAAGGTTGCGGGAGCGTCCAAGACATGAAATTCAATGTTGTGTTGTCTGGACCAACACAGGTCTGAACCTTGCAGTCCCATCACTTCCCTTGGTATTATCATAAGCTTTGATCACGAGTAGTTGGTATGAAGTCTGCGGGTTTTAACCCGATTGTATATCTTGGATCAATGGCGGACATTGATAGCGAACCGGTATCAACAAGTACCACCGGTATCCACTTATCTCTACTCTCTACGGAGATGTAGAGGGGTTTGGTATGATTCACGCCCTCGGTGACAATTCCTTGTACGAAAAGGTTAATCTTTGGGGAATCTCCTCCGGAAAAATCATTAACCAATTGCTATAAGCGTAGTTTCGATGGAGAGTTTGGCCTTGTCCATAGCGAGATAGGATAACTGTCCGTGCACCCTTGAAGCCATGAGCAGTCCCCAGATGGAGATATCTGCCTGTATTTTCTTTAACTGTCTCATTACAGCTTCTTCTTCAATTTGCTTCTCTCTCTGTTTTTCTACCTATTTATCTTTCCCAGATGTCTTGGGTTGGTCAAGGTGTGGGGGCTTGAAATACCGCCCACTCCTGGTCATATGGTCTACCTCATCGAGGTACCAAGTATCATCTGGTTGAGCACCTGCCCAATCTTTGTCTGTGTGGACAAGACATAAGTCATCGTCTTCCCACCACATCCCACTGACATTCAACACACTTATCTAATTCCGGCAAGTTCGTACTCTCGGTACTTTCATCCCACATGCTCACAGCATGTCCTGCTCTTGTGCTCGCAGCACTTTCAACCTCTTCATGGTTCTTGGCTTTCCGGATTCTCTTAGAATCCCACCTCTTCTCTTGCTTCTCCTGTGTTAGTAGGGTTTGTTGTTCGATTTTCACAATATCTTGATCCCGAGCGAAATTCTTTGTACCGGCGCTCTCCGGCAATTCATTCTGACTCTCGACCTTTTCGGCCATCATTGATACCCCTGCCCCTGCCGGGCCTTGCTCTGGCTGAATTTCCACAACATCTGGCTGATCATCTAACCATCCGGCAATCTCTGCCGACTCCTCATATTCAAACCAATTGATTGTTGCATCCCCTGCTTCTTGGTCGTTGAAGAACTGGAGGTTGGCAAAATCTTCTTCCACCGTTGTCAGATCATCAGCCCCTTGTTCAAGTCCGTCCCCCCGAATCATGCACAATTCAACTTTTTCTGGCAGCCTCACACTCAGCTCAGACTGGCTCACTGATAAGATATATCCGCTTGGATCATATGCTCTTCCAGCATAATTCCTAGGTTGTCCCATCCCAGACTCACCAATTCTGCTCTCCTCTGAAACCTACCCCGTTCCATCTTCGGAGGTCACCACCTCTGGCTCAGATTGGGTTGTGAAGGTGTCCAACATGCACAAGTCAGTGCAATCAGGAAGGATCACCTCCGGCTTGGGTAGGTGAGAGGGAGTAATATAGATACTAGGATCGTAGGAAACGACCCCAGTTTGGATGAGGTTGACTCTTTTGGGTGGTGGATCTTGGTTATGTGCGGGGAGTGGGTTAGTTGTGACGTTGGGTCTTTCGGGAGGTAGAATGATATTCTTGTCAACGAGGTCTTGAATCTCGTGGCCTTGGAAAACATTGATGCGTATCATGGCCATCTTCTTTGGTGAATGCATGATGCTTTGGGTTGTGGGAAGGGGGGAGTGGATTTGGTAGTGGCCTCGGCTCTAAGGGTTTCAAATGCCCCTTTTTTATTAAAACGCCGAGAGCCTTGGACAAGGGCATGTATGGTGGAGTGAAGGTTCTTTGGCCTCTGGATTGGTATCTCGGGGCTTGGTTACTGCTCCCGGAGGTACTGGAAAAGGGTGTGGCCGCTGCGGGCCTTGGTTGGGAAGGGGGAGTGGTGGTGACCATACCGACCTCCGAAGTCCTTGTGTTGGCAGCGCCACTCGGGCCTGCAGTGTTATTACGGTTGAATGCCCTTCGGGGCTGCTCTCGGTCCTGGTCGATCAAACCTTGCTTCATCGCATCTTCGATCTGTACCCCCATCTCGTGTAAATCTGAGAATGTGGAAAAAGGAAGTACGATCATTTTCTGCATTAACTTCGGTTGGAGATTGCGTACAATCATTCGAATTTGATCTTTATCTGTTGGCCTCAAGGTCATCATCGATGCCTTTGCTCTCCACCGAGTTACAAAATCAGAGAAAGTCTCTTTTTGTTCCTGCCTCGTTTCGAGATCACGTGTTGTAATCTCGATCTGTGTATTATACGAGTACTATGCAACAAATGCCTCAGCCAGCTCATCCCAGTTTCTCTTCACATCATCTTCTAACTTTGCGTACCAGATGGCCGCCACCCCCGACAAAGTTCTGCCAAACAAAGAAAGCTTTTGTGGTCGGGTTAGGCCCATTGGTCTCAGGATGTTTGAAAATAGCCGAAGATGGACCATGGGATCTCCGGACCCATCAAAACGGTCAATCTGTGGCATCTTGAATATGTCTGGCAATGTTACGGCCACATCAGTGTACCTATCTTCGATGTCTGGGATGGCCTTCACCCCCTGCGATTTCTTGAAAAGCTTTTCCAGCTTACTCAGTTTCAGAGCTGTATGATCTACCTCGAACTCAAATGGAGAGTCCGGGTGGTTGGGTGTAAGATTCTTGGGCGATTCTTGGCGAAGTGGGGCGAGCCAGATTGGAAGACTTGTGTCCTCTTGAGTGTTACGGACATTGGGTAAGGTATTACGGGTGTTGGAGGATATTACGAGGATTTGGCGAGTATTGACCCGATGAGTGCTACTTTCGGAGTAGTGGAGCATGGTGGAGGAGAGCGATGTGAAGCGAATTGCATTCTGCATTGCGACCTAATGTCAGCTTCGGCGGTGATTGCGGCTTGTTTAGAAAATTCCGCTTGGCGGATGGCATCATCTTGCATCTGTTTCATGCTCTCATGCATCTGGCGCATCATCGCCTCCATCCTTGGTGTAGTCTGTTGTTCCATCTGAATAACCGGTAAGTGTATCTCTATGGAAGACACAGAAATCTCAACCCGACTGTTTGTCACTAAAGTAGACTGCTGTTCCGATGATCCGTGCTTTGACACACTGCGCCTCCTTGGCCTTCTTCTGATAACTGGGGGTAGAGAGTGGAACACTGGATGTCTGTCAACTAGATCCGCGGATCGATTGAGTCGGCGACCTCGTGTCCAAAGTGATTGGGGAGTATCTACTGGTTCGGAAGCAGTCGTGCTAAAAACTGCCCTAGCAAAAAGATAATAAAGCAAAAAAGAAATAAATGACCAGAAAAACGGGCAGCATAACAGCTTAAATTAAATACACACAACGCACAGTCGGGCATACAACACGCAGTTCATAAGCTGAAAATGCACTGTCCTCAATCAGCGATCCTTTGTTCTGTATCCTTTGTTCCCCCACTGAATCGGATATCCGAGACAAGCGATTCTTGAATCTTGTTGATGCCCACACTGATGCCCAAACTCAAGCGATACATGCATTCCTGTGAGACACACTCTAACAAGCACATAGCGAGATAAGTGAGAGCCAAAACACCCCTATGTTGGGGTAGGGTTTTCTGTCCTATGTTGTCGGGAACTAGGGTTTCACTACGCGCGGCTGACTTCAAACAACCTATAAGCGGGTAAGCAACATCCTAGTTTGGAATGGTCACTATGGATCGAATATGCACCGGTCGAATGGTCAAAGGGTGCCGGTAAAACCGGGGTTTGTGTTCCCATCTTTGTCGAGCCTAGAGCCGTCGGCCTTACGGACATGACTTGACAAGACAGGCCTCCCGAAATCGTTCGAATGGCATATGGCAAGCGAAGGTGTCTAGGCGCACCAATGCAAATGGAATGCAAATAAACACAAATGTAGTCAAAACCGGATATCACGAGTTCGAGTCAAGTTCTCTAAATCCCAATGAGTCGCCAGAAGCGTAGGCGTCCGACGCATCCGGGGAAAGGAGTGCGAATCCCCAGATTACGGTTCGATATTGGGTCTACTGATTCAAGGACTCAAATGTCACGGTTCTTAATTTTAAACCAAAGAGTCCCAAATCCGGCAAATCGATTTTGAAAACATATTTTTTTGAAAGAAGTGCCAAACATGGACTGCTTTGCCAGATACAGAGTCGCCACCTAAATGTTTTTTTATGGGAAATTTAGGAAATCCTGACTCGGTGCCAAAGGCCACGTGTCCGGCATCACCCAAGTTGCCTCCGCCCGGGAACTTGGATGCGTTTGGGAAGGTCGCCGTGAGCACCCACTTCGTCGGCCAAAGACCGGCCTCTACTAACTATGATATCTGTTTTTGAAAACATTGTGAGTTCTTATTAGGTTATTAGCCTAGGTTACTATGTGATGCCTGACATACAAGTGTAAATGGATCTTTGAATTGGAACAAAATATTTCATGTTTGTTTGTTTGAAAATGGTTTAATGGTGCTACCCGCAGGTAGGCTAAGACGTGGATTTGCCACCCTCGGGTGGGCTTAGAAAACCTGATTTTGCCAGTATCTAGTGGGCTTAAAACAAACATTTGATAAATTGTCCCAATTCAGATAACTCAACCTCCACCCACAGGCATTGAAGGCAGTTATATCACGTAGCCTCATGGTAAGCATGCTACTCATGGCAGTCACTCACACGCATGCAAGGATGCTAAAGCATACAACTCACCGAGTACTCCAAGCCAAAACAAAAAACCGATTAGAAATCATGCATGATCCTAAATATACAGAATTGCCTAATGCAACACATGCGAAGATGCAAAATATAGCAGGCCCGGCTATTCTAAACATGGCATATGAAATGCTACAATTATCACGTACTCAATTCGGAATTGAAATACAAATGCAGTTTGTATGATCTTGGTAGGCGATGCGTGCAAAACAAATGAATGATGCAAATATGCTGTCATACTGTATGCTAATTGAAATATGCCCTATATCTAACCATCGTAAGCAAGTAAATAAAAGGAAGAAAGAAGTGGGGGTTGGAAGACATACATCACACTCACCCACACTTATTACAATTATGCCCTCGCGCAGAGGGTCCGAATAAATAATACAGTCCGAATAAAAGAATAATACAGTCCGAATAATATACAAATAATGTACAAATTTCTAATTAATTAACAAATTAACTAAGAAAAACTGTAAATTGGCATGCAAGCCAGGGGCTGCCTTATTTCCGTTGAATGATGTATGCTGGGCTGCCTTTTCGGAAATCCACTAGGATGCCCCAATTAGCCTCTGTTTGCAATGTTCCTCGAAATGCGTGCCAAGCCTCGGAAGACTGTTGATTCTTGATTTTGCTGCAACAGAGAGCAGGAAAGGGGCATAGTAATGTATTTTACAAATATATGCATGCCTCGATCCTCGTGCCACCAATCACGCATCTCGATGCATGATGGCCGAGGAGTCGGATTGCATAACTCAATATAGGATGAATGCAGATGAATGCTACAACAAAACCTAACTCCATCATGGGTAATCCGGATTAGCCGGTGACTTGGGAATTGAGACCCGTTCCGTCACTCGAAATACGGAACGTGCCTCGTTTCCCGTGCCCGGGCTAACTCCTATCCCGAAAACGATGCAATATGCATGATATGCATGAAATGTAGCTAATATGCAATCCTAACATACATAATGTCATGGAATGGCATACACGCTAAACGAAATAACACACAACCAAGCATACACAATGTTACGGATGAAATGACATACGCAATGCAGTAATGGGCTTACACCAACATGAGAGAGCCTCAACCACACTCACACAGGAGGCCATCGAATAAAAAAAAAGAAGTGCCTCGAAATGCATGCACTGCACGCATAAGCGAAAACAATGACATAAAGGCATGAAGCGGCTGAAATATGATATAAAATAAGACTAAAATGAGATGTCTCGAAATCGTGCCTGCAGACGCAAATCGAAAAATGGCATCTGAATGTATGAGGACTAAAATGAGATATATAATGCAATATGGGCACACCATGAGAGAGCCTCGGCCACACTCACATAAGAGGCCGATGGATGAAAATGAGATGTCTCGAAATCGTGCTGCAGACGCATAATAGAGACAATGGCATACGGAATGCAATGAGACTAAAATGGCATATATAATGCAATATAGGTTTACACTAACATGAGAGAGCCTCAGCCACACTCACATAAGAGGCCGTGAGATGAAAATGAAGTGTCTCGAAATGCGTGCACAGTACACGCAAAGCCAAGAGGCAATGGTACTAAAGCATGAAATGGCACTCCAAATGCAAATTGGACTTATACTAACATGAGAGAGCCTCGGCCACACTCACATAAGAGGTAGTGAGATGAAAATGAGATGCCTCGAAATCGTGCACACTGGCACATAAGCCGAGGCAATGGCCCTAAGGCATGAAATGGCATGGAATATGATATGCAAACATGCAAATAGAATTTGACCTTTGAAATGTGGGAAGCAGATCCAAAACATGGCCAAAGTGCACCCGAAGCATGGAATGATCGAAATGCGATATTAGGTAGAAATGGCCTATAGCTATGCAATGCATGCACAATATGGACATGGAATGAAAATCTGAGTAAAGACAGCCCCAAGACAAACATTTTTGGTCATAAAAGGGCTAAGCAATGAAGCACAGATAGGATTAGGCAAGTATGCAAAAATGGCTCATGAAGAGGGTATTGAAGCAAGTGATACATGCGATGCCCAAATGGAAAAATACCCTTCTACAACAGCGATGAGGGACTAAAAATATGAACATTTACATGAGATGACATCCCAACTCGGCATGCAAACATGCTAAAAATGTCATGCAAGAACTAGGATACATAAGGCTATAACATGAGGTACCCCAAAAATTCATCAAACCAAAGAAAGACCCTTAATGAAATATGTCAAGAAGATCAAAATATGACTCTTTCTAGCTCGATGATGGCCGAAAGCGAAGCTAGATAAGCTTAAAAAGCATGCAAAAATGGGGTCAAAGAGGGGTATAATGACAAGTATAACATGGAGACCACCAACAAGGTTGATCCTTCTACAATGTTGGAAAGGGACACAAGATAAGCCTACTCACGATTCATGACATGCTCCAAAAGCAGACTACATGTAGGCCAAACAAATCATGCAAATTTACGGTAGAATTGGAGGAATTGTGAAGCAAGTGCAAGATAGGGGGCCTAACAGGGTTGAGCCCTTCTTGAATGTTGAAGAGGGGCTCAAAATAAACCCACTTACAGTTTACATTATGCTCAGCAGATCACTCATAGGCTAGAAATTTCATGCAAAATATTGTCATACAAGAGGATATTGAAACAAGTGTGCCATAGAGGGCTCAAGCAGGTTGAGCCCTTGAACAAACATGAATAATAGCTCAAAATAGACCTAGTTTGATGAAGGTGAGCCCAAAACAATAAGCAAATAGGCTAAGAAGTTGGTGCAAAATGGGCTACAAAAGGGGAAAGTCTACTTACCCTTGAAGACCAATACTTTTGTTGCTTCTTGGACGGATTTGATGACTCTAAGTCTGGAATTCCTTCCTTTACTCTTGGAATGGAGTGATGAGGGTAGAGCTTGAAGATGATGAAGAAATGGAACCAAAACTTGAAGGAAATGGAGTGGTATGTAGAGATATCCTCAAACCAATTCTTGTAACCCCTTTCTTGAGTTGGGAGGACAGCAATATAGACAAGAGAGGAGAGAAGAGTCCTTGCCAAAGTGGAGGAAATGAGCTCTTATTTCCTCCAAAAGGTTCCTGGATAGAGATATTTTTGGGGAAAACCAAGACACGGTGGAATGGACTCCTGCTTGAGGAAGCGGTAGGCCATCTACTTTTCTTTGCGGTGGCCCGGCCACCCCTATGGCTAGGGGTCAAAAGGGTCAATGAGAATTCTGGCGGCCACCAAAGATTGGTGTCCTCCTATGTGTGTACAACAAGACCTATGGTTGGAAATTGGCAACTCTGAAACAAGAGAGACAACAAGCCACTTTTAGAAGGGGTTCAAAAGGGTCAATTAGAGTTACTGGCCGGCCATGTGTTTTTAGGATCCTCCCATGTGTTTACAACACAAATATCTGGTTTTGGCTCGAAGAAAATGGCCTAGGGTGTTCAACATTAGCAGGAAGTGTGAAAAAGGCAGGGCGCCGGAGGAGCATAAGCAGTTCTTTGAGACAATTCTTGGCCTCCACCCTCCGGTGATCTTCTGGTGATAAAGCAGAGGTACTGCCAAAAATGAACAAAACCGATGCAAAAGCGAATGCTCGGGGGCCAAAACACGCAGTTAAGGTCAAAACCGGCCGTTAAGCAAAGTGGTGTTTAGGCCACGAAGTGGGTCTCTCGGACCCCAGTGTCCCTCAAAAGGGAGTAAATAAGATGTATGCCAAAAATCGGAGGAATCGGAGATGGTTAGACGGTCCCAAACCAAGGCACACGGCCTGACGGCTCCGAAAACCGGGAACCGGGCTCCGAAATGGGCAAAATGGCTTACGGCCGCTGAGAGATGGTCTATGGGACCTCTCCCTCCCCTCAGGAAGAGAAACAGAGAAAACCGAGTCTGGTTCGCAAACCGAGGCAAGGCACAGAAGAGGGTTCGGAAGTCTGGAGGCAGGCGCCTGCGCGACTCTGAGACTTCTGAATGAGCACAATATGCAACATCACTGAGCGCTTAATCGGTGACGTCTAAGTCTTAAGGTCGGTCAAAAATGGGGTGTCTACAGTAAGTGAACGGTTCAAATCCTGGAGGTCGGCCCCAAAATGGGCCTATCAAGCCTAAACACTCTCTCAAGTTAAGATAGCTAACTTGAGAGAATTCAAATCCCTAAGATTATAATATCAAATGGGATAGAGTGCACATAGCATCATAGCTAAACCTCCCATCCCAACTAGAAAGAAATAAATCATGTACAACTACCCTAACCTAAACCCAAGAAAAATGTAGTCAAAAAAGTCAAGGAATGGTTTGGCAAAAAAAAAAATGGCGTCAGAGAAACAATACCCAACATGGAAATTTTTACAATTTTGATTATTAATATATATAAAGTTTTTGATTATTTTTAAATAATTTTGCAAAATTACACTGATGTGATAATTTCCCAAAAAAAGAAGTAATTTTTGTTAAAAAAAAGTCAAAAAGCAAAAAAACTACAGTAATAAGCTAATTTGCTATCAGTTAAAATAATTATATGTTACATCAACTTTTTCACTAAAAAAAAATAGTTTATTTAATAATTTCTTAGATATATTAACTTTTTTATCTCTTAAAAAATCTAAAAAGTCGCAAAAAAGTTACCTCAAACCAACTCAAAAGTTAAAATCAACAACACACCATAAAATTAAAAATAAAAATAAAAAATAGGAACAAAACAAAAACAAAACAGAGACACCCATTACATCCAAGCATAAACAGATTGGAGCTCAAAGAATATCAAACAATGTCAACAAATTCAACAATGACACAATCAATTGGGAAACTTTGTGTAAATCTATCAAAGTGAGACTAGCTCTTTGGATTAAGTATAATATCAGACAGGTGGATGATTCTATTAATGACCTGATTTATAGGTTGAATTCCATAAGGGGAAGATGATGTAAGGCTCGAACAGTGAGTAGGTGCATTGCTATGTGTTGGGTGTATGGCAGTGAATCCTTTTCTGCTTGTAATTGCCTCCTGGATTAATTCTCTTTAATCATTGGCTTGTTGCCTTGTGGTTTGTGCTGCAAATGATTGGACATGATGCTTTGTGCCAAACTAGTTGGGATGAAGTTTTTGTGCTTTTATTTTTGGATTTTTTTCTTTATTGATGCATGAAGTAAGGTTTCGCTTTGATTTGTTATCAATAAAGTTCATTTTGGAAATAAATAAAGAAAAAAAGACACCAGACAATACAATCATCAAAATAAAGAAAACTTAATGTTCATTCAAATCTTAAACTAATAAAAATAAGTGCACATAACTCATACACCCACTTTCTTAACACCACAAGTATCTATATTATTATATTGTCTAAAGAGAAAGAGGTAATCCCCAAGGGCAAGTGAATATAAAAAACACGAAACAAAGAAAAATCGCCCATAGGTAAATAACATATAATGTATCAAAAAACACTAAACAAAGAAAACTTGGCCATATGCACCTTATTACATATTTTTGTGGCAAATATTGCATAATTTTTTGATAAAGTTACAACAATTGTAGATCAAAAATGAATTATGCATTTCAAGTGTTACGCATTTGTGGTTCAAGACTTTTAGATGAAAATGCAAAAAATTGTCACAAAATGCATAAATTCATTTATGAACTATAAATTGTTGCAACTCTATAAAAAAATTACATAACATTTGTTATAAAAAGATGTAATAAGGTGTGTATGATACACATCTTTGAAGGGTGTGTACCGAAGCGATTTCTACATTATATGCCATTTATCTATGGATGGGTTCTCTTTGTTTAGTGTTTTTGGTATTCAATTGCCTTTGGGGATTGACTCTCTCTTTGTTAGCATCTTGCATGCTACTTCTTCTGTGTTTGGCTTCGAGATTGTATATGATTTCGTTTGCTTCAAGTACCAATCTCATTGGAATGCATTCGCTATGATCCAACCTGTCCCCCTTAACTTGGTTCTTGGTGTTATATTCTTTATAAACCGTTTGTTCTTTCACTTTTCCAATAATAAAATATATCTCCTTTGTGGATCAAAAAAATTAAACCTATGGTTTAGTCCTTGTTTGAATAAAGTTACTATAGAGGGATGAATTACAAAGATTTAGCATAAACATAGTGGTAAAAGATGCTTTTAGGTTTGAATCTTGTAGAAAGTATTTATTGATTAAATTTGTACAAAACTTGATTATGTCAAAGTTTATGCTGTAATTATTCAATTTGTTTTTTATGTTAATATATAGTCTCTGTCTCTTAATAATGTGATGTGTCAATTGAGGAAGGTTTCTTAAATGAAGTTCGAAATCAACGTTGTAGTAAGATAATTAAATCTTGATACTTTTTCTAATAATAAATTTATTATACAATTTTATTTTTCAAAGATACATGTTTTGTTTTTGTTTTTATTGCCAGCTTCTTGTTGGGCTATAGTTGTGTGTTGTTACAACCCACTGAGTTGCCTACACAAAATCCCAACCAAAGGAGAGGCTAATGGAGGATTCTGGAACCTTCCGAAAGACTTGCGAAGTTGTGGGAATATTATATATAATTTTAGACCTTGTATATAATATTTTAGAATAGATTCTAGATAAGGTTGTGGAAGGCCCTAAGAGGATTTCACACACAACCTTAATTGTTCCTAGGAGGCTAGGATGCCTAAGGAGAGGCTAATGGAGGATTCTAGAACCTTTCGAAAGACTTGCAAACTTGTGGGAATATTATATATAATTCTAGACCTTGTATATAATATTTTAGAATAGATTCTAGATAAGGTTGTACAAGGCCCTAAGAGGATTTCACACACAACCTTAATTGTTCCTAGGAGGTTTGGATGCCCATATAAATTGTTTGGCCAAACCATCTAAGGGAAGTGAATACAAAGCAAAGCGAGCTTCTCTCTCTAGAAAGTGTTTCGCTCTCTAGAATTCTTCAAATATGTGTGAATCTTTCCTTGTTCTTTTTCAAGTAGTCTAACTTAGGTGCAAATCAGGCGGGTGTCAAACATCTAAGGCCGCACGGTTGGCTTGGAAAAACCAAGACCGTAACATTGCACAGTTATTGAGTTATTATATAACATGAGTTATATCAGTTAACACCACAAGAATTGATAAATTGCATCAAGAAAGAAAATGAAACGTGTTATGTTTGTTCGATCAATGAAAGTTTGCGGTATGCCAAACAATATGGCATAAGACGAGAGATTGATTGCCTATTCAAAGCCAAAAACCAACAATGCTTGGACAAAAAGAAGGATACAGTAAATGTATATATCAATATATATATTTTTTTGTTTTATGATTTTTCTTATAACTTTTTTGGTTAACTTATTATTTATTTATTTTGATTAAATAAAGCCTAGTTGGATTGAAAGTTTCAAGAATTTAGATGAAGAAAATGAGGATGAGATAAAGTAGTAAAGAAACAACCTATTGGTGCAGTTGTTTTGATCATTGAACAATTCAAAAACTACAAAGTGATTATGTATTATTATTTGTATTGTAAGGTATATATGAATCATCGGATGAAATTTATATTGGAACTGTTAAGCTAAACTATCATGTCATTTTGCTTATCAAATGGGGTATTGATAAGGGCATATTAGACAACTTTTGTTTGATACAAAATTCATGGGGTATGTGTTAGGGTGTAAATGTCTTCCCGAGAGAACAATGTCATCCTATCGAGACTATTTTATCCAGAAAATGTGGAGCAATTTTTGTGTACTATATGATCAAATATTGGCCAACCAGAAAATAGTAGATTAATGTAGTAGTTCGTCAAGTGGTTTATAATATAATAGGGTAGATACTTGTGGTGTTAAAGACAACATATTTGTATGAATGTGTGCACTTATTTTTACTTGTTTGAGGTTTGAATGAGCATGTAAGTTTTATTTACTTTGATAATTGTGTTGTCTGATTTATTTATTTATTTTTATTTTTTTATTCCTATTTTATTGATAAGAAATCAAGGTGAAATCCTACCTCATACATTAATAAAGAACAAAATCAGGAAATCAAAGTACAAAACTTGCATCCCAATTAAGTTGGCACAAAGCTCATGTCCATAATTTGCAACACAATCTGTAAGGCAACAAGCCAATGGTTAAAGAGAATTTAACCATGAGGCAATTATAAGCAGAAAATGATTTCACTACCATACACCCAGCCCATAGCACTACCCATACTCACTTTTCAAGTCTTAAGCTCATGCCAAGGATGTTTAATCATCTTCACCTTATCGAATTCAATATATAAATTAGGTCATTAACAAAATCATCTACATGTCTGATATTATATTTAACCCCACGAGCTAGTCTCACTTTGATGGATTCACATAACGTTTTCCAATTGACTGTGGCATTGTTGCCATTGTCTGATGCTTTTTGAGCTCCAGTCTGTTTATGGTTGGATGTAATAGGTGTGGATTGAAGAGACATCTCTCTGTCTTTGTTTTGTTTTTGTTTCTTTTTTTTTTTTCTTTAATTTTTTGGTGTTGTTGATTCTAAGTTTTAGGGTGGGTTTGGGGTTAACTTTTTTGTGACCTTTTAGATTTTTTAAGAGTAAAAAAGTTAAATGTATCTAAGAAATTATTAAATAAATTATTTTTTTAGTGAAAAAGTTGATGTAGCATCTGATTATTTTAACTGATAGCTTATTAGTTTTTTTTTTTGCTTTTGGACTCTTTTAACAAAAAACTAATTTTTTTTAGAGAAATTGTCACATTAGTGTTATTTTGCAAAATTATTTACAAATCAGTAGAAAAATTTATATATATTAATAATTAAAATTGTAAAAGTTTCTATGATTGTGTATTATTTTACTTTGACTCCCATATGTTTAACTGGCACTAAACCATTCTTTGACTTTTAGCCAACATTTTTCTTGGGTTTAGGTTAGGGTGCTTGTACATGATTTGTTTCTTTCTAGTTAGCAAGTTCGGATGTGGAGGCTTAGCTATGATGCCATGCGCACTCTATCCCATTTGGTATTGTAATCTTAGGGATTTGGATTATCTCAAGTTAGCTATTTTTACTCGAGATGTTTACGCTTGGTAGGCCCATTTTGGGGCCGACTTCGGTGATGTGAACCGTTCACCTTTTAGTACTTATTGAATAGAATAGTCATGAAAAAAATTAAGATGATCAGATAATTACAACTATATATTAAAATCACATTTGTTTTTTTAAAAAATGGATGAGAATTATAATTTCAAGAGTAAATTATAAGAGAAGATTTTATTAGAGTACCTAATCTAATTTATCTTCTACAATATGATTTATTTAGTGTGAATTTTCAATGAATGTAATAATTATGAATGTGAATATTCATATTTCAACAAGTTGTGAATTTTTAAAGTGTAAAAGTTGGTGTGCATATTCATAGGTTTTTTTTTTATAAAAAAAATTCATATTTTTCAAGCATTAACGTTTTTCTTATTCATAGTGTGAATATTCACACTTTTTAAAAAATCACATTTTTATTCACAAGAAGTGTAACATTCACATATTATATTTTATAAATTACAAAAATATTTAATAAAAAATTTTGAACTCGCACTTTTTACACTTCAAAAATATTTAATAAAATGCTTTTGTGCCAACCTTCTTGCCTAGAAGCTAGAAGGAATCAGTCTTAAAGGGGGGGCGAAGTGACAGATGAAATTCCTTTTTTGAGTGACTACCCTAAGAAATCAAACTTATGCTCAGTTCTCTTGTTCTTGTTTCATAAGCAAATGCGGCAACCCGGTGGTATAGTGAGCTCTCTCTCTATGGATGTTGCTTCAGTCATTGATAGAGAGGAATCACCTAGCCTAGCATTAGAGCAGACTAGCTAGCCCTCCTTGGGCAGATTGCTTTTCATAGCTATGTTTTGTAGCTTTGTTCCGAGAAGGAGACTTGTCTTATCAAATTTGGGATTACCTGTTGATGTGGTAGATGAGGTCTTTGCTTTTCCTGTTAGAGAATGAGTTGCTAAAGAATGAGTTGTTAGCCTTATAGAATGCGCTGCACATCTATCATTCTATAGTAATGTCGGCTCTCTCACTGTTGGTGGTTTAGTTGTAGTAAGGGCAGTAGGATTAGGATTGACTGAGTGAAGTAGGGTTTGGTGAAATATTAAATAAAAGTAGGACAGATCCCAACATCTATGAAAGAAGTCGAGTCTTTAGCCTTATATGAAACCCTGTCTTTCGAAAGGGGAATGAAATACAATGCCCTATTATTCATATGACACCAGGTCCTAGAGGGATTCTGGTGAATCTATTGGAATGGTGCCATTCATTGGATTTTGATGGGGATGCATTGTATTTCAAAGTTGACCAAGAGTATGCATTGAGTAACAGGGCTGGCTATGGTCGGAGTCTAATGCCATTTGCACATTGTTGACATATCTACAGTGCAACGACCTAATTCAATGTTTATGAGATGGCAACAGACTACTGACAAGCTGACACAAACCATTGGGTAGAATTTGCTTGTGTTTACATGGCTCGAAACATATCATCACGTTCTGCAGCCAATGTCTTGGTGGCCCATTATTCCTAATTAGGTAATTTTGTAAACCATGTCACTTACCGGTTGTAACCCTCTACTAGTTGCAAAAATAAATTTGTTCATACAATTTAACCTCACTATTCTATATATAACAAAACGTGTTGGCCTGGTGGTCAAGTGCCTGGAGTATGGGGTTGTGCTCCCTCTATGGTCTTAGGTTCGAAACGTTTTGGTGTAAAAAATTTCTTGAGACTAGTTCATATGGGGCTTTACCTTGATTTTAATTGGGCTTCCTGCTAATAGATGGTGGGATACAGAGCTATAAGAAAAAAACAAAATAAAACAATAATTGATTCCCTCAATTATATGTTATATTTAGTTCTCATAATTTGCTTTCAACCCATCTTTCTTTATAAATATATATATATATATATATATTTAAAAGAAAAATGAAAGTTGCAATTTTTTTGTTGTGATTATGTGCATAAAAGACCCCATTTTAAGTTATCGGCTAGGGCCGAAGAACTCAAAGTTAGAAGAATTTTTTTTAAAGGAGAAATTGCAACAAAAATATAATAAAACTCACATACATATGGTGAGATTCATATATCTAACCTCTTAAGGATTTGGCCAACACTATATTGAAATTTGAAAATTGAAACTATGGTAAGTCCTTCCCCAAGATTAAAATAAGAACATGATTGTAGCTGGGATTGGTTTCTCTTCGGTCTTAATTTGGATTGGAGGGGTCCCGTTTCGATGATCTGAACTATTCTTTTTATCGTGCTCTACATCTATATCATCCATAAAAAAAATGAGGTCAATCTGATATTCGTAGTCCCTTCATTTTATAAAATTTGTATCTAAAAAATTTAAAAGTTAATGTGTTTTAAAAATAGACCATCTATTTTTTTGGTTACAAATTTAATAAAATGAAAGGACTACGAATATCGAATTAACTTGATTTCTTTTTTTCGGACGATATACATGCATGATCCGATAAAAAAAACGGTTTAAATTATCGAAACGGGGCCCATAGTGAGCCCCACTAGTTTGGATAGTCCTCTCCAGTCTAGAGAAGCCTTACCTTGAAAGAAATGTCGCAGAAAACCATGACACAACTCAATTGTAGGAAAGAATGAAAATTTAAAAATAAAAATAAAAAGAAACCAGAAGGTCATTCCCACTCTAGTTAACTCAAAAATAAATAAATAAAAAAATAAAAATAGAAGAAATAAAATCAATGCAAGTGATATCTAAAACTGACAGTGGAAATATTAATGTATTGTTTGGTTTCTATAATAACATTATTGCGAAGAAAATGTATGATAATTTTGTGTATCAATGGGTTATTGTATATATCAGAAATCGAATATATCATGATCAGAAAAATACTCACAAAAACTGTGAACAATAAAAATTAATATGATGGAAATTCAAAATCTAACAGATGGTGATCGAGTTTTGTGTTTTGATACAATATGCTCAAGACAAAATTTCCCCCGCACCGCAATCCTCACAAGTTTGCATAGACATCCATCACCCATGATGCAATGATCGGGAACCTCGCAGAAGTTACACTTCAATTTGCGAGTTTGGCAAACCAATGTAATGCGGTACTCTCTTTAAGAGAAGAACATAGTGCAAAAAAGAGAAGCCAAGATGATTTCAATGCCAAATGAATGAAATGGAGGGTTGTCTTTATAGACGAATCCATGGTTCTTCGAATAGCCATTGTGACTGTTTGGATGCAAGAGACACCTCTGCCATGGAAAAAGTTTCAATAGAACGGACATGATTGTTCTCAAAAGTGTTCAAATCTGGATCACATCCAATTTGGTTTTGATGCAAGTAAACAAAATAATAATAAACTTATTTGAATAAAAAATTATTTTTAATTTAAATAAATTTTTCTTGCAATCATGTTTGCTTTTTTGAAATTACACATTCACCTTTTAATTATTTTGTGCAAGCTAATACAATTAATTAAGGAACAATCATTCTCAAACACGAGTATTGACTCAATGTAGTGAGTAGCAACCCACGAGAAGTATATAGTTTAGAAGTTCTTGTCTAACTTTATTGTAACTAATGACCTTCCCCACTACTATGATTCCTCATCATTTTCTACCCATACAGTATAAAGTATACTGTATACCTAAGTCTCGATTAGTTTTACCCAATGATTGTACATCATTTAACATAGAACCAACCATCATGTCGAGTATGGGATAGAACAAAATTTATCCAAGTATCTCATTGAAGAGATTGTGACTTGTAATTTCCATTTTGTTCACACATTTTAATTGATATAGAATAATTAGGCGTACCATTTTAGGTGTAGTCATTACATATTTTTAGTATGAAATCCACATATTTGGGTCGCTCATATTTTATGTGGTGTTCACACAAAACATAAGTGAACAAAGTTATTTTCGTAACTTGGGGAGCGTTACAACTGGTAAATGACATGGTTTGCAAAATCATCTAGTTAGGTATGATGGGCCACCAAGACATCAGTTGCAAAATGTGATGATATGTCAAGAGGCATGTAAACACAAGCAAGCTCTACCCAATGGTTTGCACCATTCCAATAGATTCACCAGAATCCCTTCAGGACCTAGTGTCACATGAATATATCTCAATCTAGTAATAGGACTCCTCTCATAAGCCTCCAAGTGCTCCAAACACTAAAAACCTTTTCATGAGGACATCTTGATGGATCAAAAGCTAAACTTGGGCCTTCAAGGCAAAGCGAGATGGGGATCAGGAAGTGTAGTAAACTGCTTGGTGGTAGTATTGACTATTGAAGACAGGATAGCACCATGCACATAACAGTTACACTACCAACTCTGATTCTCAATCAATGCACTATATCAACAAAATACACAAAGAAGCAATTCGGTGATTTTGCTAATGTCATTCAAGCAGAAACCCCACTTTAAATTCATGTGAAAAACATGCAGGACATTTCTTTCACACAAAACACCTAACAAGTCATAGGCACAGTAAACGGACATTAATCAGTTTGACACCAATCTTTCATCACATGAAAACAACTTCTGTAGACACCTCGCACGCTTTCCAATTCAACAACATGCATATCAGGCATCTCCAACATTTAGGATGCTTTGGGCTTGCATTGTTTTGCATGTTTAAAGTAAAATATAACTTTGCAATCTACTTTAGATGACATTGTTTTAAAAATACTAGTTTAGATATCAGTTTAGAATATTAGTCTAGACATATACTAAATCAAGTAACATAATTATCAATATCCACCACATGTACAAAGATTCTAATATTAGATTCATTTTGTTCACACAAACACACTTCCAACAGCCCATTGGGACTCCATGTGCATATTACCTTCGTGAAATCTTCAACCACACCTGTAAGTAACCAAAATATACTATCGATACTAAAATAGAAGCATCTAAAGTGACCACTTGTTCACCAATGTTGATTACAGAAAACACTTTTATGGCTGTTCAGTTTTCGATGTGATCAAAACAAATATGCGGGTACTTGCAACCTCAACTCTTATGTTGTGTTTGGATCATGGATTTGCATAGTAATTTGGAAAGAGGAATGAAAATGTAAGGGAAATGTGAATGAAATATAAACTAAATTTTTTCTCCATTTTTTTTTCCCTTTCCATAACCCTACCTAATTCGATGATCCAAACACAGTGTTAGTGTTCAGCTATTGCTTCAGCCTACTCTAAACTTGCAAGTTATTAGTCTAGATTTTATTCTACATATGGTACAACATAGTGCAGACATTTGTTTAGACTATGGCCCTATGGGTAACCCATTATACAATTTAGACAATTTTCACCATTTTGCATACAAATTGGTGTTGTCTCTCAGAATCTAATCATTTGAAGTTGTATCAACTTTTACTCACCCATCTCAACATTTTCAGCTTTGAAACCATGTCAGAGGACAGGAAGATAAATGTAGAATATTTTGCACCCAAGGAGGATGGGGAAAATAAGGTTACTCCACTGTCATGTGTCAAGGTAGATGGATGGAATGATTGCCTGGTGGTGGGTTACTTTGTTAATAAGAAGTTATGTTTGTGTTGTTAATTCTATTGCCGAAAAACTATGGGGGAAGAGTGGTTACTTCATTGATAAGAAGTTATCTTTTGGTTGTTAACCTGCCCAAAAACTATAGGGGAAAAGTGGACTGATTCATGTTATGTGTAATGTAAAGGCTTTCTTCTTCTTTCGATTCAGTTTTGGAAGGGAAGCCATAGCATTTTGGAGGGAAGCTAATGGTCCTAAAGCGATGGGACTACACACTCAACTTGTTGGAAGGAAAGTCTAATAAAAGTCCCTGCCTGGGCTAAAATTCTTCAATGTCTCCTTCGAATATTGGGATGAGCAAGGGTTAAGCCACATTGCAAGCATGATGCAAATTCTAGCTAAATCGCAGAAGAGAATTTCTTTTGCCAAAATCTATGTTGAGATTGAAGTGGGTGGTAAACTGGTGGAAAACTTTGACCTGGACAACAGGAATGAGAATTTGAAGGGGTAAAAGTGTACCAATGGGTGCTCATCCAGTCTTTGGTTCATGCCGTATTCAGGAATGACTGGGGAAAGAAACCAAAAGTAGAATGGAGGCACGTACAGAAGCCACAGGGGAGGCCATAGCCAATGATGATCATAATGCCCAAAATGTGGGCAAAGATGACCTAATTCCAATAATAAAGGGCAACCATTGGAGCAACGACAAAACTCAACCTAGGATGTAGCCAATTTGTTAAATGGGGAAACATTATCATGAGGTAGGTTTTGAACAAGACCAAACTATCTATACCGTACAGGTGATACCAGGTGATTCAAACAGCTGTGAAGTTCTAGCAAATACTTTTGACAACCTGGAGATGTAGGAAGCTAATTACAAGACCCTAGGCCCATCTATTCCAGATAAAAAGAAATGGGAAGGCTTTATCGTCAACTTATAACAATAAGAGTAAGAATGGGAAGGAAAGTTGACAGTAGTATAACAGTAGCAGATACATACACCACAAATGAACTTGAATTCCTGGTTGGTATAAATAGAACACCAACTTAGAGATATTTATTAACAAGTAATACAATCAAATGATTTTTTAAGAACTAAGTAGACATTATGTTATTAAAACCAGTTACACTTGAGAAATTGTGTAAATGTTCTGCATTGAAGTTATAGTATACAATAGTTCTTCACCACAATATATATAGACAAATACATACAAACATGCAAGAAAGAATGAAAATCCAAATTAACGTACACATAATGAACTCTTTGTAATTGCACTTAAAGCTACTCAAGTCTAAAGTTTTATCTTCTGATTACATAATGACAGCTTATTTATTTTTGTTTTTAATACTTTCTTCCTTTGGTTTGCTAAATACTCAATACTTCGATTGATAGGAATAATACTTCCATTAGTCTATCCCATGGACCAGTATATTTTGATGTTTATCAAATTCGGATAAACATCAAAATATACTGGTCCATGGGATAGACTGGTTTCTATGGCTCCCATGAGTGATGCTCTCCAGTTGAGACACCTACCATCTCGGAGAGTACATTGAATACTGGTATTTTGACCTAGAAGGGTCAATGGTTTGAAGGCGATCTGTACCAATCCTATGTGGATATACTTATAGTCTTTGACGAACGGAATAAAATCATCAATATGTATTAATCGGATTATTTCATCATTATTTTGGATGCAAGATGCATGCTCAAAAGTTTTAATGATTGTTTTACTGAAAAATTGAAATGGTTCTTGAAAATTCAACTGAATTTCATTTATCTGTTCAGGTGTACTGCTGCAGTATAATTCGTTTAAGGCGGGGCACCTTGTTCTGGTAGTCGCAGGCAAAATCCCACTTCCAAATCCATGGGATGCTGAATCGGATAGAAAAATGAACTAATGACTTACTGATAGACAAATCCCTGTTTCAAATTAATTACTGGAAATCCATAGTTGATATGAATGGTTTATCCCTAGGAGAACCCAGTAGTATTAATATCTTCACACTCAACTGCCACAAAAACAGACCTGGTGATGATTTATCACCTGCAGTGGTCATTTACTTTTCTTCTTTCTATATGGGATACACGGTCAAGAACAATAAAACTTCAAATACTACTCTTTGAACACTAGTAGAAATATAAAACATTCCTATTTGTTCACTTGCCATCTCAAAAAACTGTTGATGTAATCATTTGCAATTTTGCAATTTGGATTCACATCCAAGGAGGCATAGAACTAACGATGATCTGTGTATCCCGCTAAAAATGAAAGTAAAAGGAAAATATTAGAAGCTTCAACTAAACCCAACATTGTTGAAACAGACGAAAAGAAGGAAGACAAAAAACAATTTGCAGTTGCATTGTGTAATTAAAATGCATACATGTTAAGAATCTGAAGCATAAGCGCAAAAAAGCAATGCATTAACATGAAACAATGATCCATTTGAAACCATTTATCCGAAAAACTAAAAAATAAAAAATGATCCATTTGAAACCATAAATAATATATGGATGTGCTGAAGAAAAAAGACAAAAAAGTATCATTAGTGCTAGAGAACTATAAATTAATTGTCAACATGCTTATAGTAGCACATAAATTAATTATTTACATTTTCTCTACTTTTCGGCATATCTATTTGAGCTCAATTCATATTCTACACACATATTTCTGTCATAGAAATGTATTGATATTGAATCAATCAATTACCACACAAGTCCAGTATCACCACAACCACTAGGCATAATCAGTGGCCAGCACTTTGCCATGAACTGGAAGAGATTACCCTAATATGTTGTATGCAATCATTCAATGAAATGGCCACAGTGAGTCAAAGCAACAAAAAATCAGTAATGTACTGCCGTTTGTGTTAGAGTGAGCCCTTGTCTTTCTCTTCCAGAGCTGAAGAAGTGAAAGCTTCTATAAACTCTCATTAAGGCCTCGTTTGGGAATAGTAACTTTTTGACTTTTTGACTAAAATGTGATGTAAAAAAAATTAGTATGTTTGGGATGACTTTTTGACTTTTTACGAAAAGATGTGCAAAAAGTAGAGAGAAGAGAGAATTTTTGACTTTTTGGTATGGATTGTTGGTTTTTTGATTTTTTTTAGTAACTTTTTGACTAAACCAGTCACTTCCCAAACGAGGTCTTAGAGTTCTCTATGTTGTGGATATTTTTGTATGTCTATATATACACGAACTACCTTTCTATGGTAAAGTGGCTCTCTGCATATCTCAAGAAAAGGAATGTTTTGAATTTAATAATGGAGGTAAATTCACAGTTTTCTCTGAAAAATTGGTAATCACATCAAATTTGACCTGAACAACGGGATGGGGATTTTGAAGGGATAAAAGTGTACCAATGGATGCCCACAGCCAATATGCCCAAAATGTGGGCAAAGATGACCTAATTCCCAGAATAAAGAGCAACCATTGGAGCAAGGACAAAAATCACCCAGGATGTGGGCAATTCGTTAAATGGGGAACATTATCATGAGGTAGGCTTTGATCAAGACCAACCTATCTGTACCATACAGGTGATACCATCCTTTATGGGGGGCAACTCAAACAGCTGTGGAGTCCACCAAATACTTTTTGACAACTTGGAGACACAGGAAACTAATAACGAGACCCCATGCCCATCTATTCTAGATTTTAAAAATAATAAATAAATAAAAATTAAAAAAAAAAGGTGGGGAAGGCTTAAATGCAAGGGGGCTTCCTTAGGGCTGGTTTGGCATAGCCTAAAAAAGATAAAAAGTCAAAAAGTTACTTAAAAAGTTAAAAAGTTATCACTATTTATCAAAAAAAAATTAAAAAATCAATTTTCTAAACAAAAGTACAACTTTGATATCATCTATATGCAGCTGCTGTGCTGCGTTTGTTGACAAAAATGAAATGATTGGGTATAATTTTAGATGGTTGCTGTTTGGCCCATGAGAGCCATCACGGGTCTCGTTTTGATAATCCGAATCGTTCAATGTGTAGAACTCGTCGAGTACTATATGTTTATAAAAAATCACATTGATCGGATATCGATAACTGCATGATCAAATAAGTTATGTACAACAAATGGATGATGTTATAATTAATGATTGAAAAAAAAAAACAAATCTGATCAGATAACTATCGATATCTGATCAATGTGATTTTTTATAGACATATAGTACTCGACGAGTTCTACACATTCAACGGTTCAGATTATTAAAATGGGACCCGTGATGACCCCCACGGGCCGAATAAAACTGTTTAGTGCAATACCCAAAAAGTAACCAATAATTTCTTACTCCCATTTTACTTGTGCAGATTGTACAGCTGTGGCCCACACCTCTCCAATCTTCTCCTACACACTTCTTTATACAATTTTTTAATACACATTTTTTTCATAAAAAGTCAAAAAATTAATCCAAACATCTATATTTTTTTTTTCAATTTTTTAATAAAATACATTTATTTAGGACACCCCAAACAATCTCTTAATTTTCCTATACATAATAAAGTGTATCTTTATTTCGGGCTCTTGGAAACTAAAGTTGTTAATAAGGATATGGTCTTCGAATCTATGAATGCAAGCTGGGGAATGTTGTCCAATTACACTGATCCACTTTGTAAAGGATATGGATACTATGGAATCAAGATATGCTAAATGTAATGGGCGTTAGTACGAATGGCCAGGCTATTCACTGTCATGTTAGTGCCAGAAGAAAATGGACTGGTAAGTTTCTGCCATATATGGTGATAATGTTGGGTGAGTCCCTCCTTAATTGGATGGGCCACACAAAGACTATTTAGAATCAATATTATTTATTATATATTTTGTTGGTGGGCCACACAAAGACTATTTAGAGTCAATATTATTTATTATATATTTTGCTTGTAAAGCTGTCCAGAGAAACTTTGGTTTATACTTGCAAGTCAAAATAAATAAATAAATAAATAAATAAATAAGGAGTAAAAGAGACTTTTGTCTCTAATGTTTTGTACACAGCAACAAAAAAGAAACAGAGGTGGAGAGAGAGAGAGAAGAAAAAGGAGAGAAAAGTTAGGGTTTCTATCATAGTTCAAATAAAGATTGGATGGTCATTTCTTGCCTAATCTTGATGAAATTTTAGCATGTTGTTCATGGAATTAAACTCTACATTTTGATCAGAGTGGATCTTGTCAAAGCTCTCTTAGATTGGTAGTTTAGGATATCAATTTTGGTAAAGACCTAAACTTTATATTTTGTTGATTTTGTTGAAATCCACTTTTAAGGTGATAATATAAATATTGTTAGTGATCCAAGAATATATCTTGATGATTGTATACCTCTAGTTGTGACTAAAGATGAACCATTGTAACTTCATTATTTTATAGTGGAAGTTGATTCAGAGTTGGACCCGTGGACGTAGGCACTTTTGTCGAACCACGTAAATTTGGTGTTTTTGTGATTGTTTTGTTGCCTTTAATTTCAACCATATTGTTGCTTGTATTTTGTGGTTTGTTGTCCATTTTCTAATTACACAAGAAGGGAAAAACATAGGAGTTTTTCCAACAAGTGGTATTAGAGTGGACGGTTCGTGTCTATAAAGTGTTTGATAAAATTCTTGTGTAAATTTTAGCATGGAAGATAATTCGGGAGCTATGATAAAATTGACATTTTTGAATTATGCGATTTGGAAACCACGAATGGAGGTTGTCCTTTAGACTTCTGTAGACCAATTTATGATGAATGTAAAAGGCCGGAAAATATTGATGTTGAAGATTGGATGATAGTGAATAGGAGAATCGTTGCTCAAATTTGTCATTGGGTTGATCAAAGTGTGTTTCATCATGTGGCTCAAGAAACAAATGCTCACACTTTGTGAAAGAAATTGGAAGCCATGTATGAGAGGAAAACTGCGCAAAACAAACTTCTTTAATTAGTAGGCTTGTAAACTTAAAATACAAAGATGGGTGCAATGTTGCTGGGTGCAATGTTGCGGAGCACATGAGTGACTTCTAAGGTTTGATCAATCAGTTGACAACAATGAAGATTGTCACACTCCAAAATTTTAATTGCTCAGAACATTACCAAAAGCCTTTAATTTAGGTCATTTTTTTGTTTTTTAATACAAATATTTGTTACCCTTGAGTAATAGAAACATTATAATACATGTTCTCTCCCTCAATGAATACAACAAAAGCAATAATACAAACCAAGCTCCCGCTGCGAAGCTACAAATAGATAATTACAAACATCAAGATGCATCATTCATTTCCTTCACATCTACAATGAAATTACACATAACAGGTTCATGGACTTTTGACTCTTCAACTAATGAACCTGAACTCTCTTCCTGAAAAAAAATAAAATGAGGGATGAGCACTAATGCCCAATAGGAAATCTCATAATTTTAAAGTAATAACTATCACATAGATAAAAATGATCATGCATGCAGGGTGATACTATATAATAAGGTGACATTTTGTAAGTTGAAAATATTATACAAGTATCTTTTTCTTAAAATTTCAGTTGAACATTTAAGAAAACTTCCTGCCATAAATGTTGTCTCTCATCATTAGGAAGCCATAAATACTCTATGAAAATAAGTACACTTAAAAAAGAACATCATCTTAAATTTATTAACCTGATTCCAAATTATTCCTCATTTCATTTCCATTTTAATATTCCTCATTTCATTTCCGTTTTTCCCTTATACTATTTCCAATTACTATAACTCCATAACATCAAAATCCAAATTTTCTTTATATTAAAAAAGACGATCCTCATACACTCAACTCCCACTTGTCTAACAATTACATCACATTAACGTTTGCATTATCAATTAAAGTTCAAACATAACACAAGAATAACAAACCCTTTTTAATTCAATTTCTCAATTATTTACAAAACAAAACTCATAATCTTCCCTTATAGTTAGAAGCAATCTAGCGAGTTCATCATCACCAATCCCTAATCTAATTACCATTTCATTTTCTATTCTTTCAAATAATTTCATATCAAATACCGGATCCATTAACAAGTCATCTCCATAAGTTACACGCTTTACCGGTCACAAGCCGGAAGGAATGTGAAACCTCACGCTTTACTGGTCAATAGCCAGAAGGAACGCGGAACCTCACGCTTTACCGGTCACAAGCCAGAAGGAATGCGGAACCTCAACATACCACACGCTTTACCGGGCGCTAATTCGGAAGGAAGGCAGAACCTATTTCAAACGCCACGCTTTGCCGGCTCAAAATAGTGCGGGAAATAGACCCCAAGGTAACATTGCAATCCATCATTATAATTAGTGGGCAATGCCAACACATCTTCCATTATTCCCGTAATACATTAATTCCATTATTTCCGTAGCACATTAGTTCAATACACATTCACCATATGTTAAAATTCCATTTACATAACAAGTACACAATATGTTCCACCACCTTCTCTATTATCCATCAGATCATTCATTATTTTTGTTACAAAAATATAACAATACATCCATACAGGTATAAAGATTCATCTTTAAAGTGTTCACAATTCTTGGGTTCAAATTATTTTTTTACTTTTTCATATTATTATCAAGTCTTCAAATTTAATTTTCACAACACATTGATTATCAATTACTACCTAAGGCTATAAATTAAATCTCCAACATTAATTTCTTTGATACAACTCCTTCTTATAACACCATCATATTTCACAATCTCTCATTTATCATTATTCACACTTATCTTAACCCAACCTAGACTTAACACAATTTAACATAACCCAATGCAATTCAACATAACACAATAAAATTCTTAAATATTCACTTCATTATTTTATCACAAATCTCATATCATCCATACCATTAACAATTCATTTACCCAAATTTGATTTCATATTATAACATATTTTAAAAGATCAACAATAAGAGTTCAATCACAGTTTTTACATAAATTTCCAAATACTTCCAAAATTCAATTAAACTTGTATATGTGAAATTTAACACCTTGATTTCATAATACTACTTTCAATTTAAGCAAAACCATCATCTATCTTCATGAACCAAACTAGGGTTTTTAAGAGAAATTAAAACTTTTCGTAAAAACCCTTTTTATTCCAACTCTTCTATTACTTATACACCCAAATTCATAAACCAAAATCATAACACAAGTAAACCCCAACACTTCAAACCCTAAACCCCCAATCCCATAATTTATCACAATATGCTTAATATATAAATTTTGTATTTGTATAAGGGAAATACCATAAATCTATCTATAAATGAGAGTATTGAAGGAGAATTAGAAACCCTTACCTCAATGATCAAGCAAGAAAGCAAGGCTCTATGAGATTCCTTCATAAAATCAAAAATCCAATCAGTGGGAAAATGAAATCTTCATGTATTCTCTACTTTTTGGTAAATGATCTTGGCCAAATCTTTGAGAAATGGAAGGTATTTGGGTCAAGAATTCAAAGGTTTTCGGACTTAGAATGAGAGGAAGGAAGAGAGAAAAGAAAAGTGGAGAGAATAATCTAGAAAGACACTTTTTAAACTGCTGAATTCGTGCAGTTCGCTCGAGCGCAACCTCTTGTGCTTGAGCGCACTTGCTTCCAACACAGATACTAAAACTTCAAACATACATAACTCTCTCATGCGGACTCCGTGTAGGTCATTCTAGTGTCCAAATTGAAGCCCTGGAAACAAGCTTTTTAATGGTTCTAGCCTCACATCAAAATTCAAAGTATGGAAAAAGAAAAGGACAAAAGAGTGATGACTGTTCATATGAAAATTATTCAAATCAAAGTTTTTGGTCCAATCTTACTTTGCCATTATGTTACCACTTCGATCAATATGTCAAAATAAAACAAGGAGGCTCCAAATACAATAGTAAGAAAGTCAAGAGCAATACCATTGGTCCCAAAAGTACAAGATGTTACGCTACGCTCGAGCGACTAGATTCAGACAAGATAGACCGCTCGAGTGACAACTCCTACACTCGAGCGTAAATCACTCACTCTCAGAATCTCTAATAGACCTGAAAAAGTACTGGGAGCCTTACAAGACTGCTCGAGCGTCAACTCTTGCGCTCGAGCAGAGAGAAAAATTCTGGAGTGCTACAAAGATAGTGTTGGATAATGAGTTGCAAGCATTGTTGATGCTGAACTCTTTACCTGATAGTTGGGAAACATAGATATAGTGAAAGATAGCATGTTCAATGAAGAAGTTAGAAGAAATGAGCAGGGTACTTCTAGTGAGTCATAAGCTCTTGTTGAAAACATGGGAAGAAGTAGAAACAGAAAAATCTACAATCGTGAAAAGTTAAGAGACAAGTCAAGGGACAAGTCTAGAGGAAAATCCCAATCCAGGAAAGGCATTGAATGCTGTCATTGTGGCATGAAAGGGCATATGCAAAAGGAATGCCAAAAGCTTAAAAGAGAGTAGAAGAAAGAAAGAGGTGGTGAGAACAGTGGTGATAAAGAAACAACTGCACTTGCTTCTAAGGATGGTGATGTTATCGTTGTCAGTGATGATGACTTTGTTGGGCTCACAAGGTATGATCAGTCCAGTTGAGTGATTGATTTAGGTGCTTCCTTCCATGTTACTTCACATAAGGACTTCTTTACATCCTATACACTTGGTGTAATGACCCCAAAAGTCATTCTTATTTACTTAGGGGTTAATGTGTTTTAATTCAACTATATCTATTGGAATTGAGAATGTTTTTATCTATTTTGGAGTATTGCTTGAAGTGGTGGTGTGATGGTAAAGTAAGATTGGACCAAAGAATATAATTCGGTTAGGTAATCTACGATCAGCCATCACTTTTTTGCCCTTTTCTTTTTCCACATTGTGAATTTGGATGTGAGGTTGGAACCATTGGAAAGCTTATCTCCGAGGCTTCAATTTGACCACAAGAACGACCTAGAACGGAGTCCGGATGGGAGAGTTATACCTGTTCAAAGTTTCGAGATCTGTGCTGAAAACAGGTCCGCTCGAGCGGGAATTACGGGACAGCAGCTTTAAACCAGAATTTTTGGATCATTTCTCACATTTTTCTTTTCCCCTCTTCTCTTCTCTCTCCCTAGGTCCAAAAACCCTAGGGTTTTGATCCCAAATCCTCACCATTTCTCTAAGTTTTGATCAAGATTTTCCACCAAGGAATGAAGAAGGCATGAAGATCAACATTTGCAACCGATTGGAATTTCGAAATTATGGAGGAATCTCACCAAGGCTTGCTTAATTCTTGAGGTAAGGAATCTTGAGAGTTAAATTGATGGGTTAAAGTGATGGACCATGTATCCTAGGTGTATAATCAATGGAAAAAATTGGAATGAAAAGTGATGGGTTAATAAGTTTGAATTTTTCTTAAATTTCAATGTTTTCTTGAAACCCTAGGTTGGGTAATGATGTTAATTTATGATTTGGCTCAAATTGGAAGTAGAATCATGAAATTAGTAGGTTGAATTACATATGTGCAAGTTTAATTGGAATTTGGTGATACTTGAAAATTATGTTTAAAATTTGCGAATGAACTATGGTGTAAACATTGTAATTCATGTTGTAATGTGAAGGGAAAATTGGGCAATCATTTATTAACGATATAGATGATATGAACTTGGTTTTAGAATGTTGGAATATGATTCAAGGATTTATTTTGCATTATGTTGAATTGTAAATGGTGTTAATGAACTAAGTGGTGTTGACCTTGTTGGATTATATTGTGTTAACTAATATTGAATTGAATAGACTATGATGAATTATGTTTGAATTACGTGAATTGTATAGGGTCAGCTGCATGGGCGGACCAAGCACCTGAACACTGTGAGTAGTAGTACTTGATTGTATCTTTAGATTAATGATTATTGTTATTGATGTTATGATCTTCGTCAAGAATTATGTTGACATGTATGTTATGTATTCTCGTAAGAAATATTGTGAAATAATGGAAACACCAAAGGTGTATGCTATATGAGAACAACGTGAAATTATGATTAAATAACACAATTATGTGACTCACGTTATGATGTGAATGGCTCCTCTTATTAATATAATGGAGCATTATTGTGTACCACATTCTATTTATTGTTGATAATGGATACTAACACCTTTATACGTAAGTCGGTTATGTGGATTCATGACGAACAAGTGAAATGTAAGTGCATTACGAGACTTGGTATCTACATATCTCTGGACTCGTTTATTATGTAATAACATTCTGTTATCTATGAACTAGTGGCATTAATTCATGTGAATGCATTATGAAGTCCAAGCTGTTAATAGTTGCTATTAGCACTCTGTTGAACGTAACGTAACTATATTAACTCATGTGAATAATTAGAAGGAACTATGTGTACAGTATGAACTATTAGGCGAAGGCCATTATGTATTCGATATGGAGCAAAGTCTTTATGAGACTAAGTGCTACACTTTGATGGGAGCCACCTCTAGAATCCGTACAAGCCACCTCTTGAGTCCATAAATGTGTAAACTAGGCTTAAAGCCAATATGATTTGTGAAGTTGTGAAAGATATAACTATTGAACTTGTGAAGTACGAATCTGCAACTTATGAATTTGTGAAGTTATGAGGCCGAGGGCCAACTTATGAATTTGTGAACTTATGAGGCCGAGGGCTGACTTGTGAATTTGTGAACTTATGAGGCCGAGGGCCAACTTATGAATTTGTGAACTTATGAGGCCGAGGGCTGACTTGTGAATTTGTAAACTTATGAGGCCGAGGGCCAACTTATGAATTTGTGAACTTATGAGGCTGAGGGAAACTTGTGAAAATATGAATTCAATGGGCCAATGGCCAAGTTGTGAAGTTATGAATCTCAGTTATGAATCTATAAGCCAAAGGCTAATTGTGAATATCTGAACCCACCAGGCCAAAGGCCAATCTGTGAATTTTTGAACCAACAAGACCGATATGAAATTAGTACAGAATCAGGCTAATTATGTGAACTCTGCAATTTCACACTCATTGATATATTATGTTTTAAGTTAAGCATCGTTTTGTTATGTACTATTATTCACTAAGCCTGACTTACTTTATGTTATGTCTGTTTTGTAGGTGATCACCTTGGAGGTCAATCTTAACCCTTGGTGCTTGCCTTTCTTTTATCAACCGCAGTGTGTCCAGGCACCCAGACCAAGCCCATGTATTTCTGTAAAGTGTTGTTAAAATCTTGGTTAATTTTCTATCTACGTGAAAATGTATGTATATGCCCCCTTTTCTTTAATAATGTTTAGTTATACGCTCAGTAAAGGGACTGAGTACGTGTACGTGATCCTGGCATGTTAGTGATAGCTCAATGGATGTTATTCTACATATTTTATATTATTAAATGCTTCCGTTCAAGCCCCGTATGATATGTATAACAGGTTTAGTGTCCGTTTTCAAATTGGTCATGCCCAAACTTTTAGGGGCGAGTTTGGGGCGTGACAAGTGGTATCAGAGCACGAGTTGCTATCTCACACACGACTCCATTGAGCTTTAGGATGTCTAGGAAAGACTTAGGCATCATGCATGACATCCTTAGTGCATATGAAATGAATTGATAGCAACGATAAGGGTATATGTGCTAACCGCAATGGTGATTATTCATGTCTATTATACATTTCTTGTATATATTGTGATTGATTGCTATGCAGAATATGGTAAAATCTGAAGATGGGATTTGCTCAATAAAGTTCCGCAGGGGAAGCGTGGTGAGGGTTCGAATTGGTCGGTAAGACGACTTATATGTAGAGATTAAAATGTATGTTGTCGGTTGTTAGTCATTTGTGAGAAATGACAACGATATAATTAGGCTTTTAGCATCTCTCTAGGTGCATTGGTGAATTGATTAAACTCTAAGCATGGGATATTTCTAAAAACAAAGGAAATACTATATGTGATACTCTAACTTTAAGCTAGAGTTATGTCCTCCTTACCATGACAATGTGTAGATCTGTGATTTTGAGAAAGTACTGCATTTGAGTAGTTGATAAAATCTGGTTGCGTACTAATTGAAAATTGTATTGAGTACGATTGATTGTAAAAAGAAGTTAGGCATATAATGACCTCTCTTAGCGAGTGTAATTCGTTTATGGAAACCTGTAAGCTAAAATTTGAACTTTGAAATCTGAACTTTAAGGTTTACAAGGTGAGGATCTTCTCTAATTTCTTGAAGTAAAGTTGATTCATGCATAATCTCATGGTAAGTAAGTGGAATGAAAGGGAAATTATGGATGATTGATGATACTATATGATGTTTTTAACCCATGGAACATCTATGAGCATATATGGCATCATATTATGAATTCATGTTTTAAATCATGGTCCTCTAGCATAATTTTCACATGTAAGGGAAACCTCCATGGATTTTAAGAAAGGAAGTTTTTATATGCATGGTTATGGCTTTCTATCTCAACTCAAAGCTTAATCTTTTACGTGCTCATGTGAGTTTAGTTTTGAAGCTTAATTCAAGTGTTTTGGACCTTGAATTTGATGATTTTGGAAGTTGATTTTACAAAAATGGAGACCCACGGTTTGACAGAAAAATGGACTGGTTTTTCACCCAAATTTTCACAGTCCGCTCGAGCGGGGGTTTTGCCGCTCGAGCGAGGATTTCATGCATCCAGTATCTCTGCCGCAGTTCACAGTCCGCTCGAGCGAGGACCTATTTTTCAGAAATTTTAGAAAATGTTTTAGAGTATGTTTTAAGCATCCATATTACATTTTAGACATCCCTAAGGCTTAATTAAGTTATGTTGATGAGATTACAAGTATGTGTTTAATCGGTGTCCATAAAAACAAAGGCTAAGGTGTAGGAAATTGTAGGGTGTGGACTTGACTAATGAGAAGTATACACCTGTTGGGTTCTGAAAACACGAAGGAATAGTTGATGATTGATAACGAGCATGGAACGCATGATTAAGAGTTAGAATGTCGAAAATTGTTACCTGGAATAGTAATAAATACAAGTCTTATAATTTGTGATCACATAATGTTTGGAAGAATTTTATGAACGTTTAGTGATATGAGGAAGTTGTGTTTCTATTGATAAAGATGAGATATTTGTATGAGAATTATTTCAGGGCTTGTTCCTTTATTGTGATCCGCAAATGAGTGATCATTGGAATGAAACTTACGTGATCTGTGTTATTTAGAGATGTCATACCATCAATTACATCCGGTATTTCTGACAAGTATGACCTTGTAGAAGTTGACCTCGGACTTAAGGAATTAATGTCTTTGGTTGTTATTTTTGAACTGATAGTAGCTTATTATTTAATTTGATGAATTTCTTAAACACGACGTATGGAATTTTTAATCATGATATAGTTATGTCTTCCTTGTCGTGGTACTGTTTGGACTTATCATTTGGAAGGTTATTGCGATACGTACTTTGATAAGTTGTGTTTTGTATAACAGTTGAATCATGTTACGTATTCGAGAATTATTTTACTTTGTTAAGCGCACAGCAATGGTATGATATGACAAGCAATGCTTTATTTTCTGATATATTACGTTACGAAATAAGGAATGATGATCCATATATGTAAACGTATTCATGGCATCCTTAATACAAGGCTCTTGCCCGGGGGTAATAATACCGTGGTTTAAGTATGTTGCAAGATATCTCTTGCCACCGACGGTCTTGTACGGGTGGATTATGTTTTGCCACCGACGGTCTTGTACGGGTGGATTATGATCAAGCATAAACTCTGATTTCGATTTTTGGTTCAAGCATAACTAAGAATATGTATGAATATGTCCTATTTATCCGTTCCGTATATGCTATGTTATAACATGATGTGTAAAGGATGTCGAAAACGATTTTACTATACAATGTTTCATGAAATCCATACTTTGGATTATGCAATATTTAATATGATAAGTATTTTCTGAAATGATAAAAATGCTACGAACTTCTGACCAGTGTATGATATGATAAATTTTCTGGATAAGTTCTAAAATGTCTGAAGTTCGAGCGTTCAAGATATGGCAAGTTTTCTAATAGAGATATTTCACTATGCATGAATGAATTCTTCATTTGATAATTTATTGTGGCATGCTTGATAAAGGCTCTATGTTGAGCTTCAAGTTATCTGTCTTATCATTATAAGTTGAATCGAGGATTGTTCTGTCAAAGTTTAAATAAGTTTAATGCTACTGGGAATTTTTCCCATCATCTGATATTTTTGAAAGGTCTGCTGAGTTTCTGAGTAATATCTCTGCACAACGTAGTGTGTGTACTTATGAAGGGTTTGAAGAACTTACGTATTACATATTTTTGGAAAATGTTTTTGTCCATGCTAGGAACAGTTTACTAACTATGGCCCATGGCCCAAGAATATAATAACTCTATGATAAATGAGGTTGACTTTGAGATAAGCCAGTATTGATTAAATTTGAGCCTGTTAGAGATTTGATTTAAACTGATAAGTCTCATATAGATAATGAGCAAAGAACCCAGAAGTCGTTGATTTAGCACTTAATTGCTATTATGGGTCTACTTGTTGTGAAAAGCATATACCTTTGAGGAATTGTGATAATGGGAGTTCCTTGTGAACTTACCAAGTTTGAATTACATTTGATAGTTTATGAAATGATTGAGAAATGTTATATGTTAGGGCGGAACTAAACTTATAACCAGGTGAACCAAGTTTGGAGGACCAAACTTCTTAAGGTGGAGAGAATGTAATGACCCCAAAAGTCATCCTTATTTACTTAGGGGTTAATGTGTTTTAATTCAACTATATCTATTGGAATTGAGAATGTTTTTATCTATTTTGGAGTATTGCTTGAAGTGGTGGTGTGATGGTAAAGTAAGATTGGACCAAAGAATATAATTCGGTTAGGTAATCTACAATCAGCCATCACTCTTTTGCCCTTTTCTTTTTCCACATTTTGAATTTGGATGTGAGGTTGGAACCATTGGAAAGCTTATCTCCGGGGCTTCAATTTGACCACAAGAACGACCTAGAACGGAGTCCGGATGGGAGAGTTATACCTGTTCAAAGTTTCGGGATCTGTGTTGAAAACAGGTCCGCTCGAGCGGGAATTTCTCCGCTCGAGCGGGAATTACGGGACAGCAGCTTTAAACCAGAATTTTTGGATCATTTCTCACATTTTCCTTTTCCCCTCTTCTCTCCTCTCTCCTTAGGTCCAAAAACCCTAGGGTTTTGATCCCAAATCCTCACCATTTCTCTAAGTTTTGATCAAGATTTTCCACCAAGGAATGAAGAAGGCATGAAGATCAACATTTGCAACCGATTGGAATTTCGAAATTATGGAGGAATCTCACCAAGGCTTGCTTAATTCTTGAGGTAAGGAATCTTGAGAGTTAAATTGATGGGTTAAAGTGATGGACCATGTATCCTAGGTGTATAATCAATGGAAAAAATTGGAATGAAAAGTGATGGGTTAATAAGTTTGAATTTTTCTTAAATTTCAATGTTTTCTTGAAACCCTAGGTTGGGTAATGATGTTAATTTATGATTTGGCTCAAATTGGAAGTAGAATCATGAAATTAGTAGGTTGAATTACATATGTGCAAGTTTAATTGGAATTTGGTGATACTTGAAAATTATGTTTAAAATTTGCGAATGAACTATGGTGTAAACATTGTAATTCATGCTGTAATGTGAAGGGAAAATTGGGCAATAATTTATTAACGATATAGATGATATGAACTTGGTTTTAGAATGTTGGAATATGATTCAAGGATTTATTTTGCATTATGTTGAATTGTAAATGGTGTTAATGAACTAAGTGGTGTTGACCTTGTTGGATTATATTGTGTTAACTAATATTGAATTGAATAGACTATGATGAATTATGTTTGAATTACGTGAATTGTATAGTGTCATTGCGAGGCGGACCAAGCACTGAACACTTGTGAGTAGTAGTACTTGATTGTATCTTTAACCGTTAATGATTATTGTTATTGATGTTATGATCTTAATACGCCGCAAGAATTATGTTGACATGTATGTTATGTATTCTACGTAAGAAATATTGTGAAATAATGGAAACACCAAAGGTGTATGCTATATGAGGAACACTGTGAAATTATGATTAAATAACACAATTATGTGACTCACGTTATGATGTGAATGGCTCCCCTCTTATTAATATAATGGAGCATTATTGTGTACCACATTCTATTTATTGTTGATAATGGATACTAACACACTGTTATCTGTAAGTCAGTTATGTGGATTCATGACGAACAAGTGAAATGTAAGTGCATTACGAGACTTCGGTATCTACATATCTCTGGACTCGTTTATTATGTAATAACATTCTGTTATCTATGAACTAGTGGCATTAATTCATGTGAATGCATTATGAAGTCCAAGCTGTTAATAGTTGCTATTAGCACTCTGTTGAACGTAACGTAACTATATTAACTCATGTGAATAATTAGAAGGAACTATGTGCTTCTGTATGAACTATTAGGCCAGAGGCCATTATGTATTTCTGATATGGAGCAAAGTGCTGTACGGAGCTAAGTGCTACACTTTGATGGGAGCCACCTCTAGAATCCATACAAGCCACCTCTTGAGTCCATAAATGTGTAAACTAGGCTTAAAGCCAATATGATTTGTGAAGTTGTGAAAGATATAACTATTGAACTTGTGAAGTACGAATCTGCAACTTATGAATTTGTGAAGTTATGAGGCCGAGGGCCAACTTATGAATTTGTGAACTTATGAGGCCGAGGGCTGACTTGTGAATTTGTGAACTTATGAGGCTGAGGGCTGACTTGTGAATTTGTGAACTTATGAGGCCGAGGGCCAACTTATGAATTTGTGAACTTATGAGGCTGAGGGCCAACTTGTGAAAATATGAATTCAATGGGCCAATGGCCAAGTTGTGAAGTTATGAATCTCAGTTATGAATCTATAAGCCAAAGGCTAATTGTGAATATCTGAACCCACCAGGCCGAGGCCCAATCTGTGAATTTGTGAACCAACAAGACCGATATGAAATTAGTACAGAATCAGACTAATTATGTGAACTCTGCAATTTCACACTCATTGATATATTATGTTTTAAGTTAAGTATCGTTTTGTTATGTACTATTATTCACTAAGCCTGACTTACTTTATGTTATGTCTGTTATGTAGGTGATCACCTTGGAGGTCAATCTTAACCCTTGGTGCTTGCCTTTCTTTTATCAACCGCAGTGTGTCCAGGCACCCAGACCAAGCCCATGTATTTCTGTAAAGTGTTGTTAAAATCTTGGTTAATTTTCTATCTAAGTGAAAATGTATGTATATGCCCCATTTTCTTTAATAATGTTTAGTTATACGCTCAGTAAAGGGACTGAGTACGTGTATGTGATCCTGGCATGTTAGTGATAGCTCAATGGATGTTATTCTACGTATTTTATATTATTAAATGCTTCCGTTCAAGCCCCGTATGATATGTATAACAGGTTTAGTGTCCGTTTTCAAATTGGTCATGTCCAAACTTTTAGGGGCGAGTTTGGGGCGTGACACTTGGTGACTTTGGCAATGTGAGAATGAGAAATGATGGTGTGTCCAAGATTGTGGGAATGAGAGATGTTTGCTTGGAGACCAACACTGGTTGCATGCTTGTTCTTAAAAATGTAAGACATGTTCCAAGCATTTGTCTTAACTTGATTTCCACCGGGAAACTTGATGATGAAGGCTACAAAAATCAATTTGGTGATGGAAAATGGATGCTCACCAAAGTTTTCTTGATACTGGCAAGAGGAAAGATGTGTTCCACTCTTTATATGATGCAAGCAAAGCTAAGTAAAGGCGATGTTAATGCAGTTAAGAAAGAGATCTCTACAAAGCTATAGCATAAGAGGCTTGGTCATATGAGTGAGAAAGGCATGCAAGTTCTAGCCAGGAAAGATCTCCTTCCTGAGGTAAAAGGTTCACAACTCAAAACTTGTGTTCATTGTTTAGTCGGAAAACAACATAAATTTTCTTTCAATAGATTTCATGCATCTAGAAAATCACATGTTCTAGAGTTTTAGTATACTCTGATGTTTGTGGGCCAATCAAAGTTAGTACGCTTGGTGGTGCACGTTATTTTGTCACTTTCATTGATGATCATTTTAGAAAAGTTTGGGCTTATGCTTTGAGAACTAAAGATTGTGTGTTGGAAGCATTTAAGCTTTTTCAGGTTAATATTGAAAGGAAAACTGGGAGATCTTTAAAGTGTATCCGGTCAGATAATGATGGTGACTACAGGGGTCCATTTGAAGAGTACTGCAAGAAGATTGGCATTAAGCATTAAAGAACTATTCCCAAGACACCTCAACAAAATAGTGTGGCAGAGAGAATGAATAAAACGATTGTGGAAAGAATCAGGTGTATGCTCTCTCATACAAAACTGCCTAAATTCTTTTGGGGTGAGGCAATGAGGATTGCGGTTGATCCAATCAACCTTTCTCCTTCAGCTCCACTTAATGGTGATATACCAAACAGAGTTTGGACAGGAAATGATGTTTCTTATAGGCATTTGAAGGTGTTTGGGTGTAGAGCATTTGTGCACATTCCTAAAGATGAGAGATCGAAGCTTGATGGAAAGACAAAACAGTGCATCTTTCTTGGATATGGCCATGAAGAGTTTGGGTACAGATTGTGGGATCCAATTGACAGAAAGATAGTGCGGAGCAAAGATGTAATCTTCTTTGAAGATCAAACCATTGAAGACCTTGATAGAGGAGTTGAGAAGCCAACTTCCACAAATGAGAATCCAATAATCTTGGATCCAGTGCCTCCACCCACGGTGCATAATGATGACGAGGGAGATGTACAAGAAAATGTTGGTGATATAGTTAGTAATGATGCTATGGATTTAGAAGAGCAAAATGATGAGCAAGAGGAACAAACACCCCCTGAACCACCAAAGAACCATAGTTGAGGAGATCTTCTAGAGAGCATCAGACTTCAACAAAGTACTCTCCTAATGAGTATGTGATGGAGAGAACCGGAGTGCTACCAAGAAGCTACAACTCACAAGTATAAAGGGGAGTGGTTGAAAGCCATGCAAGAAGAGATGAAATCCTTACATGAGAACCACACTTATGAGTTAGTAAAATTGCCTAAGGGGAAAAGAGTACTCAAGAACAAATGAGTCTACAAATTGAAGACAGAAGAAGGAAACTCACAGCCTAGGTACAAGGCAAGATTGGTGTTGAAGTGTTTTAACCAGAAAAAAAGAATTGATTTTGAAGAAATCTTCTCACCCGTAGTGAGGATGTCATCTATATGAGTTGTTCTTGGTTTGGCCACAAGCTTGAACTTAGAGGTTGAATAGCTTGATGTGAAGACAACTTTCCTTCATAATGACTTGGAGGAAGAGATCTACATGGAGCAACTTGAAGGGTTCAAAGTGAAAGGAAAGGAGAACTTAGTTTTCAAACTAAAGAAGAACTTATATGGTTTAAAGCAAGCACCACAAGAATGGTACAAGAAGTTTGATTCCTTCATGGTTAATTACGATTACAAGAGGACTACTTCAGATCATTGTGTGTTTGTGAAGAGATTCTCAGATGGCGACTTCATCATTTTGCTACTTTATGTTGATGACATGTTGATAGTTGGGCATGATGTGAGCAAAATTGAGAAGTTGAAGAAAGAGCTTAGCAAGTCCTTTGCTATAAAGGATTTGGGTCCTGTGAAGCAAATACTTGGCATGAAGATTACTTGTGACATGAAAAATTGTAAGATTTGGCTATCACAAGAGAGGAACATTGAGAAAGTACTTGAAAGATTTCACATGGACAAGGCGAAATCAGTGAGTACTCCACTTGCAAATCACTTCAAACTTAGCTTGAAGCAATGTCCAGCAAATGAGAAAGAAAAAGATGAAATGAAGAGAGTTCCCTATGTATCCACCGTTGGTAGTTTGATGTATGTAATGGTGTGCACCAAGTCGGATATACCTTATGCCGTTGGCATTATGAGTAGATTTCTTTCCAATCCTGGAAAAGATCATTGGGCTGCAATGAAATGGATTCTTAGGTATCTTAGAGGCACTTCCAAGATGTGTTTATGTTATGAGTGGTGTATGTATGGGCGCCGTTCTTGTTGCCCTGAATTGTGGAGTTTGGACCTTGTACTAGAAAGGACTTTGAGGAACCTTAGAGCCTCTTCCCATGTTCCTAGGCTTGAATGTCCATATCCATACCTTGAGCCATTAGAGATGGCGAACCCGAATGTCCTAAATGGGCCTAACCAGACCCTTAAGGATTACTTCACACCCATTGCATATACATCATCATCATGCATTCAGTTACTCGACACCATCATTGCTCATTATGAGATTAAATCCAGTACCATCCAAATGCTCCCATCATTCCATGGATTAGCTCATGATGACCCTTACAAACATCTACATGAATTTCTGGAATTTTGCTCTACAATAAGGATCCAGAATTTCAGCAATGAGCCCTTAATGTTGCGACTGTTTCCATTTTCACTGAAGGACAAAGCCAAATATTTGCTAAACTCCATACCTGCTAGTTTTGTCACAACATAGGACCAATTATAGCAGCAGTTCTTGGAGAAGTACTTTCCCATTGGTAAGACCAACCAACTCAGGCAAGCCATCACCAATTTTGTTCAAATTAATGGCAAGCAATTTCACGAAACATGGGAAAGACTTTGTGACCTTCTCCAACAATGTCCCCACCACCAAGTGCCTGATTGGCAACTTGTTCAAACCTTTTACTATGGCTTAACTGAGCCTCACCGCCAAATAGTGGATTTTTCTTATGGTGGGACATTCATATCAAAGAATGACACCGAGGCATGGCAACTATTTGAGAACCCAAGTGATAATTCCCTTCACCATGCCTCCGCATCCCAGCAAGTTCGGCAACCAATAGTTGAAGCCTCGAAAAGAGGGAACATTTATGAGGTAGGGCACAATGTAGAGTTAGCCCAACAAGTAGAGGCATTGTCTCATAAAATGGACAAATTATTAGCTTCAGAACATACCCCTACACCGCAAGTTCAGCCTCAATTTCATAAGGCATGTGTTATTTGTGCGGGCCCTACTCATGACTTGAGTGAGTGCTCTTCGGCATCATAATTTCTGAAGTTAGTTCAAGAGTATATGAACGCAGCTCAAGGTTTCTCCAACCCAAGTAATGACCCCTATTCCAACACATATAATCCGAGATGAATGAGCCACCCTAACTTTTCATGGAGACCTCCTTCACAAGGCACCTCTTACAACTTTCCACCACCAAGGCAGAATTTTAATAATTTTGCCAACCAATATTCCTACTGCCCACCACAATCTTACCAGCAATCATAACCCCCATTTGTTCTGCAAGGCAACTCAGTCTTTGAGACTTAAGTATTGGAAGTTCTTTAAGAGCTTAAGGGGTTAGCACTAGTAGTTCACTCCAATACTCACTCCATTGCCAAGCTAGAGGCCCAATTAGGTCAAATGGCTAATAACATGAATAGAAGAGAGGAGAGAAAATTATCAAGTCAGACTGTGGCTAACCCTAAGGGTCAATATGGGGCAGAGGGGTTAAGTGGGAATGGAAAGCACCATGAACAGGTGCAAGCGGTGATCACTTTGAGAAGTGGGAGGGAGTTAAAGCCTCGACCATTTGTGTATTATGTAACTAGGGCTAAAAGGGATGACCATAGTGGTAAACCCAATGAGAGCAAGGGTGAGGGAGAAACATAGAGAAGGGATGACTTAGTCCCTAGTTCTTCACATGAGTCTAAGGCACTCTTTCCCCAATGCCTTGATGCACCGTCTCCTTTTAATAAGAATGCGACATCCATGGAAGCAATGATAGAGGTTTTTAGACAAGTTAAAATCAACCTCCCCCTGTTGGAGGCGATTAAGCAAGTACCCTCCTATGCTAAATTTTTGAAGGACCTTTGTATGCAAAAGCGTAAATCTAAGACACACGTGTCCCAAAAGGTCGTATTCACAGAGTAAGTAAGCTTCATCTTATTGAGTGACACACCCCCCAAGCTTAAAGACTCGGGTGCCCCAACCATTGCATGTATTATAGGGGACCATTTCATTGATAAGGCCTTGTTAGATTTAGGGGCTAGTGTCAATTTGTTACCATATTCTGTGTACGAGGAATTCAGGCTTAGCAAGTTGAAGCCCACTATTGTCACACTCCAGTTGGCTGACCGGTCTCTCAAAGTGCCACGTGGCATGATTGAGGATGTGCTAGTAAAATTCGATAGGTTTTATTTTCCTGTTGATCTTTTGGTTTTAGATATGAAACAGGTAGTCAGCTCTAAGAAACAAATCCCGGTGATCTTAGGTCGACCTTTCTTGGCTATAGCTAATACATGTATTAATTGTCGTACTGGAGTTATGAATGTTTCATTTGGGAATATGCAAGTGAAACTCAATGTTTTCCAAGCATCCTAACAACCCCATGAAAGAGAGGAGTGCTTATTTATGGATGTTGTGGAGGAGATAGTAGAGGAGGCTTTACCCTCCATTCTTGTAGAGGACCTTTAGAGGCTTGTTTAGCTCATTTGGGGTTTAAGGCTTTTAATATTAACAGGTCAGTTGAGGAAGTGAATACTTTACTTGATTATTTTCCTACCTCGAATTTTCTTACGTGGAAAGCCCAGTTTGAGCTCCTCCCTCCTCTGTCTAGAGAGCCTGCCATGCCATCTCTAGGCACACCACTTACACTTGAGTTGAAGCCACTCCCGGCCACACTTAAGTATGCATTTTTAGGTTCTCAGGATACTTTACCGGTTATAATTGCATCTGACTTAACTGTTGAGCAGGAAAGTCAATTAATGAGTGTCCCATGGCACATCAGAGTGCTATAGGATGGTCGGTGGCTGATTTGAGAGGGATAGATCCCTTCGTGTGCATGCATTATATACATCTAGAGGAGAACACTAAACCTTCTCATGAAATGCAACGAAGGCTTAATCCTAATATGAAAGAGGTAGTAAAAAAAAGAGGTATTGAAATTGTTGGATACGGGTATTATATGCCCCATCTCGGCTAGCAAGTGGGTGAGTCCCACATAAGTGGTGCCTAAGAAATCGGGCATCATTGTTGTTGAGAATGAGCAAGGAGAGTTAGTCCCCACACGAACCATTACAGGGTGGCGAGTGTGCATTAATTACAGGAGACTGAATTCCATGACTAGGAAAAACCATTTTCTATTGCCATTTATTGACTAAATTCTAGAGCGGTTAGCAAGGCAGAGCTACTATTCAGTGTGTTTGGTTTAAGTTTTTTGGATTAAGTTTTTTGAAAATTGAGTTTTTTGATTTTCGTGTTTTTTTTTTAGTGAATATTTTTAAAATTTTAAACATTTTTTTTTAATTTTTTAGATACGCCTTACTTAGATGTATCTAAAAAGTAAAAAAATTGTGAAAAAATATTTTAAAAAATTAATAAATACATAAAAAAACAAAAAATGTATTGAATTATTGTATTTTTTTTTTTTTTTGTATTTTTGGTATTTAGTGAATTTTTAAAAGGTTTTTTTTATATTTTTTTTACTTTTTAGGTATATTTATGTTAGGTATGTCTAAAAATAAAAAAAATTGCTTACAATATTAAAAAAATTCAGTAAAAAAAAAACACGAAAAACAAGAAAATAGAATTTTCTAAAAAATGTTTTTGGAAAACTTTAACCAAGCGAAGTGAAGTTTTCTTGATGGTTATTTTGGTTACAATCAAGTTCCTGTGTATCCTGTTGACCAATAAAAGACCACCTTTACATGTCCTTTTGGCACTTTTGCCTATCGTCGAATGCCTTTTGGGCTTTGCAATGCACCAACGACCTTTCAACGGTGCATGATGGCTATCTTCTCTGACATGGTGGAGAAATTTTTAGAGGTCTTCATGGATGACTTCTTTGTGTTTGGGCCGTTTTTTGAGGAATGTCTCCAAAACTTAACTAAAGTCCTTGCTCGTTGTGTGGAGACACCTTGTTTTGAGTTGGGAGAAGAGCTATTTTATGGTTCGGGAGGGTACTGTGTTGGGACACATTGTGTCTCCCCATGGTATAGAGGTCGATAAGGCCAAGGTCGACTTAATCTCTGGCTTGCCCCCACCTACTTCCGTGTGCCAAGTGCACTTATTCTTAGGGCATGCGGGTTTTTACCATCGATTTATCAAAGATTTTAGTAAGATCTCACACCCTTTGTGCACTCTATTGGCCAAGGATGCCCCATTTGTCTTTGACAAAGCATGTTTGGTGGCATTCAAAACACTCCGGGTTGCACTTTCTACTGCCTCCATCATGCAATCCCCTAAGTGGTCCCTTCCTTTCGAGATTATGTGTGATGCATTTGATTATGCCTTCGGCGTCGTCTTGGGCCAAAGGGTGAATAAAGTGCCGCATGTTATATACTATGCTAGTCGTACTCTTTCTAATGCTCAATTAAACTACACTACCACTGAGAATGAGTTATTAGCTATTGTCTTTGCACTTGATAAGTTCCGGTGTAACGCCCCGACCCTTCACACGTCATTGATATTGTCCGCTTTGGGCCACGCCCGCACGGATTTGTCCTTCCCAGGAGGTCACCCATCCTAGAACTACTCCAGGCTAAGCACGCTTAACCGCGGAGTTCTAATAGGGATTTCACCACTTGGGAAAAGGCCTCGATGCTGTATAAGGGTCCCGGTCTTTACTTTCATAGCCCAAGAACTCCCCCTCCATTCCCGATGTGGGACACCGGGGCCTTACAATCCACCCCCAAGGTCAGACGTCCGTCGCGAGAACCGCCACCGCAAGCCGCCCACATACACCGACGCCAGGCACACTCGGTACTCTGAGTCGGCTCTGATACCATTTGTAACGCCCTGACCCTTCACACGTCATCGATATTGTTCGCTTTGGGCCACGCCCGCAAGGATTTGTCCTTTCCAAGGGGTCACCCATCCTAGAACTACTCCAGGCTAAGCACGCTTAACTGCAGAGTTCTAATAGGGATTTCACCACCTGGGAAAAGGCCTCGATGCTGTATAAGGGTCCCGGTCTTTACTTTTATAGCCCAGGAACTCCCCCTCCATTCCCGATGTGGGACACCGGGGCCTTATTTTGGGCCAAATTTGAGCCCAATTTTGAGTGGGCCCCAAACGTCTTTTGGGGTGGGTCCGAAGAGGTGACGTGTTCCTTGCCACATGGCAAGTCACACGGTGAAGACGGTTCGTCAAAACCATTTATGAGTGAATGGGCACTTGACGTTGTTTTCGGGTTTGTGGAATTGGACTTTTAAAGAACTAAATGTGGGTTTCCTTATAAGGCTTGTCCCACATTGAAACTTGAAGAGAACTTATGTGTGTATATAAGTTCTAGGTGGTAACACTTGGGTTGGGCCCCAAGGGGCATCCCAAGTTTGTAAAAGGGAGGAGTTATGGACAAAGTGAACTTTAGCCCAAACCACCACATGCGTGCGTGCTGCTGCCGCCGCCGTCCGACCGAGTCGGGTCGGTTCTAACATCAATTTTTTTCCAGAAATTCTTTATGAAATTAAATTCAAATTTGGTACCAAAATTGAATTTGAATTTTCTGTCCATGTTTTACCTCATTCAATCCGAAAATTCCAAACAGTTTAATTGCTGGAAACCGCTCAAAACTACTGTAGTTACACAGTTTTGAAACTACACAGTTCAGACAGTTCGGACAGATCTTCATTCCAGCAGTTATCTGTTCAAATAGTGTTTGCACCTGTTCATTTGAAACCATACCTGTTCAGTTCAAAAACTGCACCTGTTCAGCAGTTTATTTTGCCTATAAATACTAACATTGTTCCAGCAGTTTAGGATCCAGAAAAAACAATCTGAAAAATACATTTTCTTGCTGTCCAGATTTTTATCTATTTGCATTATTCTTCATATTATTTTAAGAAAAAATTTAGAGAGTTTAGAACACAGGTTTTGTTCACCGAACAAATTATTTAGAGTGCTACTACAATTTGTGAAGATCATTGTATCCTGGGAGATAGACACCATTTGTCCGTAAGCACTGTAGCGGGGCGAATCTGTCTTAAGGACAGAGTGTCACACACTCGACTTGATCTTTTAAATATTTATTCGGTTCGATAAAATAAATTCAGTACGAAATTTATTTTATTTGTTTAATTTGTTTCAATTTATTTATTTTACACAGAAGGTTGTCCAATACAATTAACATAATCCTCACGCAATTTCTATAACAATCAAAACAATCCTTCACTGATAGTCCAAAGAAAATATTTCTACTCAATAGATAATTTTCCAACAGTAGATATAATCTCATAAATTTCAAAATGGAAGTGATAATACATATCCAACTCCACTCTCATCATCAACAGAAACATTCATTTTATCTTTTCAAAATCCACCATTTTTTCCTTTTCTTTCATAAATCAAACAATCAATGATTTCCTAACAAAACTCCATTTACTTTCAATAATCACATTTAAGGAAAAAATTTCTAACATTTCAACACACCCCAACAACATTTACACCCCTACAACCTTTCTCAAGAATTCATTTGAAAACCTCCTCTTTTATATTTCAAAATCAAACCCTAGATTTAAACCCAAAATTCCCAAATCACTAAACCTTTTTAAAGAGAAAATAACCAAGCTAAGAATCATACCAAAGGTTCAAGAAATCCCTACCTTAAAAGTAGAAGATGAAGAAAGCAAGGGTTGAAGTTTGATGAATCTGAAAACAAGATCTACTCCGATTAAAACAAAGCTTTTAATGAGCTCTACCTTTTTCACTAAGGAACTATGGTGGAGAAATCAAAGAATTTGGGTGCATTTGAGGTATTTGGGAAAGAACTAGAAAGAGGGAGAGTGGATAAATTAGGTTTAGAAGTGTTTTAGTGAGAAAGAGAGAGAGACAAATGAAGAAGTGACTAAAAAAGGCCTATCTCTAATCTGATATACGCACAAAGTGCTCAAGCAACCAAACCACCGCTCGAGTGTCAAACACAATAAGTGACATTGCTCGAACGCACAATGACCTGCTCCCAGAAGTTCAGACCTGCAAAAGACCGCTTGAGCAAAAAAAAGACCGTTGGAGCTAAGATCACCTTATTCTTAGAAGTTTTACAGAATTGCAAAAATATTGAAGGATCTCAAAAACCACTTGAGCGACCAAAGCACTGCTCGAGTAAACAAGAAATAAAATGGACAACAACTCTTTTGAAAAACAGACTCCTAACCTGTTTCAAACACAACCAACAAATCTAAATAACCAAACTCAACTAACAACAAGATAATAAGGGTATAAATAACAATTAAAGGTACACAATCCCAGATCTAAGAGCAAGAAAAAGGGTCAGGTCTAAACCGGAACCGTTATAGTTTGGAATTTGGACATAACTATTCAAAGTCAATATAATCGGTAACAATGTTGATGTTAAATGTGTTTTTAACCACCCACAACCACAACATTTGTTTTGTAGGCCCCTTTGTTTAAACCACCAAACAGGAGTATGAACATTTTTTTGGTACTAAAGGAAATTATTATAGTTATTTGTGTCCAAGAAGATGCCATTGCATCAAGTGGTATGGTTTGAATTCTTATATTCATTTGTGTAATTTAAATAAAAGTTTCAAGGTATCAATTTGAATCTTTGAGCCTTTGCTTTATACTAGTGAGAAGATAGCGTGCTAGTGCCCAATACATTAATTTTTAATTGTTTTTTTTTTTTGTTACCTTGTTAATTTGAATTGTTAAAAAATATTCTTAGAAGTTTTGTTTTTTTTATAGGAGGAACTTCATAGAAGTTGAAAAAGGTTATAATGGTTTTGTTTTAGTCCTGACCCTTTTCATACTCTTAGATCCGGGATTCTGTACCTTTAATTGTAGTTTACGCCTTTATCATCTTGTTGTTAGTTGAGTTTGGTTGTTTAGAATTGTTGGTTGTATTTGAAACAGGTTGAGAGTTAGTTTTTCAATAGAGTTGCTGAATACAACCGTTCCATTCAAGGGTTCCAAAACAACCACTTGCGCAAGATTTAACTTACCAAAGGAAACGCATCCTGCTAACCAATAACTTCTTCTCATAATAATAATCAGGTGATCGAAACCCCATTAGCCACCCCATTAAGTTTTTCGTTAGATTAATCGTTGTAATTAGTTAGTACAAGCGAGAAGGAAAATAAATTTGCATAAGTGTAAGCATCATCAAAAGACAAAAATACATAGCCATGACATGTATAATATCATACCACGGCATGATTATATATAAGTGAGCACATTCATAAGGTCAAGAGCACAAAATATCAATGTAAACATAATTTCTAGATTCAAAGTCACTTAAAGATCAAGATTAAAAGAACTATTTTAGATTTTTCCCAAATCCAGCCTTCCTATGATTCGTATAGAATTTTATCTAGTTTTCATAACATTTTTCGGAAATGAAATAGCTTTTCCAGATTTTTAGTTATTTCAGAAATACTCTAGCACTTTTGTCGACCGTTACGAAAATTGAATTTTCTCACAAACTGCTCACTCTTTTTAAATGAAACCAATTTTCCTTGAAATATAGCTCCTTAAGGAAAATTTTGGCATAAAACTTCGGTCCAGAAGATTTTTTTACATATTTCTAGAATTTTCAAAAATTGGCTGTAAAACAGATTTTTCTGGCACAGTTCTTGAAAAAAGAAAGTTGGTGAGAAAAGAGGTCAACTAGAAGAAATTTTTCACTTCTCTTGTGATGAAAACATGCTAAATAATATGTATTAAGCTCAGATATTTAAGGTGAAGGTGTGCCTGTGGAAATTTTGAGAGATTGATATGGAAAAAATGTAGTCTTATACCGATTAAGAGAAATATAAGAAGGGTAGAATCAAGACTCAATTCCTTTCATTTTTAACACAAGAATACTTTGGTTGGAATTGAATGGGATGTCTTGGATTTAGTTTGAATCCGATGGAATAGTGGAAGTTTAGAGGCCTTAATTAGGTTTCTAAACATGATCTAGTTAGAGTTTTCCTCTTAATCAAACCAATCTAGTTATATATATACATGTATATATAAAAGTTTGTACCAAGTCAAAGATATTTTTCATAATTTATGCAAATTTGTCTCAAAAAGTACATTAATCGTATTTTCAAGGTGATGGCCGGCCATGTGAGGTAGATTTGAGGGACTTGTTTATATATATATATATATATTTGTGTACAATTGTTGGAAATTGTAAAATATAATGTTTAAAAAAAGATTTTAGGGTACAAGTGTATATATATAAATATATAATGGTACTTGTTTGGGGTCTTTGTGTTATTTAATAAAAATGTGAGGGCTTTGGGTTTAATTTGTGAATTGGAATATTTATTTAGTATAGAATTAAATTGAATTAGGGTTAGAAAGTCTAATTTGGTCTGTATTCTTGTTTAGATTAAAAGGGGCTATCTACCGACGAACATGATGAAAATCGAAAAATCTAAGATTTTCGAGTGGTAATTCCACATTTAGGGAGTCAATTAATCAGTATTAGAGTATTAGAATTGATTCTTAAGTTACCGAAATTGATTAGGGTTTGATTGGTTTTAGTTGGCACATGTATTTTGGTCCTAGGGTTGGAATTGCAATTAATTAAGAAACTGAGAGACTTCAAAGAAATAATTTAAAAGTAAGGAACTTTTAAGAAAATATAATTTTTAGGGGCCTCACATAATCTACTAATAAGAGAAAGGAAGATGGAACATAGAAAATAGAAGAAATCTACTCTATACATCATTAAGATTAGCATGAAATGCTCAAATCCATGTAACAACGGATAGAGAGAGTATATCTCAACCATTTTCAAATAGAAAGCTCATGTTTGGCTTCCAAGAAAATGCAAGAAAATGATGGAAAGTAAAGACAATGAAACTAAAAAATGAAAATAGGATTTGGCTAGAATCCAACTATACAAGCCCAATATTTTTTTTTTGGGATAAGTAACAAGCCCAATATTCAACTAGACAAGAAAGAGATAGAGCGATAGAAAGTGTTTCGTTACCAAGAAAATAGGAGAGAAAGTGCTAAGAAAGTAAAGGTGATACAATCCAAGCAAATATGGGGGATTTGGCATATAACGACTCGGATTTTTAAATTCACATTGGATTGATGTATAGTGGTGCCCGTTACCTTAAAACTTGTACAGTTGTCGGACTCTTAATATTGATGGGTTGGCAGGTGAACTTTAAATATTATAATTGAGGACCCTTGGGTGATGTTTGGAACCTTGATTGAAGTCTTAACAAGGTATTTAGATAAGATTAGATAAAAAAAACCCCAAATTTGAGTTTGAGTTTTTGACCGGCGGTCACTCTTTTGCCCTTTTCTCCTTCCATATTTTGAATCTGAATGTGAGGTTGGAACCATTGGAAAGGTTGTTTCCGAGGCTTCAATTTGGACAAAAGAACAACCTAGAACGGAGTCCCGATGAAAGAGTTATACCCGTTTGAAGTTTTCATATCTCGTCTTTGGGAAGCAGTCCGACGTGCGGGAAAAGCGGCGCGCGTGCGATCTTGGGCAGCAGCTCAAAAACGTGATTTTGAGATCATTTCTTACATTTTCTTTTTCTCTCTTCTTCTCCCCTTCTCCATGTCCAAAACCCTAGCCCCCAAAACCTTGATTTCCTCCACTTTTATCAACAAATCCACCATAGATCTTGCATCAAGGATGGAGAACAAGAGAAGATCAACATTTTTTCAACTGATTGAAGCTCGAAATTGTGGAGGAATCTCATCAAAGCTTGTTCCTTTGTTTGATTCTTGAGGTAGGGGTCCTAGTTCTCCTTCAATGCTTACATTGATAGATAGATTTGTGGTATTTTGGAGTGTATAAATGCAAAATCTACATTTTGAGCATATAGTGTAAATCATGAAATTTTGGGGTTAGGGTTTGAAATGTTGGGGTTCTATTATTGGGTTTAGATTATGGTTTATGGATTATAGACCTAGGGTGTATGATAAATGGGAGGATTGGAACAAAAAGTAATAGGTTAAGAAATTTGGATTTTTCTTGAAATTTCTAGATTTTTCTTGAAACCCTAGGTTGATTTATGATGATAATCAATGATTTGGCCCAAATTGAAAGTAAAATCATGAAATTGGTAGGTTGAATTATATATGTACAAGTTTAATTGGAATTTGGTTATGTTTAAAAATTATGTTTAAAATTTGCGAATGAACTTTGTTATGAGCGTTGTAAATCATGTTATAATGAGAAAGAAAATTGGGGGAAATGATTTATTAATGATATAGATGACATAAACTCGATTATGGAATGTTGAAATGGGATTTAAGAATTTCTCTTGAATTATGTTGAATTATATTTAATGATGTTGAGTTGAATCATGTTAAATCATGTTGCTTATGTTGAATTGTGATGATTATGTGGAATTGTATTGATTATTTTGATTTTGATTTTTGTGATCTAAGATGTAGAGTTTCCAAAACTAGGTTTAACGTCAAATCATTTTATTAAATTCCTAGTGGGCTTGTTTAGTCATTCAACTCAAGAGGATGATTCAATGGGGTTTCTTTATGGGGATGGGAAATGTTTGGTTTTTTTGTGAAAACACTAGAAATTTAGAGATTTTGGGGAACATGAGAATGTTCATTAAACTCCTTTCTTTCTTTGAATAGAAGATGAATGGGTGTAAATTTCATAATGTGTTTTGCAAAGAATGGTAATCTTTTAAATATATTGAGTTAGAGAAATGGTTTTGAAAACTTCATGTGTAGCCCTGGATGAGACCATGTTGCTATGACTTGTGAAATGAGGAAGTTGTTGGTATATGGTTGACTTGAGAAGGAATGTTATGAACCATGAAAATTTTTGCAATTGCATATCATTTCATTTATTATTGTGCATGGCGGTTCTAAATCAAAGAGATTTGTATTCATGACAGAAAATGATTTGTATGAGATATATGGAAATGTGTATGGGGTAAATACGTTGGTAAGTCCGGATAGGGGGTGTAGATGAATTTGATAAGTTGGCCTGAGTGTCCAAGGTGAAAGACCCAAAAGCCGCACGGATAGGTATCGAGCCCTCCGGTTAGCACTGGTAAAAATGACAGTTTGGTAGTACTTGTTGAGCCTACTTGCAGACACCAGCCTAGGGATTACCAGTGTCGTATTTACCGCCCCTATTGAATTAATATTGGAAGTTTGAAATTGATACAATCATATAATAATATTGAGAACATGGCGACTTGAAACAATGTATTGAACTGAATATTTTTCCTCACTGATTTCCCTTGGCATGGCATTGCATTTACATTTACTTTTGTGTTGAGGAAAAAGCATAACTATATATATGCCTTGTGAGAATTCTCTACAGAACATGGAAATTAATTACAAAAATGGTTGGTTTTCGAAATGAATTGGGTGCCCGCTATCCCGCCGTTGTAAGTCGGCAAAAGGTGGATTGTGTTGAACTATGTGTTGAGAAGTGTGTTGAGTTGATGATGTTATTGTTGCTTGTGATGAATTTGCGAAATTACATATTGATGGGTAATTTGGTTTAAAGAGGAAACGTGCATAGGCATTATTTGTAAATAACGGAAACAAAAAAAAAAAAGATACGAGGATTATAGATTGATGGTAAACTTAATGAAGTAGTTGTGTTAATAAAAGTAAATTGTTAGCGTTGTTCTATAATTAAATAAAAGATTGGATTGAAAGGGGTTATTAACATTGTGTTATCTTGAAATGAAACTTTGCGGGTGTAATTAACGATGTGAATTAAGTATAGGAGACTTGTTGGCGAGTTAAAAAGGAACCTGAACTTGAAATTATGGGGTTTTAAATTAAAAACGAAGAGTAGAAAAGAAGAATGAAAGGAAAAGAGAAGTATTAAAATGGAAAATTAAATGAGAAATATTTTGGAAATTGGTTAATAACCTTTAAATGATGTTGTGTCTTAAATATGGTTGTTTCACAAAGATCTATGGTTTTCTAAAGTTAAGGGATGATTTTAATGCCTGAAGGTTTTTCTTAAAAGTGTTTAAATAGTTTTTTTTTTTTTTTTGAGAAAAAGATACCTTATTTATGATATTTTGATATTATGAAATGTCACCCTACTATATGGTATCACCCTGCATGTATGATCATTTCTATCTGTGTGTTAGTTATTGATTGAGGACTATGAGATTTCTACTGGGCATTAGTGCTCAACCCGTTGTTGTTTTATCTTTTTACAGGAAGAAAGTTTGGATTATTTGATTGAAGATGTATGGAGTTCTTGAGTCCATTTGTATGACTTCATAGTAGATGTAAAGGAAGTGGATTTTATATTTGTATTTATTTATTTGTAGCACAATAGGAGATTGACATGTATGATTGTCATTGTAATGTTCATTGAGAGAGAAAGAGCATGTATCACGGTATTCCTATTACCCAAGTGTAATAGATATTTGTTTATGTTAAAAAAAAAAAAAAAAAGGGACCTAATTTTAAGGCTTTGGTAATGTTTCCGAGTAATAAAAATTGGGACATGACATGGCAAGAATCTCCAATCCAATCATGCCCAATCACACAATATTCTCCAACAATAACAATAAATAGAGGGTGTTTGGAGGAAAAGAGATAAAGAAAAAAAATGAAAAGAAATTGTTTGAAAGATAGAGAGTACCTCTTTGCTAATGCTCCTAGCAAATGAGGATAGAGCCTAGGTAATGGAAAATCCTCTTCAAGCTTTCCTCAAGCCTTCAATGGTGCTCCAAGTCCTTCAAGCTAAACTATGGAGGAAGAAAGAGAAGAATTGTCTTTATTCTTGCATGAGTGAGAGTGAAAGAGAAGAAGAATCAAGCAAAGAGACAAAGGACTAAAGACTAAGGACCAAAGACCCTTTTTCTCTAGCCTAAGGAGTGTATTTATTGGCTAAAAAGCCTCTAGAATATGCATATTGCACAATATCTAGAGAATGAGCGAATGGAATCTCCCAAGATACTAGGGACCATCTTCTAGAAACAGTGTTGTGCCGCATGATTTCAATGGCCCCGCCAATTTCTCACGGTCGCAGGAAAACCTATGGTTGTAGGAAAATAAGAAAGTTGCGGCTGGTAATTGAAAACCGCGGTTCAACTATTTCTAGAGTATTCTCCTTTTTTTCATTGATTTCAGCTTTGTCCTTACTCATTTTTTGGAAGAAACAAGATTTTTTAAGAGATGTAAAGTTTAGACTTAGTTGAATGATTGAAATGGCATCTCTAAAATCATTTTGAAAATAATCTTATAAAGGTTTGAAAGCATTTTGGCCCAAAATGGGTGGTTAGGAACTCTCTCTCCCTCCAAAAGTTGTTCTGAAAGGATCAAAGCAAGATATTTTTTGTTTTCATCATTAGAAAGTTCTGGAAGACACCCAAGTCTTAGGAATGGTCAAAATTAGGTGTCTACAGCTATTCGTCTTTGACAAAACTCAATCGGTCACTTCATGATGTGTGTGAATGTCAAGAGATGACTTTTTTTAATAAGGTCGTAAGACTTGGGCAAAGTAATACAAGCATTATAGCGACCCCGGTCTTTTCCCATTCGATGTTGTATCCGGACTTAGGCTCCGTAGATTCTATCCTTGTGTAATGGTTGTTGACATCCTTTAATTCTATTTGGTCGAGTTTTAGGATGTGTTGGGCGTGTTTCGAACGGTTGGGTTGAGCCTTAGCCTAGATGTTGATTGCCCAGTTTTTAGCCTTTCCGCTCGAGCGGACATTCCTGCGCTCGAGCGGGGTTTACACTCTTCCAGCATTTTTGGTCCCTGCAAAACTTCTGCAGGTGAGAGTTCTACGCTCGAGCTGGGTTTTATCTCCTTCGGCGGGTTGAGCTCGGCGGTATTATTGTCTTTCGGCGGGTAGTGTGTTCTCGCGTGGGTTACGGAATGGGGAATCTCGCTCGAGCGGTTATCATTGCGCTAGAGCGGACCTTGTTTTTGCTCTTTACGCTCGAGCGGTGTGTTGTACGCTCGAGGGGGCCTGTCGAGTTTAAATACGCAGCAGCGTGTTTTAAAGATTTTTCCCCTTCGGTTTATAAAACCCTAGGTTACGAGTTCTCTCTCTCCCAACTCATCTTCTCTCTTAGGATTGATCTATTTAGAGTGAGTATCTAACCTAGTTCCTTCATTAAAAAGGTAGAGTGGGTCGAGGGCTTCCATTTAATCTGAACGGTTGTTGATTTGGAGTACTTTGGAGTTTGGACTATCATCTCCGTCTTCTTCTTTTTGGGTTCTTGCTTCGAGGTAGGGATTTCCTACTCCATTTATACGCTTTAATCCTAAGTGTTGGTATTTTGGTATGTGGGGGTAGTTTGGTAATTTTGGGAGAAACCTTAGGGTTTTGGCTTAGATTAATTTGTATAATTAATTGAAGGGAAAAATGTGGGATTGGGTTTAATTCATGAAGTTTGGGAAATTATGAGATTAATGATATAGTTGGGTAGTTTAAATACTTACCTATGAGAATGTTGATTTTACATTCATTGTTGTATTTATTTCTTATTTAGAAATAATTGTTTTGGGCTATCGGTGGAGGATAGTCGTGATTGTCCTTGCATGTGGCTTAGGTATAACTGGAATTAAGTCACTTATGTTGACTGTTGAATTAATACAGAACATTACTTGTATTGATTATGTGTTGTATATGGCAATTGTGTGTTTCATTGCATATGCATGTTGTCTGGAGAAGATAGGGGATGAACTCCACGGTTTAGGGGAAGATAGGGGATGTACCTCTAAACCGGATTTGTTGGGAGGAGATAGGGGATGGACTCCAGTAGCATCACTCATATGTGTGCTTATTGATAATAGCAATATTGCTATTTGTTGTTGATATGATACATCATTATAATATGTTTCAGTTGGAAGTATGGAAGTGTTGTGGTTTGAGCTTTAGTCTCATTCATTTTTGTGACATCTGGATCACTATTATAGTTGGCCAAGTTCTGAGCCATAATGATAAAATTGGAAAGTTGAATAAATATTGGAAAGTGAAAGGTGTCATAGACAATATGTCATAGACAATGTAGACATTCGTGTCATGAAATTGGAAATTGATTATCTTGGATTAACCATGTATCGAATGCTAATGCTTTAGTTAATTCTTATGCTTGGTTTAGTATTTTTCTATTGTGGCTCACCCTATATAGAACTTCATTTTCAGGTTCAGGTGGTTCACTACCTCCAAGGACTTAGCTTGTGAGGATTTGGACTCGAAGACTTGTTTTACTTGTTTTAGTTGTTTTAGTTGAATTATGTAAACATTCAAGCCCAGGGCTTTATTTGTTTTGAGTTAGAACTCATGAAGGTGTGTCCAAGCGTTGGCTTGGCAAGATGTAAGCCCGTAGGGCATTTATTTTGATGTTTTATTCCGTAATACTCTGATGATTTAAATAATATAATGTTTTTCTTTTAATATTGCATGCCTTGTTTTACATTTAATGGGCTTGATTTTGAGGGCGTTACAAGCATACAAATGCAATTGGTTGGACCAAAAGGGTTGTTTACGTATCTCTTTTACTCACCCCCCAAAAAAAATTACATATCTAGATATTGATAATTTCAAAAAAGTTTAAGTGCCCAAAATCTTACTTAGAAAGTTAATGTATACAGTAGAGTTCATACCTAAAATAAATTTAGAATACATATTTTATTTTCTTTTATAGTAAATTTTTGTATAAAAATTCTGGATACATATTATTCATTGCACCAATTTCATCATGCCAATATTCTCTCGTGTTTTAAAGTGAGAACTTGATAAAATTAAATTTCTTGTTCATCTAAATATAATCAACTTTATTTTATTTTATAAATCTAGAAATATTTGCAAATGAATCGATAGACCAAACAAAAACACACAAAAAATGAGTATACGGGTCTCTTGGGCGAGAACCGAGTATCCTAACCAACTAGACTACAACAGAAGATGCATTTTAATGTGATTAAATATTTATCAAAACACAAAATTACTAAGATGCCTAATATGTAAAGACTGAATAAAAATATCTAAATTTTAAAATATGTGAAATGTGTATTGTAAATAAAATTAAACTTATTTTGTTTTTATAAACATTCGACTCCCAAAAGTATTAAAACACAAAAGTGCATAAAATTGGTTGTATGATATTATTCTTAGAACAATTGGAAGATGAATCATCTTTGCTCCACTTGGTAAATTTTTCAGAAAAAAAGTTTTAAAAAAAATTATAAAGATCGACATTTATTTATGATTCATACTCATCTCGAAAACCCTTTTTCTTTTTCCTTTTTTTCCATTTTTTAGGATTTTTTTTTTCAGTTTCTTAGAAAGAATAAGTGACGGCATTCTACCTAAATAGCAGACCCAAGTAATAAATAAGAGAATAATGAAAATCTAGCCATAGAAATCGTTCATTTGAAATTTTTTTGAAAAGCTAATCATAGGTTCTTCTCTCCATTCAAACAATAGCATTGTTATATCAACAATGATTCATCCCACTAAAAACACCACCACTAATAGCACTAATGTATTAAAAAAATAGAAAAAAAATAAATAAAATACAATTCCAAGACCAAAACATCACATCATTTCTGGCGGGACCCACTGCCACCTAATTAGTGGGAGCACTAATTAGTGCTCCCAAGCATTTTTCTTGTTATATTCATTACTAAACTTATTGAAGAGTGGAAATATAACCAATGTATATATCTTTTCTATCAAAGGTTGAATCGATCATAAGAATAATTATTTTATTTATGCTTATTTATATATGAGACTAAAAATAAAAATTAATGCTGGTGATCTTCTCCCGTGGACATAGGTTATCATGGCTGAACCACCTAAAATTCACCTTTTTCTTTATATTCTTCTTCCTTTTTTCTTTTTTCTGGTTTGATTATGATTATATATTCTTCTTAATTATTTTATCTTATTCATTTCTATATATTTACAGTAGACTTAAGCTCATCACAACTTAGCAGGGTGAAATATCACTTAAGAAGTAAATAAACCCAACTTAGAAAGTTTTTAAACTCCTCAAACTCTAAGATAGTTCCACAATTTTAGGTTACCAACTCAAAAGAAAGTAGTTCGAGCTGCTGCTGCTGCTGCTGCTGCTGCTGCTTCATTTTTCCACATCCTTGGCTGGTGCCAACTCCAAGTTACAAGAATTTTCAATTGAACATGGGATTGTGAATGAATCAAGCTATTTAAGTTTGACTCATATTCGCTTTGTTAAAATTTGATATATATATGTATGTATGTACTATAAAAAAAAACAAAACTACTTGAGATTTGACTTGTGTTCAACTCGTTTGAAATTGGCTCGTTATATGTAAACAAATCAAATGTGAACACATTTTACAACTTGTAAAATATTTGAACCAAACTTGAACAATCTACTATTCAACTAGGGCTTGGCTCATTTACGGCCCTAGTTCCACAATAACAAGCATCAATAGACTGGCAAACAATGTAGAACAAGTGAACACATAAAAAGAGATGAAATGAGCGAAGGAATCAACAAAGACAAGCCTGAAATCTTTAGTGACTATGAATGGTGGGTACTTATTCTAGAGTACAAAACAAAAGCAATATTATATCATCCGTCAAATTTTCCTTATTTGTTGGTTTCTTTTTTCTTCTTGGACTTAATATCTTCATCATCGGGTGCTTGTAGAATCATCGACTGGATGCCAAAATTGGTTGGAAAACCATAAAGAATCAGCTTCAACAGCATACCCATCTTGATTACGATGCCAACTATAATAAGCATGTGTCCGGTTCTTGATATCAAAAATGGCATGACCAAAACTAGCCTCGCGAAAAGCTGAATATGTTGGTTGTGGCTCCGTCATACTGCAACACCAAAAAATAATGCATTTTAAGCATTTAATTTTCCTATGCCAAAATTTGGAGGCAATCATATCAAAGAAAAATCAATTCTATTATGTATATATATATGTGTATTAATCTTACTTGGTTGCTAAGCCTTCAAGATTTCCACCATCACCAATGGTTATGTATACAGGGGCAGATTGGTCTCTTACAGGAGAGCAGATGCCATTTACAATATTGTAAGCAATGTTGGAAACGCGTTCCTATGATGTATACACATTAGTTGTCAAACAACTAGAAATATTGAAGTGTTGCATAAACATGGAGAGAATGCCAAAACAATTAAATAAATCAAAATTTTCAAACTTTCATCAGGTCAACCAAAAATTTCAAGGGAAAATATCCCTTGCGACTTGATTAGAAAGAACAAATGGCGGAAAATAAAGTGAAAGAAAAGAAACAGAAAAGAAAATACATTTTCTTACTAGCATTTGATTATGATGAAATTTTTACGAGAAAAAAGGGGCAATTTGAAATTTCTTGTATTTTTTATATTTTTGGCAAAAAATTAAAATTGAGAAAATTAGTGATAAATCCAATATAGTAATTGCATAAAGCATTAGGTCTAGTGGATATTTTTTATTGGTGAGAGGTCCACTATTTGTGAAATAATTTGATGAGAAGTCATTTTATTTGTTTTGAAGGATATTTTGTTTCTAATTTTATCCCTTAATTTATCTATTGACTTTTTTTTATCTGTTGACTTTCATTGACTATTTGTTCAAAAAAAAATTTATCTGTTCAAAAATTTTCCCCATCTGTTCAAAAAAACTTCTATCTATACAAAATTTTTCCCTAACTATTCAATGTTTTCCCCTATCTATTTAATTTTTTTTTCCTATCTGTTCAAATCTTTTCTTCAAATTCTTTTCTATCTATTCAAATTTATATCTATCCATTCAAATTTTTTAACTATCTGTTCATTTTTTTGCCATTATCTGTTCAATTTTTCTATATTGTTTCTCTCTCCACTTCTCTTTTCTCTATCTATTTGTTGAAAAAGAAAAAAAATTATCTATTGCAATCATCATCAACAACAATAACATCTCTCTCTTCTCATCTTTCTCTTTCTCACTCTATCTGTAGGAATGAACCAAAAGAAAAAGACAAAGGACCGCCAATTTGTTTCATCATCATTATTATCATTATCAACAACACAACAACAACAACAACAACTATCAACATACAATAAAGAGAAATATATATATATACATAGAACTGCATCTCCACCTTCTATCTGTCCAACATCACAAAAATATATATATATATATATGTGAGGAGAGAGAGAGAGAGAGAGAGAGAGAGAGAGAAAGAGAGAGAAAGAGCACAATACATATATTATACAATACAAAACGAAGTACCAAGAACTAACTAGCTAAGTTTTCATTTTTTGTAACAACAAAATATGAAAAATGAAAAATTAATAGGAAAAAAAAGAAAAGAAAAGGGAAGTTTCTCTGTATATACTATGTGAATCAAATCAATATAATTTTATAATATATATGTATGTGTGCGTGAGAGAGCGAGAGAGAGAGAGTTTCTGAAGCAAGTGATCAAAGATCATTACAGATCTGTGGTCACAAAAATAGGAGGCGACGGTGATGTCAACGGCGGCGATAGAAGTGGTGGCGGCGATGATCAAGATCCTTCACCGATCAAGATCTGATTTAGAAAATAGAAAAAAGATGATCCAGATCCAAATCATTGACGTCGATACCATAAAAAGAAGATCCAGATCATCGAGAATGATGAGGCAGTGGTTGGCAACGGAGACAGTGGGGCTCCTCTGCAAGCGACGACGACGGCGATGGTGATGGCGATGGCGACACTTGGACTTAGGAGTTGACCTCTATGACCTAAACAAGAAAGGTCTGATCCCCTCGGTGTCGCCGATCTTTGTCGAAGGCGATGCTAGGGTTCCAAGACAGAAGATGAAGAAGAAAGAGAAAGCGAGAGAGATGAGGGAGATCGGCGACATAAGAGAGGGAGAGAGAGCGGTGGCCAATTGGTGGTTTGTCATTGATGGCAGAGCGAGGCACCAACGGCAAATTGAGATTAAAGGAGAGAGAAATCTGAGTGAGTGAGAGGAAGAGAGAGATGAGAGACGGTTTGTAGGTGAGGGTTGTGTTAGGATTTGGTTTATATATACATAGGGTATTTTGGTCATTTTATCTAAGTTTGTCCTTGTGGACAAAGTGTTTGAGCCCCTGAACTTTTAGACAAACAAAATTGAAATTTGAACTTTTGAGCCAAGTGCCCATTAAAATTTTAGTTGCCATGTGGATCATACAAAAAAATTAACTTCCTTGTCAATTCTCTACTACTTTCATGCTAAACAAACTCAGAATTTGTTCCATTTTCCCCCCTTTCTCTCACTTTCATTCTAATCAAACCAAGCCCTATAATATTCTTGCACTTTTTACGATATTATAATTTAATTGATTATGCGGTTTTTTAAGGTGGAACAAAATTGTTGCCGAAGCAGAAGCTTAAAGTGCCTATCAAAGTCGGAAAACATGACACTAGTAATTGTTGGGAAGGAATCTCTCAAAGGAAACACTACCAGCAACTCCAAAATAGTAATTTTATAAGAATTTATAGATGATAAAAGTGCTCTTACCGATCGTTCATAGGCATGAACATGACCAGCAAACACAACATCAACTTTGTACTTTACAAACCACGGCTCGTACATCACTCTCATAGTTTCCCCTTCCATGTAATGATAGTTGTAGCTATTATACCACGGGGCATGCATAAGAACAATCAACCATGGCGTCTCACTCCTGTTTACTTTCGGAAGCTCTGCCTCGAGCCATTTGTATTGAGGAGTGTATTTTCCTAAAAGCAATCAGTAGATAAGACAAAATCAAGAAATGTATGAAACATTATATTGAATAGAACATAATAGCATTTCCCTCAATTGAATTCTGTTTTGATCAATGTTCTAGTTAAACATCAGTCCATATCTATGCATTGGACTTTAAGCAACTGCACATGCATGGGTTTGGGATATAATTTGCAGTCGTAAAACATTGAAAATTTATAAACATCCTTACCATATGCCGAATATGAAGACAGAACGATGATGTATGCTGACGCTCTCTTGATTGAGTACCAAAAGGGTGCAGCACTATTAGATGCTTTGTAAGGGACATGATAACGATGAGTATAAGGCTTAAAGGGTTTTGTTTCACCCTGCCAAAAAAAAAAAAAAAACTCTTTTGTCACATTATATTTCTCTTCAATACATTTTGAAGCTTAGCAAAACATAAGCACAAGATTTGGAATATAAATCATAAAGCGAAATCTCATAAATAATAAAGCGAAATCTTATTGTACAAAATAAGGTTTAATTTCAAGCTTCACCCTACTGAATAAAACTTGGTTTACGCCATTGGAGATATCTTGGATGTAAGAACTTCCAAATGAAAAAAAATTCAATCTACAAATGACAAGTCAATAATATTTGTACTGAGAATAACTTATGGACAATGAATGAAATTTCTCATTAGATAAAAAGGAAATCATAATGTGAATACTTTCCCTAACATACTGTGTGATGCTTACAATTTCAGGTGCAAAATCGATCTCGTGATTTCCTACAGTCCATATCCAAGGTTGATAGGCTGCACTTCTCTCAGTGAACCTTCCCCATGTATCCCATCTGACATTATCATGATTTGGATAGTTATCGGCATAAGAGAGGTCCCCCATAAACAACATTGTTTTTCCTTTTGTTGGGTTCAATTCATAATGAGTAAGAGTCATGTTTGAATCATAACTCTGACCCAGGTCCCCTGCAAAGGTTGATCAATAGAGTCAACAAACGATAAATGTAAAACAAAACACAGGTAACAAATGTGTATGTGTTATGGTTTTATTTAGTTTCTCTTAAATACACCCTTTTTCCCAAAAACATATAGCGAATGTGTGCATTTTTTGAACTGTTCAAACAAAAGCTAGGACAAAAGAATATACACATTGTTGCACCACCAACCAATTACTTAATCAAGTTTGAAACAGCTGATTTTATTGGTGTTGAAGATTTTCTTTGTGTGCTCAATTCATGTTTTGTAGATATGGTCAACAACTTGGGAATCAAGATTAGCTGGTTTTGGATGGCAAGCACATCCCTCGCAGAAAAGGATTTTGTTTTTACCAAAAGAAGAGCTTCTTATTAACCCACCACCAACTGATTCTTTGATCAAATTAGACAATATTTATTTTACTTGTGTAAAAAATATTCTTTGAGTTCATCTTGTCCCTTCTTTCTCCTTCTCCGCTCTACATCACACATTTTTTCAAAATCATCTCATGCAACTAATTCTAGATAAATAGTTTCTCTGTATCCATCCAATGTTGGCCCATTGCTTATGCTATTTATTTATCCATCTAATTAAGAGTATTAAAAAGCCTAACAGAATTGGAACCAAAGTTTCCAAAGGCGTATGGACAAGTGCGAAACATGCCAAATATCAAACACTAAATTTGTTACAACCACCATTTGTACAATTAAGAAGAGTTTACCTATGAGACCAAATGTATATGGGACATCCGGGCCAACCTCAGGGGGAGTTGTAAACCAGAAAGTTCTTGTTGTGTGTCCAATCCCTACTTCATAGTAATATTTCGTGTCAAACTGCCAACAAAACAACAAATTGAATCATTTCTATTCTCAATTGTAATTCCTTATTTCCATCAACTTACCCAACACCCTAATTATCTCACACACAACTTTGCAAATGCAATGTAATCAACAAATATAGCTTTTAAAAAGGGTGACCAAGTGCACGAGACTCCAGCTAAAATGGGGTGTAAGGAGGATAAACTGTGAGCAGCCTTACCCCCATTTCTATATAGGCTGTTTCTGTTACTCAAACCAGCGCCACCAAGATGCTAACGGCAAGCCTTACCGTTGGACCATGTAGCATATGAAGTATAAAAAAGGAATGGATAATTAAAATGGAATAATGCCCAAGAAACAAGAATATCAAAATGATTTAAAACCCACCTCCAAATTTTTAATGGTGCAGTGGTGAATGTAACCAGAAGTATAATTGTAGAATTTGTAGGTAACAACAGTGCCCTTGGCCTTGTTCTTGTGCTTGCTATTCTCAGTCCAATATAGGACTGTACTTGAACCAGGATCATCCATGGTGACCCATGACACTATCAGCCCCTTCCCTTCATGATCTCCTTGTGTTATATGAACCTATTACAGATCACCCAGAATTCAAAATACACAAATGAACAAGAAAAAAAAAATAAAAATAAAAATAAAAATCACAATCCACTAAAATTTTCAACAAGAAAAGGCAAATTAAGAGTAAAGAGGATCAAAACTATATATGTATAGGGGGAGAGCTGTGGAATTTACTAGGGAAAAAAATAATTAAAAATGTCCCCAAAAAACTGAAGATTGGAACTATTTCCACTCATCCACCCCCACCCCAAGAAGAACAATTCCAATTCAATGATAATTCAAATTATCAAAAGCATATAGATGATTGAAAGTAATCAATAGGGCTTCATTTGGATGAATCAATTTCAAATGAAGGTGGTTGAGGTTAAAAAAAAATTGAGCCATTCTCCTTAAATGAATAGTAGTTCCAAATTCTTTCATTTAAAATCAACCAATCACAACACAACTCAAATGAGATTGTGACGAGCAAGTGAGATAAACAGAGAACAAAGAACTAAGACAGACCTGTTGAGGGGCATTATAACCAGGAGGCACATGGAAGACATCACTTTCAAGGGGCATATCAACAGTTTTCTCAACTTGCCTCACGAAAGCACTTGTGGTTCCTCCATTACACAAAACCACTGCATTTACTAACAAACCCAACAAACCAAGAACAGAACCCAGAAAAAACCTTACCAAACCCATATGTTATCTTATGCACTTCTTCAAAGTTGAAATCCCATCTCCTTCACCAATCCTTCACATATATACATTTGGGAGTGTAAGTAGAATTGAATTAGTAGCAGGAGGTTGGGGTTTTCTGCAATATTCTACCCACTTGCAAGATTTGACAAAGGAAGCCATGAGATAATAAGTAAGATAAAGAAAAAATGGACATGTAAAGTTGACTTGTGCGAGGAATCCAAGAATGAAAGCCGAGTCGTTTGACTGTGACAATGTAAAAGAAAGAAACGGTATAATAAGAAAGACAACTTGGGTAAGAAGTAGGCAAGAAACACAAGAAGAAAGGGCCAATTTCCTTGATTGTGCCAATTTGATAACTTTATTCTCATTCACTCACGGGTTGGTTTTTATTTTTATTTTTATTTTTATTTTTAGGCGTCATTTGCCAGATTTTAGTCCAAAGTTTAAAAAATTATTAAAAAAATCAAAAAATCAACCATCTATATTAAAAGGTTAAAAAAAAAATTTCTACTTTTATACATCTTTTTTGTAAAAAATTAAAATTCATTTTAAACATATTAATTTTTTTTATATCATATTTTAGTCAAAAATTTAAAAAGTTACTAAAAAAAATATTCTCAAACGAGGCCTTATTATAAGGTAAAACCGCTTTACCAATGTTGTTTTATGGAAAAAAAAGGCTTTACCAATACCCTTTTTTTTGTGAATAAAAAAATAATAAAATTTCCCTATACAAAACCGACTTTTCAAAAGCCGTTTTTACTTAACGTGTAATTAATTCTGAGTTAATTAAAAACAGTTTTGGTAAAACGATTTTTTAGTATTTTTTTTTCCAATTTATATTTTCAACATAAATATTATTTGCTAAAAATATTTTTAATAGATAAAACGGTTTTAGAAAAGCCATTTTATAATACGGCTTTATGAAAACTGTTTTTATAAAACGACTTTACGAAAAGTATTTTCTGGAGAATATTTCTATTTAATTTTTCGTTTCTTTTCGGATTTAAGTGAGTCCAATGGTAGTAAGGAGTGGGTTGTTCACAAAAAATAGAATTTATGGGACGACACGGCGTCAAAGGAAATTGTTGGGGGACTAGTAGAGGGAGATGGGGTCCTTCGACTGAAAAGGGCCAGAGTAAAGTTGAATTACAGTCATAGACAAGATGGCTGAAATATTCACCAAGCGATTCTTGGAAGAGGTCGAGTAAGAATAATGACCACACTGATAGGAAAGAATAGGTGGTTGGTGTCATAACCCAATCCCGCCCCTATGGATAAGGTCATAACCGGCTAATAATCATGAGATTACCTGCGGTCTCGAACCTGATTAAACATATTTTAATAGAAATGAGGGGCCAAACGGAAGTAGATTTAAAAATTTTTATCCAATGAACTGTGCTTACATGGCAAAGCAAAACACTTCAGAAGTAGTCTATAATAACTTACACACATATGCATAGAGTTAACATCATATATTCACCCAGGAACTTTCAAATATGCAGCCAACCAAACAAAACTTATGTACATAGGTGATCCAATCTGTTCACTAAAATAGCATAAAAGTAAACAAAAGATCAGAAAAACAAAAACAAAGTCTCATGCATGAGACATTCGGGCTGACTCTTCAAATTGACTTCCTCTCACATTCTTCACTGAGGCTGGGTTTGGACCTCTCTTTGCCCACTTACATACACATAAATGAGAGTGAGCAAAAGCCTAGTGAATAATATCAAAATAAAGAAATTACATGAATGAAATTCGTAACGGACATATCCAACGGCCTTAGGCTTGTTCATGTTTTTGTCTAGTACATCAAACAGCCTCAGGCTCAAACATATCAAACGGCCTCGGGCTCAATTCATTTTTTTTATCAAACGGCCTCGGGCCAAATTCATCCATGTCAAACGGCCTTTGGCCCATTCATTTATGTCCAATGGCCTTTGGCCCAATCATTCATGTTATGTGCATTTCATACTTGAAATCATAAGCATGTCGTAATCATAATCATATTCCAACGGCTTTATCCAATCATTGGCATGACGAATATCCAATTCAATTTAACAATTCTGTAGAACTCATACGTAAGTGAGCATTTGGAAAGTAGCATACTTAAATACATTCTTATTAAGGTATTACTCACAATGTTCTGCTGATGGATTTGCCTTTGCGTTGGGCCCTACACAATTTACAACATATTGGGTCACAAGCGATTCAATTCGTTCTCAAATTGTTTATTTCTCTTAGGCCTCTTTCTTATCCCTTTAACTCATTTACAATGTTCAATGCATGCCTAACAGTGCTTAGAAATGGAAAAGAACGGAAAAAAGAGCGTAAAACAACTTTTCAAAATTTCTGAAACAATACTCTCTGCTCGAGCGGCCCTCTTTGGTATGCAAAAGTACTGGTTGCTTACAATTTACGCTCGAGCGAGACTTTTGACGCTCGAGCGAGGAGTCTTGCAAAACAAGGTACGCTCGAGCATAGCTTCGGTTGCTCGAGCCGCTGTGCAATTTCTGCAAAACTTCTAAGAGCTCGACTTTCATGTTTGATCGACACTTTTTTCGCTCAAGTGGACAAGCCGAATTCTGGATTTTCCAAAACTCTATTTAAAGCTCAAATCACACTCTCAATGGCCCAAAGCTTACAATTCTTGTACCAAAATATGGAAAAACATTGCCTAGTATGTAAACATAGGTAATTTGAAACCAATTGTCCAAAAATCATGATTCATATTTCAAATCATCACAAATTCTTTTGAAATTTCAAAACTCATGCAACTAGGTCTTCAATCTTCATAAATCACGTATGCATGTAAAATATTTACTCCAATTCCACTTCGAATGATACAAATGATGCTCAAGGTCATAAGGCTCAACAAAACCATGCATGAATGAGTAATTTGACACTTAATGTCACGCCCCAAACCTGCCCCTAGAAGTTTGGGCATGACCTATACAGAAAAGGACACATAATCTGTAATGTAACATGGGGCCTGACCGGAAGCACAGATTCATAAGATAGTATAAAAGAAAGTAAGACATCCATTGAGCTTCTATTGCCATGCCAGGATCATAGTTACTGTACAAGACGAATGAAGCTAACAAAACACATATTTAAACTAGTTATATACACAACATGTACAAAACTAGCCCCAGAGTTGGGCATATAACCAGGGATTACATACATTTTATCCTAAGTCAATAACCCAAAGCAAGCCATTATCTAGCAAGACACCACAAAAATACGGCTTCGACCAGGTGCCTGGTTGTGCTTAGGCTGACCAAAGTGTGACGGTACTAGAATTAGGGCCGACCTCCAGGTTGGCTACCTACAGAAACAAACATAACATAGAGTGAGCCAGGCTTAGTGAATAATAGTACATAAATGCATCGATATTCATTTTAAATAACAACTCATTTCAAAGCGTAAATAAACGTAGAAATCTCGGGGCTAGTTTGATTCTGCACAAATGCTCAAAACGGTCTTGACAGTTCACAATTTCACAGATCGGCCCTTGGCCTATTAGGATCACATATACACATTTTGGTTCTTGACCTTATAGGTTCACAACTTCACAAGTGGTACTTCGCCATACATGTTCATAACGTCACGTAATGGTCCTTAGCCTCATAGGTTCGTTATTTCACAAAAGGCCCTCGGCCTCATAAAGTCATAGTTCACAAAAGGCCCTCGGCCTCATATATTCTTAGTTCACAAAAGACCCTCGGCCTCATATATTCATAGTTCACAAATTCCTTCGATGTTGCCACAATTCCACATTGTTTCTCAATTCCATAACAACACATCATTTCGAAGTAGCATAATCATTAAACATAACGTTAATATCAAACATAATCATTATAATTAAAGTACATCGATGGTACTATTACTCACTGTGCTACGGCGGGGCACTTGATCCACTTGAAACGTGTCCTACACATGCACAAAGATATAAATTAGTCCCCAATTTCCTTGTTAAATCAATTCTTGATTCACTTTACTTCGACTAAATTAACGATATAATAACAACATCATTTGTAGGTTTCGACAACATTAGAGGGTCTAACACGCAAAACGGAGCAACCCGTATTTTCGGCTGGGCGCGCGTGCGTCTAGGATCCCCACGCGTCTTGACAAAGTCTCCAGCGTCGCGGCGGTGATGCCTACGTGCCTTTTTAGCAGTGTTGAACTCCAAAATTTGCCATTTTTCCCGCACGTGCGGCCATGACTCCTGCACGTGCGTCCTTAGGCCCCGCACGTGCGGCGATTCTGCACCAAAAAGTCCGAAAATTCTGCACAATTCCATCCTTTTGTAGATATGTTTAGGGCCTCAAAATTCAACTATAAATTGATAATCTAAAGTCCCAAATTCACGTGAATAAGAATCAAAATACATGCATCAAGTGAGTATAAATTGAATCATTACTCTTAAATTTATAAACTCATAAACATAAACTCATAAACATATTCCTTCTCATGAGTTTTCTAAGTTACTCACTCATATCAACACATAGGCACTAAATCATGCCATATGCTTCATTTTAAGCAAGGAAATTGAAGAAAAGAGTGTAACTTCTTATATGGATACTCCAAATTGAATCAAATCATGCAAACATAAGATTATCTTGCCAATTCATTTCTTACACACACACTTAGCACCACAATGATTATGAGGATAATGTAAACATCTTCTTACCTTAAGTTTAAGTTCCTAGATTCCCCAACTTTCCTAATGCACTCCTACCCAACCCTTCAATCTTTCTCCCTTAGCCTCTCTTTTCTTCTTCTCAGGAGCTATCTTGACTTAGAGGGTTTTTTGATCCAATGATCCAAGAATACACACACACACACACATATATATTTATATATATATAAGGAGAGAATAAGACAAAATTCGATCGTTTAATCATTCCCGAATCAAATTTCTGCAAATATGCTTATTATTACCTAAAAATTATGTTGTTTCCAAATATGAAGTCTGTTTCAGATTACCAAGTCTCTAAGACTCTCAATTTCTGATTTACCCATTCTAAGTGTGACAGATACACTCATTGTCCAACAGATACATGTTAAATTCATAACATTTATGTACCTAAATTTAATTTCTCTTAAAAATTCACATTAAGTATTTGAAGGCTCAGAATAACAAACTAAAATATATCACACAATCACATATGAGGGTCGGGTTATTACACTTAATGTTTACATACTTAACATGCCAAAAGCTCAAATGTATATGAAGCTCACATGCATGTCGATACAAACTTCAATTTCATCATATTTAGCTCAATTCTTGTTCTTGGTTACATACCATGCTAGAATTCATGCAATTATGAGCTTAAACCCAAGAAATTGAGTTCATTACTTACCTAGGTGCTCTAATCTTCCAATTCCTGGTTAGTTCTTGAGTTATCTTCCTCAATCTTCAAGCTCCTTTCCCAATTCTTCAAATTTTGCCTTCACTCTCTCACTAGAGCTGTCTCTCACTCTCTCTCTAGAGTGTAACTTCAGATTTTGAGCTCATAATGTGAGCTTAAGTGTGTTTGGCCCTTATATATACTAATTGGTTAGTTTAGACTAATCCATCTTAATTAAGGTTAACCAATTGAGTCTAATTCAATTAGTTTAATCCAATTATTTGATCCGATTCAATTTTTAATTAAACTTCACTGTAGGCTCTAAAAATCATGCTAAGCATAAAAATACAATCAATTTCACTTTTTGACGCCTTTATGGTCTTTAATTAAATTTTATAGCGGAGAATCAAACAGATTTTCCTACGGTGAACAGATAGAAATGCGGAAACACATATAATCATATAAATAGCTTTCAAAATCATATTAAGCACATAATCACAATCATAATTATGATTAATTAACACAACACAGGACATGGTTATCACAGTTGGCATAAAACATAATTTGGGAGTTGGTAAGACAATCTCAAAGTCAAGTGGTTGGTCCAATTGGGGGGGTAACGCAGTTTAGACAAATGGTGTGCCCTGTTCAACGGCACAGAAAACAGAACAGGTAGCTCAGTCAAGAGCTTCCCTTAACTAGGCTTCTTCAAATAGTGATGGTCTAGGTAGAGGTGGGCGTGGGTTGGTTGCGGCCACGGAACCTCTAATCTGCCATCCGTCCGCCAAATTGGCGAATTGGAGAAAATCAATCCGTATCCGTCCGCCAATCCGGCGAATGTGGATTGAGCGGATTAGCGGTTTGGCGGATGGATGCCAATCGGTTTGACGGTTTAAAATTTTATAAATTTTCAACATAATTCAACTTGTGTACTTCCTTACCAAAAAAAAAAAAGTATTACAGTCAATGACTTAAAAAAAATATTACAATCACTGCATGCCTCATCCAAAGCAAGAAAGTTTGAAATTTTAGAATATCATAATCATAGCATGCCTTATCCACATAAAGTATTACAATCTGTGGTTCTTAAAATATAAAAACAATTCAAACCACCAAAACCATAAACAGAGCAGTAGTAGCGATTGTATGTCTCTGTATTGTTACATCTATATCTGTTTTTGAAAACAAAAACCAACCAGCATATATCATATTTTCTATTTTTTATTTTTAGAGATAGATTTAAAAATCAAAAAATATAGATAAATAATATGTTTATTTTTTTCAATTCAAAAAAGATATTCAAGTTGAAAACTTTTTTTCAACAGAATATTTAAACTCTTTTTTAATTGAAAACATAAACAGAATATTTAAACAAATTAAAAACATAAAGTCTTATATACTACTAGGGTGCTCGCGGTTTGGCGGTTCGGTTGTGGCTAAAGAAATATCAAATCCGCCATCCGTCCACCAGATTAGCGGATTGGAGAAAATCAATCTGCAACCGTCCGCTCGTCAGCATGCATCCGTCCAAAATGCGGCGGATCGGTTCGGTTCGGTCGGTTTTGGCGGATCGGTATATTCGCTGCTCACCCCTAGGTCTAGGTAAAGAATTTCAATCTCTGAAACTCAAGAAGATAGAGTCACCATTCAATTCCGAAAAGTCCAATGAAGATGACGACTTTGGTAAGGAAGGAGGGTTGATAGAAAACTAAACTTGGGGGCTGGAGAAACAGGCTCAAAGGCAAGTGGTTGATCCAGTTGGGGGACTAATAAAGTTCAGACAGACAAAGTGCCCACAATAAAGGCACAGGAAACAGAATGGGCAGCTCCGTCAAAAACTTCCCTTCACTGGGGCTCTCCATCAGGATAGCAATAAGAGTCACTATTCAATTCCTAGAACTCCAATCAGAATAAGGAACACACTGATGGGAAGTCAAGCAATGGGGGGTTCACAAAAAACAACATTTGGGGGTTGAAAAAACAATCTCAAAGGCAAGTGGGTGGTCCACTGACACCACAGCTCTAGAAAGGAATGGATGCTTCACAAAAATAAAAATTTGAGGGCTGAAATAAAAAGGAAAGTCGGTCACTCGATAGGAGGGCCAATACAGCACAGACACAGGATAAGCTCTCTTCTAGACCACAAGAAGCATAACACCTATCTTAGTCCAAAACAAACGTTGCTTGGGGTTCAAGGGATGAGGGCCCAGGTACAATACAATTACAATCTCAGACAACACAACATAAAGAATCTGCTGTCAATATATGGAGTCCCAAACAAACCTAATTTTGAACTTCAAAATCCTCAATCAAAAATGAAAACCCAAATTTATGCAAAACGAACCTCATTGCGGATGATAGAAGGGAGAGGTGTGAGGATGTTTTTAGGTCTTCGTCTTCTTTGTTCTTGCTACAGCTCTTGTGGTGGCCTTTGTCTTCTTTACCTCCTCCGCAATGCTCTTTGCATCTCTCTTTATCGTTGTTTGTTGAATTGCAGCGTGTGTGTGTTTTGGACGGTGGCCTTTGTCTTCTTCACCTTTTCCGCAGTGCTCTTCACGTCTTTCTATTCATCGTTGTTTGTTGAACTGTGGCATGTGTGTGTTTTGGGTTGTTGGAGCATATCACTTTTAACCCAAAACAAAACCAACAAAAATATATATATATTTGGTGAAAACAGTTTTCGTAAAGCCGTATTATAAAATGGCTTTTCTAAAATTGTTTTATATATTAAAAATATTTTTGGCAAACATTACTTATGTTAAAAATATAAATTGGAAAAAAAATTACTAAAAAAATAGTTTTACCAAAATAGTTTTTAATTAACTTAGAATTAATTACACGTTAAGTAAAAACGGCTTTTTAAAAGCCGGTTTTGTGTAGGAAAATTTTATTATGTTTTTATTCACAAAAAAGGGGCATTGGTAAAGCTGTTTTCTAGAAAACAGCATTGGTAAAGCCATTTTACCCTATAATGGGAATAAAGAAAAAAACTCACCCTAGAGTGGAAATAAAGTTGTGAGAATGGCATAGTCAAAAAAAAAAAGAAAAAAAAAAAAGAAAAAAAAGAAAGAAAGTGGTCTCCCTCTCCCTCTCCTTCTCCCTCTCTAATAATAAGCATACAATACCATTAGAGTATGCACACAGATTTAAATTTCTCTCTAATAATAAGCATACAATAATACCATCAGGGTACGCACGCAGATTTTTTTTAAAAAAAAAATTTAAAAAAATTGTTAAGAGTCACAAAAATTTCATCAATATTTTTATTAAATATCTTATATAAATATAATATATGTATATATCAACTCATATAATATAAATTCTACATGAGATATTTAATAAAAATATTAATAAAATATTTAAAATCCCCAACCTTACTCTAGAAAAATGTTGCTAGCATCCATCTATCAACACAACAAAACAAAACTACTTAACAGAACCCATGGGCCATGCTCCAATGAAAAGTAACAAAAAGTGAAAGTTAAAAAATATCAAGAGATTTTTGTTGGGCACATCCCCTTCACAGACAGACAGGCTATCACGGTTTCACACCAATTGCCTTTTATTTTTATTTTTGTTGGTTTTTTTAATTAAATTATTGAAGATAAAATTTATATCCATTTAATAATCAATAGTGATATGGATTTTATCTAAATAATTCAAATTGTTTAATTTTTATTATTTATTGAATAAATTATTTATAAAAACAAAACATTACAATCAATATGATATGTATAGTAATATATTTGACTAGCATTTATATTTAATAAAATGGACAGCCACTACAAGAAAAAAGGGTTACAGCAACGTTTATTTAGTAGCGTTTTTAAAAACGCTGTAAAATATGAAAAATTTAGCACACGATTTTGTTTTCCACACGCCGGTCATCGAAAAATGGTTGGACAACGTTTTTAAAACGTTGGGTTATGGTTAAAACGGTGTAGTTTAGTTTAGATAAAAGTATTTATTTTTCTTTTAAATTTCTTTTTTGCTCTTAAGAGTCGTGGGAATCCAAGTCAATCAGAGAGGAGAGAGAGAGGACTTCAGAGAGAGAGAGAGAGAGAGAGAGAGGGATCGACACTTGGTGGTTCGATCTGGATCGATTCTTCGTCATTTTGATCTTGAAAAGCTGGTTCTGTATTTGATTTGAGCGTTTATCTTAGTTATTGTTCGAATCTCTGTAATTTAAATCGATCTAGGGCTCGTTCTTCTTCGTGTTTGGGTGCAGCATGGCTCGAGGTAAGGGATTTGTTGAATTCACCGAAGATCTGTGTTGTTTCATGGCTAAAAAGTAACGATCTGGAATGTATTTACGTTGATGTTTGTAAATTCAGTTTCTTCTTCACTCGATTTGGTTGAAATCTAGCATTTTTTGCTTTTGCCTTTTGTGTTTTGCTTCTTTCTTCTAATTTTTGTTCTCTTCCTCTTTATGGTCCACGTATTGGGATGGAGTTCTTGATCACTAGCAAATGGAATGGAGTGGTGATAGAGAGATGTTGCTGCCGATCGAGAGTTGCATCCAACAGCCTTGGTATCACAGAACATTAGTTCAGGGGCTTGAAGCGTGGTGCTGTGTCCTTCATCAACAGCTCAGCCTTATCAATCTCTGCTTCAAGCAGACCAATTTCAAGCTCATTCGATCTCTGCTTCAGTCTATACACCGCCATTGAAGAGCTCAATCGAGTTTGGCCAGGTCAAACTCATTCAAAAGGTGAGTTAAGATATGTCAAGCAAATTTATGCAAACTTAATCAAAATCACATATTTTTTCATCAACTAAAAATTTGATTTCCGTTTTCGGATTATCTTCTTCACAAAAAGCAAAACCAGTCCTTCATTAGCATTTGATTTTATACTTTTTTTTTTTGGAGATTTTGATCGAAAATCAAGATTTTAAAGCTCCAAGCTGTGGTCTGTGCTCTGTTTTACAGGATTTTCTCTCTCTCTCTCTCTCTCTCTCTCTCTCTCTCTCTCTCTTTTGGGCTTCAATGTTGAATTCGTTTCTTCGTTTTGCCAAACAGAGCACAAGTCATTGCTTTTTACTAGTATTTTAAATTTGTTCATTCAACTCTAAGATATGTCTCTCAAGTGTATTGTATGTATGTATATATATATATATATATGAAGCTTATTACTTGTTTTGGTTGCAGAGTTCGCAGAGGGGTCGCCATTAGAGGTAGTTCCATTTTTTGCACTATTTTCTTGAGAATTTTTTAACTTTGTTCTGATCATATATATGATGATGCTTGTTATCTAATAGGGAGCTGATGAATTTGATTTTGGACAAAGGCCATAGCAGAGTGGCAGTCTACTACGAGCAACCTACAAACATAATTGGACTTGTTTTGGTAAATTGTTTGTTTGTGCTTCATGTAATTTGAAAAATAAATAGTTTATTTTGTCACTCTTTAGAGAATGATCATTTTTCAAGTGACTTAGTTTATCAGTATGCTCATTTTTTAAACTTCATATGCTGTTTTAGAACCATCTCAGCGCATTTTCATTTCCTCTTACCCTCCTGCTTCACTCCGCCCATATCTCATAGTTTGGGACCTTTTAGACTTTCATACAGAAAAATTCTTTCTTCGGTAAAGTACATGCAGACAAATTCTTGTGAGAGGCTGACATAAGAAGTTAATATCTTGCGATTTTTATAGTGGAAAATAAGCTCTGAAAAGATTTTGGCTACATATTTTGTTCTTAATGCAAAACATGTATACACAAGAAGAGTTGAGCAGATATATTATGAATTTATTGCAACTTTACTTCATTATGGTCGTAAGATTTATAAACTTCTCTCACTGCTCAATTGGTGTGGATGTATATTGTAGGATATGAATTACTTTGTTTAGGAAAAATTTGAAGAAGCTATTTGGTTGTTATTAGAGTTGATTGTGTGCTTTTGACTGTTGGTATAAGTATATGTGATATTCATAGCTTTTTTCACCTAGTTATTTGGATTGTTGTGGGGCAGCAAGATGTTAATGCCAATTTAAATTGTTCCATTTCCAGTCTATAATTTGTTAATTTTTACTGTCATCATGGGGTTAATCATGAACTTGAAATTAATTGATTGCTTCATTGTGGTATTAAATGCTTATTCGGATTATTTATATTTGTAATTCCAAATGTATAGGTGAAGAATTTATTAACAATTCATCCAGAAGATGAAGTACCAGTAAAGAGCATCACTATTCATAGGATTCCTAGGTATCTTACATTGATTAGAAGATAGTCAGGTTGATTTGGGTTCAAGGAAATTACATATGCTATATGGTTATCCAAGTGAAGTCTTGATCTTTGCTTGCAATAATGATACAAATTAAAATACTTGAGATCTGTTTTTTGTTCTTATGTTCTAGGGTTCCGAAAACTATGCCATTATATGACATCTTGAATGAGTTTCAAAAGGGTCACAAATACATGGTCATTGTTGTAAGACGGCAATGAGACAGAGGACCAGTCTTCTAGCAAGAGCCCTGCTCATAGTAAGCTCCATTTCATGCTTTGAATTTTGTATATGCTTGGACAATTTTTTTTTTTTTTTTGATGCTCTCTCTCTCTCTCTCAGATTCAGTGATGGATGTGAAGGTAGACATTGATGGTGAAAAGACCCTTAATGAGAAGGCTTTAAAGGCCAAAAGATCGTTCCAGAAAATGAAAAGTTTTCCCAAAAGCTGAAACAATTCTTATAGGGGCACCTCTAGGAGCAAGAAGTGGAAAAAGGAAATGTACTTGGACATCCTGCAGATAGATGGATGTCCACTTCTGAAGCTTCCTGAAGTAGAGGAAGCTGTCGGCATAATAACCATGGAAGATGTCATCGAAGAGCTTTTACATGTAAATTCGAGAACTTCCATTGGTACCTTAAATTCCTGGTTTTTTATATACGCCCACTAATTTTCATAGATGGTTCCATAAATTGACATATCATTGTAGGAGGAGATCTTTGATGAGACGGATCGTCATTTTGAGGATTCATAACCATGGTTTTGTTTAGACTGTTGTATTTTCTAGATAGATGGTGATGAAAAAAATTAAGAAATGTTGAGTTTGAGCAAGCCTAGTAGATATTTGGAACCTGAGAAAATTAAGAAATCTTGAGTTTGAGCAAGCCTAGTACTGTCATTTGGTTTGCTTGAGTTAAGTAGAGTTGCACTTTTCTTGTTCATTTTATTAATAAGCAATAAACTAGGCCTTATAGACATGCAACTCATGCATAATTTGCAAGTGTCATATATGTGCCTATATTCCAAAAAATCCCTGGAGGTAACTGAATCTCATGATCTATTATTGTAGTAGTTAAATTGAAGCTTCATCTTTGACTTCTTTAGTGTAAGATGGTTGCAGCATGTGGCATGATTTCATGTTTGGATCTATAAGGTACATGCACTTCATGATTGTTCCTATATAGTATCAGATAAATTTGGAATGGTACATAGAGGATTAGCATGGTTCCTGCAAAAGGATGACATACAAAATGCCACTATCTGAACTCTTTTATATCCAGGTTTTTCTATTGGGCGTTTCATAGCTCATGTTTCATTATCCTTGTTTGTTATTGATTATGCTTTTGTAAACTAGTCTAGAAGTAGAACACTATAATTGTTAGGAGTACAATTTAATGGGTTTGATAACAACAATCATACTGTTCTTGGACTCAACCATCATCTGCATGTATTTTCTGGTCATTTTCTTCTTCTAATATGTGTTTGGAGTTTTATTTGTTTCATTGGTGATGTATCTTTTTTATCTGTTGCAATGTTTAGGCAGTCCTATTCTTGGATATTTGACTGCTGTCATATTGATTGGACCTTATGGTCTCTTTATTATTCATCATGTACATGGAACAAAGGCGATAGCTGAATTTGAAGTTGTTTTCTTGATGTTTAATATTGCCCTGGAGGTAGAATCCATCAAACCTTGAAGTTAATTTCTCTAGACAAATATTTGCCATGACATTTGATCTGCTAATAACACAAAGAAAAGCTAAGCATTTTGTCTTCATTTTGCAGCTTTCTGTTGAAAGACTGAGTTCTATGAAGAAATATGTTTTTGGTTTGGGCTGCTTTCGGTGGGTGGAAAACTTGTTTTTCAAATATTATCATGTTGAGTTTACATAGGGTTTAGCTACATATGGTAAAACGTGCAAAAAAATGTATAGAACTCATGACTCAAAAATAGAGAGTAGTTTTTAATTTATTTGTGTAATTTCCTTTTAAAGTTTTGTGTTTTGTATTTCTGGGAAATTTTTGCAGCAAAACATCTGCAGGTAACTTATGGATTAAATCATATGTTGCAGTTTGGCTGGACAAGGTGATTTGATTGTGACTCATCTCTAGTATTTTCTATATTTTAGTCGTGTGAAATGTTTTTTTTTTTTCCTTTTTTTTTTTGGCAGGAATGCAACTTATATGACCTCAGGAAAAAATGGGGGAACTTTTCTCCAAAGTTGAAGAAGTTCGAAATTGAGGCTTCAAAGTGTTGTGTATCAATCATATTTGTACTTTTTTTTTTGGTTTTAGTATTTTAAATTTACGAGATGATGATGGAGCATATGAATTTGGTTGTGATTTTTGTAATTTCAATTTTGATGCGTTTGGTTGAATATATATGTTTTTTGAAACAGGGTTTGGAGAATTCTAACTGGGAGCAAACAAAATATTATTGCCGAATGGTTAAGAATGGTTAAAATTGCATTAGGTTGCATTCCTCACCCCCCCTCCCCCCAAAAAAAAAAAAGAAAAAAGTGCTTTTAGTGGCGTTTTTGTAAAAAACGCCGCTATAGGGTCTGTATGATGTCATCTCGCCGGAAGGAATCACCGCCGGTGATTGTAGCATGACGTTTCTAAAAACATCGCAATAAGTCTACAACGGCGTTTTTTAAACATCACAAACATATAACGACGGCCGTATCTGCGGCATATAATAAAAACGTCACCAAAGGTTTTAGCAGCGTTTTTCAGATAATTAGCGGCGTTTTAAAAACGCCACTGAAAACTGAATTTCCTGTAGTGAGCTTGTTTTTTTAAATTATAATTATCATCCATTTTATTAAATAAATGTGATTTAAATATGTTGGTACGAATATGTTATCAACCTTATTTTATATATAAATAATTTACTTGACAGATATATCAAGATAAACCATTTGAATTATGGAAAGCCTTCAACTAGACCTAGAGGCAAGACACCCCCTAATTCAATAATAACATCTTTTTATACATACATATTCAGCCTCTAATTTTACTCCCTTAATTCCACCTCCAATGATGTGGAATTAGGAGATGCTGAAGATAATAGGGAGAGGAATGCAAGCCCGCTTCACATAGGGGTGGGCCACGTCATTTGTGGTGAAATTGGGAGATCAAAATTAAGGAGATATAGTACTACTGATTCATCTTCTAATTTTGTTCTCTCAATTTCACTCCTAAAAATGTGAAATTAGGAAAACTAAAGATGAGAAGGAGAAGAGTAAGTTACGTCATTAAAAGTGGAATTGCAAAGACAAAATTAAGGAATAAAACACCACTCAATAAAATTATATAATTATAATTATTGAATCAATTTAATTTTTTTTTTATTTATAAAAATGATTGACATATACATAGAAGCTTACTGTGTGTGCTGTTTTCTGACCACACTACCAAACAGGTACTCAGTTGGAGAATACTGGCAGAATAAATTGCACCCGAACGACTTGTAACAGAAAGAAAAAGACTCCGGCGGTGGTTCGTCCAACTGGAGGCACTCCGACGATTAAGTCAGTTATCTCTCAAGATAGCAAAAGTGCTTAATTCACTATTCAGAATACAAAAAGCGTACCTTAGACCCACAAGGGTGCCTTACTTTTATAACCAACACTGACCTGATTCCTGTAGAAGCCTAGCTTCAATGGACTCTGACTCAATGCCTATCCAGGACTCTCAAATAGATAAAGATAAATTCCCTAAGAGCTTTATCCTTATCCTGGCTGAAGTCCTCCCTCATTCTAAGACTCTTGTAACTTATCCGCTCATCTCAGATTCCAGTTTCTCTGCAGATAACCTCAATCTAGCCGAGATTACCTCGGCGTCAAGTCAAGGACACGTGACACCTTGGCTGGCACTTCGATGCCACCTTGGCCACGTGTTGCTATCCAAAAAATATGTCCCCACAACTGCCCCCTAGGTTCTATTACCTCGGCATCCTGAGGTGATGGAACCTATATCGTGTGAACCTATAGCATGTCGGCTAAACTTTCTCTATCATTCACTACCGAGGTTATCACACATCGGCTTCCATATGATAAACACTTCTGTGTGTTCGCATCAATGTTTTAGAACCAAGAACCAAGTTTGTTCAAGTTTATCTAGCCGAGATTGTCCTCCTAGCTGAGATCGTTGCTTCATTAAATCAAGAACTCCAAGAGTTTTCACATGTGTATGAGTTGTCACGCACGGTATTTCAACCGTTTTTGCTACGCGTCCTTTCCCTATCGATCTGTACCTGACACGCGCCATTAAGTCACGTCACATTTGCGCGCACCGCCTGACAGGCACGTCGTCCAAGGCGCATTCATTGTGGTTTGCCGCCCCTTTCATGTTTTTGACAAATTTCTTCCCTCTCTCCTCGCCGTTTCATTTTTGCATCTTCATTTTTGTTCAGACTTTCTCTCTCTAATTTTCTCTCCCAAATCTCCCATTTTTCGTTCTTGAAGCTTTCTGCAACTACTTCACTCTTTCCCTCCGGCGAGGCTTTCGACGTTTTGCCACTCGTACCACATGCGTTCAACTCCAGCGTACCTCACACCGGATCCATTTTCTTCGGTGAGTTACTATTTTTCCCTTCTCTAGTTTTTCATACTCTGTTGCCTCTGTTTACTTGCTATAACGAACACATTTATGTTCTTCAGTCTCTGTCTATAATTTAAACTTTCATCACTCGCATGTTTGAGCACGTTCTGTCTTGCAATTTTTTGTGTTTGTCCAATTTAGTTCTTGATTCTTGACCTTTATGTACAAATTGCACATACACTTGCTCAACTTTGCCACTGTTCTTGGCCTTGCACACCTGCACTAACTTATTTAGTGTTCTTTGAATTCTTGCTCGTTTTCTTGAGTCTGAATCATGCTCCTGCTTCTGTTTTCTTGCTGTTTTCTTCCAGATTCTTGCCTTCAATCCTTGTTTCCATAGTCTTAGGTTTGGGACTTGTTCTAGCACTTACAAACTTTAGGAAAAATTGAAACAAATCCCCTTTAGATCCTCAAAAACCCCTGCCCCAGCATTCGTTTTAGGTTTTGCCGAGGTCCTTAAAACCCTAACAAACCACTTCCTTTTGCAATCCAACACTTTCCCCTTAAGCTGATGTCATGGGTATGTGGAGGTGGAAGGTAGACACCCCAATTAAGCTAGAATATTTCAGGTACAAGTTTGTCATCCCTGCTGATGTCCACCTCGGGTTGGCTGGGGAGGTGTAGACACCCCATTTTTGACCAACCTTAAGACTCAGACGTCACCAACTGAGCACTCGGTGATGATGCATATTGTGCTCGTTCTGAGGTCATAAAGTCTCGGCTGAGAGTCTTGCTTCCAGACTTCGGGACTCTTTTGTGCTTTGCTTCGGTTTGCGAACCAGGTCCTGTTTTCTCTATTTTCTCTGTTTTCTCTTCCTGAAGGGATGGAGAGGTCTCAAAGACCATCTCTCAGTGGCCATAGGCTACGTTTCGTGGTCGTAGGCCACTATTCCCGTTTGGAGACCAGTTTTCGATTTTTGGAGCTGTCGGCCGTGCGCCTCGGTTCGGGACCGCTCAACTACCTCCGTTTGCTCCAATTTTTGGCACACACCTTGTTTCCGCTCTATAGAGGGACACTGTGGCCTGGGAGACCACCTTTGTGGTTGTGCGCCACCTCCGGTGCTTCACAGCCTGTTTTTGGGGCTCCGGGCTGCGCGTTTTGGCCCCCGAACCCTCGTTTTGCATCGGTTAGGGTTCATTCTTGGCATGGACCTTATTTTCATTGTTTGGAAGGTAGTAAGAGGATGGGAGACCAGCAATTCTTTTGGAGACCATTTCTCTCTCCTCCAACCGATTTTCTTGACAAGTAGGTGGTTTCCCTCACTTTTAAGCCACAATTTCGAGTCTCCCATACCACCATTGTGTTGTACTCATCTGGGAGGCCACCAATATGGGTAGGCCGACCAGCTTTTCTTCCTGACCCTTTTGAACCTTGCTAGAAAGCTAGTTTTCCTCTCTCCTGGGTCACATTTTCTAGTCTCCCACCATACCACTGAACTGCATTCATCTGAAAGGCCACCTTTCTAGTATGGCCGACCAGCATTTCACATTGACCTTTTTGAACCCTGGTCGGCCGACCAGGGCAAGTGGTCGGCCGACCACTTGAACTGGTCGGTCTACCTTCTGCTTTTTAGCCTTCTTGAGTTGCATACAGCTGTGCCAGCTGTGTAGCATTTGATCCACTCTCCGAGATTTCACCCTTTTGTTTGTCTTCTTAAGGAAGTTTGGCCCTTTTTGCTTAGCTTCTAGGAGAAGCTTGACCTTTTGTCAAGCTTCTTGAGGAAGCTTGACCCCTTTGGTCTAGCTTCCTCAAGAAGCTTGACCCTTTTAGTTTAGCTTCTTTTAGAAGCTTGGCCTTTTTACTTGAGGCTTCTCCAAGAAGCCTTGGCCCTCTTCCTCTATAAAACAAACCCTCCTCTCCATTTGCAAGGGTTAGAAAGTTTTGGCTGAGATATATACACCTCCCCCTCCATAGCTCTCTTCTTCAAGCTCTAAACCCCTTTATTCTTGGCCATTTACGCTACACCTCATAGCCTACCACCGCCACCATCCATCCAAGCACCTCGGAACTGATTTGCAGAGGTTGAAGGCTCATTACCTTGGTCCAGAAGTTGCTGAGGGTCGGCTCTGCAAGGGTAAGCCTCTATTTCTTCTTTTTTTTGCATTATTTTGCTTCATATCTTAGCCCTACTTGTGATCATTTTTGGACTTCGACATAAACTGAAAAAAGTTTCTTTTTGAGCTCCTCTTTAAGTTTGATCAAGGTCTTTTTTTCTATTTGGGGTCATCTTCCCCTTTGCATGCTTCATTTCCTCATGTTTAGGGCTATGCATTAGAGCATTTGTGTTGGCCTTGGTTTGGCCTTTTAGCCACTAAAATCCAATGGATTTTCAGTGGCTTAGATGTATCTTTGAGCCCTAAAATCAGAGAGGGGTGACCCTCTCACCCCTTATTCTCTTTACTAGCTTTGTTGGCCTTCCAAAGGGGCTCCTACTTGCATGTTGTGAAGCCACATTTCAGGCCCTATTTGGTGAGTTTTGAGGTCTGTCTTGACTCTGTCCAGAGCCCTTTTGGCCATATTTTGTGTCCCTCATGCATATGTAGAGCAATCCTCCTCAAGGCCTTTCAAAGGGACCTTTTATTGCATGCTTCATTGACCCATTTCAGGCCCTTTTTGGTGGGTTTTAGGACCCTCATAACCTATTTCCAGAGGTGGTTTTGCCATTTTGCATGTCTATCTTGTATGTGTAGAATAACCCTCTTATTAGCCCATCAAAGGAGCACTTCATTATTGCATGCATTGACTAAGTTTCAGTGGGTTTTTGGGCATATTTTGGCATGGCATACTTTTGTTTTTGGTTGGTTTGGTGAGCCCTCATGTGCTTCATATACGTGTAGTGTAAATCATGGTTCACTAGCTTACTTCGCATGCTTTGTTGACCTTTCATGTTAGCATTTTTTGGCCATG